>CM062809.1:894145241-894631707 GCA_031772625.1 Pinus tabuliformis
GTTTAGGACCCAAAAAACTACCAAAAATAGTAAGTTGGGCTACAATTAAGGAAACTGAAAAGAAACAAGAGTGGGGGTCTAAGTGGAATAGGCTGGTGGCCACCAATATCCACCTGGATAACTCCTCCCCCCTTAGGAAGCAATGGTCCCCATTGCGTTGAGTGCCTCCATGAGATGGAGAAACTTCTGTTGAACTTGGTCCCTCATGAGCCACTTTCCCTGTTGCAGGAGTTGGCCAGCTTTAACAACCCGATATAGTTAGATCTTCTGCTGGCGAGTGTTCTTGTTCTACATGTCCATGATCTGGTCAGTTGTGGCATGTTCCATGCAGTCTGGATTTAACTTTGTTGGTGTGATTTGTTCTGTAATGTCTAATATGTCAAGAAATGGTGGAAAGTATGGTTGAACATGGTCCACATTGAACACTGGGTGCAAGCCAAGGAATAGTAGAATGTTGAGCTTGAAAGCATTGTCCCCTCCAGTCTTAGTGATGGTGTAAGGCCCATATCGAAGTGGGTGAAGATTGCGATGGCGCCTAGCAAGGAGCTCATTCTAAAAATATAACCAGAGTTTGTTTCCCACCTAGAATGTGTGTGACACCCAATGCTAATCATGACGCTACTTGTACTTAGCATTGGCTTTGTCCAATATTTCATGGACATCCTGGAGGATGTGCTAAATGCTCTCAATGAAGCTGTTAACCCCGTCAGCTTCAGACTAGACATGATCTGAATCTTCCTGAGTAGTTGCAAATGGTATGGCCACATCAATGGGACGTAGTGGCTGGAATCCCAACCCCACCTGAAAGGGGTTGTGGCCAGTTGAGCTATGGAGAACTCTGTTGTAGCTGTGCTGGACATAGGGGAGGCTTTAATCCCATGTGTGTGGATGATTCGAGTTGTAAATACGCATAATGTGTATGATCATCCTGTTGACAACCTATGCTTGGCCATCAGTTTGGGGGTGGAAAGTCATGGACTTAGTGAGATTGGCATCCAACATCGACCAGAGACTTGAGAAAAATGTACTTATGAACATGTTGTCTCGATCTGAGATAATGGACTGTGGGATCCCAAAATGTACCACACTCATTCAAAGAAGAGAATCGCAGTGGTTGTTGTTGTGATACTCTTCTTGTAGGCCACCATAATGGCCATCTTAGAGAATATGTTGACGACCACGAAAATGCAGTTGTTGCCATGATTAGTAGAAGGAAGGCCAGACATGTAATCCATGGAGGTGGATCCCCAAGGTCAACTAGGAGTAGGCAGAGGAGTATATAAGCCTTGCTTCTTGATGGTCGGTTTGGAAATGGCGTAGGAAGTGCAGGATCTGATGTACTTCCCAACATCCCACCTAAGGTTTGGTAAATAAAATTACTTCTATAACACTACCATTATTTTGTCTACCCCGAAATGTCCAGCGATCCGATTGTATTACGCCTCCCAAATCATCTTGGCATGCTCTCTTGAAGGAACACAGATGTGTCCAAGTTGGCATAACAGTGCATCCTCTAGGTGAAAATTTGGAACTTTCTTACCTTCCAGTAGTTTCTGGTATGTGTTGTCGAATTCTGGATCGCTCTTGTAAATATGTGTCCATCTCGCAGTCTCATGCCCACAAGAGTCGAGCACGGTGGTAGGTGCCATGATCGGTGGTCGGCTGAGGCAGTCTAAAACATTGTTGGTGTTTCCCTTCTTATGCTTAATGTTCAAATGGAACTATTGCAAGCATGTGGACCATTTCTGATGGCGATCATTCTGCAACTTCCCTTATGTTTGTACGAACTGTAGGGGTCAATGGTCTATGTGGATGACCATTTCCTTCCCCCAAATGTAATGCTTCCATTGTTGGCACACTTGCACCATGGAATACATCTCTTTTTCATAGGTGGGGTGCTTTCGAATTGTTTTTGAAAGTGTCTCACTTTGATATGCCATTGGATGCCCCTGTGAGTAAGAAATGCACCAATAGCATAGTCGAAGGCATCTGTATCGATCTCAAATGGTTGTTGCAGGTCTGGTAATGTGAGCACTGGTGTAAAGTAGAGGCAATGCTTCAACTGAGAAAATGGTTTTTTTTGGGATTCAGACCAAAATAACTTTTCTTTCACTCCACCCTTGGTGACTTTACTTAAAGTCAAAGAGATATGAGAGAACCCAAACACAAACCAGTGATAGAAATTGGCAAGACCGAGAAATATGCAGAGCTCTATTAGAGTGGCTGGAGCTGGCCAATCCAAAATGACTTGTATCCTAGTTGGGTCCACATGCACACCCTACTCATCAATGATGTGCCCCATATATTAAACCTTGGTCATGCCAAAAGTGCATTTCTCCAAATTAGCACACAACTTATTTTGTCGCAGGGTTTGAAGGACCTGCGGAATATCCTAGAGGTGCTCTTCACAACGTTGGCTAAAGATCATGATGTCATCTAAATACACCACCACAAATGCATTAGTGAAGGGTAAGAAGATGTCATTCATCAATCTCATCAAAGTTGTGGTGTTATTCGTCAACTCAAAAGGCATGACCAACTATTCGAAAATGCCCTCCTTGGATTTGAAGGTAGTCTTCCACACATCAGAGGGTTCGATAGGAACCTAGTGATAATTGGAATTCATGTCAATATTTCTAAAATATTTTTCCCCTTGATCTATTCCAAAATATCATCAATCTATGGGATTGGGTACCTATTCCAGACAATGATCTTGTTTAGCACCCGATAGTCAATACAGAGTCTCCAGCTTCTGTCCTTCTTCTGTACCAATACAATCAGGCTCCCACAGGGTGATGATCTTGGCCTAATGTGCCATTTCTGCAACAACTCCTAAATCTACCTCGTGATCTCATTGTTCTCCAGAACAGAGCATCGATAGATTGGTCCATTGGGTAGCGACGTGCCCGGGGTCAGATCGATGGAGTGTTTGACCTGACAGTCCAAAGGTACCCCTGTAGGTGAAGTGAAAATGTCCCTATACTCCTCCATGACCTTGTCCCTCTACTGTTGTTGTGTGGAGGAGCCCTATCTGGGAGCCGTGGCCACAACTGTCTTCTTTCCCTGAGGGAAAATCATAAGGAAAACAAATTTCCTGATCTGGGAAATGATCTTACAACATTTCTTTGTAGTGATCAAAGAGATGGAGGTAGGTGGGGCTACCTCAAGTATCTTGTATAACTTATCGCCCAAAGTAATAATCACAGAGTGCAGTCTAGACTCATATACAACATGTCACATCCACAAGTATGGTTGTCCTTGTAATACATCACAAACTTCAAGAGGAGAAACATCACGTAGTACCTCATCTATGAAGGGATTGATGTTGTAGGTAAGGCGACACTGTTGGCTGACGTGAAGATATCATCCTTGGTGAAGCCACCTGATGTTGTACGACTGCATATGTGTTGTAGTCGGTAGGCCCAGCCTCTTCATGAGCTCTACTAAAATGAGGTTATTTTGGCTCATGTTTTCAACAATGAACTGTAGCAGAGAACCTTTCACCCACATTTGTGAGTGGAAGAGGCACTCCCCCCCTATGGATCTTCAAGCTCATTCTTCTGGATCTTAGTGGTGGCCACGATGGCACTAGGCTTCATGTCAATGATCTGCATCCCTGTATCATTCCCCTTGTTGGTTTCTAACTCAGAGTCGTAATATGCGTCTGATTTGGAAGCCTTCAGCTCGGCCACTAGTGACTGCTTGGCTCGACACTCACTTGTGTTATGAGTGGAGCACTTATGGAACTCACACGATTTTCTCGTGTCCTTTATTTTTGCAGTGTTGTTCTTTTCTTGTGGCTTCAATAGGTTTTCCTAGGTTACCCCACCTTGGCTTTGTCCTTTTCTCTGTGGTTTGGGGGCGCATTTTCCTTGCTTCAGATTTGAAAATCCAAAGTCTCGCTTCTTCTATTTAAACATTTTCTCAATCTTGGCAGTGTATCGTTACGTTGTGCCGAGTGAGGAGATGTCCAAGAAATCCATCTTTTCCTAAATATACTTGTGTAGACAACCGCGTTACTTGAGTACCAAATGTCATTGAGAATCCTTGATACCCAGCTTCGTGCGAAGGGTATGGAAAACATTTGTAAACTCCAATACATCTTGGTCCCTTCCCTGCCGTAGCATAGTTCACTTTATGCATTTATCTTCATCTCTCCCGATAGGGTAATATTATTCCTTGATGGCATCTCGGAAATAATTCCATGTGGGTGTGGCTCAAAAAAGTGAGGATTCCCTCTCATCCTTTTGTTCACAGTAGGTTTCCCACCAGTCCTTGACGTGTGGGGTGACTTTGAGAAGTGTAAAAGTAATATTTTCCCAATTGGAAAAGTCATGAACTAAAAAATATCCTTCCAACAGATTTAACCATTTATCTACGATGTTTTCATCTATCTGGCCCTCAAATATGGTAATATCAAATTTAACTTGTACCTTAAAAGTGGTGGTGCCTCCAGAGTGGCTACTGGATGAAGATATGTCACTTGTGGATAGCCGTCGAAGGATCTAGGAAAATTTATCCATCATCATGTTTCTTTGTCTCTTGAGGGCTTCCTCGAGCAGTATTATGTTAGGGTCTCTTGCCCCCCCATCTTTCTTTTCTTCCGCCATAGGAAGTCATCAGGTTTTGCGACATTGGTCTTGCAAAGCTTCAACCAGATCGAGCCCTAACTCCTTATATCTTGACCTTGTTGGGGACATGCAAGGAAAAATAGAGAAAGAGAAGATCGCTCTGATACCACTAATCCAAACTTATGCAGGAACGAAAAAAAATATAGAAATACCCATATACACAAAGATGCAGCATAAATAAAACTTCATTTCATTGATATCACAGAACTCAAATATGCTTACCTACAGAAATAAAAATAAACTAGCTCGGGCAATGGTAGCTTATCTCTAAGAAGAGATGTGGCAATTACATGCCTCTGAACTATGTTGCAATGAGGGTCAAAGGCCTATTTATTATTGAGAAATAATGAAAAACCCTAAACATCCAAAAACCTAACCCTAGGAGATGAAGCACCAAAACTGTGGGCCCCATTTGGGTAAACTGGTACATCAATTTCTCGGGGTCGTAACTTTGTCATACGATCTCCATTTGGCTATCATAATACCTCATTTCAAAGATCTCAAAGAGGAGTCTGAAAAAAAGCTCATGCATGAGGAAGGAACTTTTCTCATCTCTCCGTTTTCGCTAAAAACGTCTTTTAGTCCCTCAAAATGGTTGCAGAAGTTTAGGACCCAAAAAATGGCCAAAAATAGTATGTTGGGATACAATTAAGGAAACTGAAAATAAATAATGGTGGGGGTCCAAGTGGAATAGGTGGGTGGCCACCAATATCCACCTTGATCAACTATGAACCTTGAAGAACAATTCATGGAGTTTAGTTGGCAAGCACAACATTATTAATTATATGGTGTTAACACTTCCAAATTGAAGAAAGGTGCAAATATACATGAGGTTTTCACCAACTCACAAAGCAGAAACAAAGTCAAAATAAAGGATGCCATTCCATAGCAGTGTGTTCAACTAGAGAAAACCCTTCTTATTATGCTTTGAGGACAAAGCATCTCTAAAGGGGGTGGAAATGTTATGAATAAAATATTCATAAAATACATTAATTAAATAATAATATTAATAATAAATTATATAATTTAATTAATTAATGACCCATTAATTATGAAGTGGCATAGGCCAAAATATGTGACCACTCACCTTCATGGTTAGTCAATGCCTATATAGGCAAACCGCCATGAAGGATTGTAATCACCATTCAAATTTTATTCAATAATATAATTAGAAAATTACTCTTACTTATAGAATCTACAAATGATTGCTTTTGCATACTGATGTTCTATCTTCAACATTGTATAAGTTGGAATTCCTTGTAGATTTCTTGAATTTTTTGTTGTTGGCTTTGAGATTCCTGCAAAAGTTGAGGTCAAGGATTCTTCCAAAACTATCTTCTTCATCCAGAAAAGATATAAGGTCTGTTGATACTGGGTGCAATAGCCTCTGGTTTGGCCAGGGTCTAGGATGAGATATTTCCACTCATCTAACTCCATCTCATAATTTGTTGTTTGTTGTCCAATTTCAGTTTTCCAACCAATAATAATTTGATGGGCGTGAGGGTGTGTGTTAGTCTGATAGGTCCTGATAGCATCCATAATGAGGTCGTGATTGGTTCTGCAACCCCTGCTCTTGGTTAGTCGTGATTGAGGCTGACTCCTTCCACGCCCATGGCCTCGAATGCAACCTCGACTTCCCCTAGAATTTTTCTCCTGAAGCGAGATCGATCGAGCCATTTCTTGATGATGATAGTAATGAAGATGGGAAATGCAAGTGAAAACTGACACAAAAATCGTGACCCTCAGAGATCTCATCCAGGAAGAAAACCACAAAACTAGAAAATGACCTAGAGGGAGATACCACCAGAATAAATTAAGGTGCAGTCTTACAGGTTTTAGAAAAACATGTGCAGTGGAACAATGAAATTAGAACGAACCAAATGAGTATTTCCCACCCTCTTTACCTTGTATTGACCATAAATTCTGACAAGAGAGGTCCAGAACACACCATATGCCCATAGGTACAAGAAAAATACTAAAGCACAGGGTTATCCCCTCAAGACCTCCCCAAAGTAGGCCAGTCTAAGGGTTCTTCTAAATTTTAGAGAGAATAAATATAACATCCCAACACTTGACAAACAATTTTACTGTAGAATTCTTGCAGAAACTCTGAAAGATCTAGAATTCTAGTTAAATTAAACACAAGTAATTTGTTGATATTCAAGAGAGGAGAGAAATAATTTGCTCCATAAAATCAATGTATTAAATTAATTAACAATACATGAGCAACCAAACCTCTAATCCCAAAGGGAGGTGGTTATATAGAAATTGCCGAATCTAGAAAACTAGGAAAAAAACTAGTAAAAAACTAGAAAAGGCTAAGAAAACCTTAAGGGAGGCCTAAAATAGCAACAATGACTCAAGACAACCTATGCCAACTATCAACCATGAGGAAAGCATGAGGAGGGGCGCAGTTCCTAAGGAAGGCAACTTTAAAACATGTTAAAATGGTCTGGGGGACCAAATCCCTTGATTTAAGGGCGAATCTTCATGTGGGGCGCCAATCCTCAAATAACTTAAGTGGATGAGGTGTGGTTAGGTGTGAACATGCACTTAGATGTCTAAATGGTTTAGGAAAGTGGTTGGACCAATATTTACATAATATTAAGCCTTTAAAGGCAAAAAACAAGGGAAAGTTGGTCCACTGAGCTAGTTTACCAAAAACAAAGTGTGAACATGATTTTTAGTGCATGTGGCTAAGTCAAGGATACTTAGGCTAAAAAATAAATGTAGATGTTAGGATTATATTCCAACAACCCCCCCCCCCCCCCCCTTCATCCTAACTCACTTATCTAAACTGAGCCCCGACCAAGATGCCATGTTAGGTACTCAGGTACAATAAATAAAAGATCCTCATAAAATGAAGAAAGAGGGAAAACCTCCCCCCCCCCCCCCCCCCCCCCACAAAAAAAAAGAGAGGAAAAAAGGGCTAAGTGGCCAGAAGGGCCTACTCAGCTATCTCCACCACTCCAAGCATAGCTCTTAGTTCTAAAAATTTCTTTTCAGTGAAAGACTTGGTGAAGATGTCTGCAACTTGCTGCTCAGTGGGGCAGTGCTGCAGTGATATGACTCAGTCACGGATCAGCTCGCAGATGTAATGCATGTGAATCTCGATGTGTTTAGTCCTTTGCCTCTGAACTGGATCAATCAATATTTGAATGGACCCCTTATTGTCACAAAATATGACAGTCAGAAGTGGATACTAAATACCAAACTCGGAGAGAAGCCCCTGCAACCAAACATCCTATGTAGATGCATTCACTGCAACTCTATACTTTGCCTCGGTTGTAGATAAAGCAATCATGGATTGCTTCTTGCTAGACCAGCAAAAAGGCCCTAAACCAAAGATGAAAACATAACCAGAGGTGGACTTACGGTTGTACCATCATCAGCCTAATCAAAATCTGTGTACCCAATCAGTGAAAGTGAACAATCTACAGCATAAAAGATACCAAAACTGGAAGTACCTTTCACATATCTAAGGATTCTCTTTGCAGCTTTCCAGCGAAGCTCATGGGGCTCCTACATATATTTAGAACAAACTCCTACTGCAAAAGATATATCAGGTCGGGTGTGAGTAAGATGTTGCTGGCTTGCATTCTGTCATATGAAAGTAGACAAGTAGATCTGATTCATACTTAGACTGTGCCATCTTGATCCCTGAAGTAGACTAACAAACTTCAAGACCAAGAAAGTAGTGCAAAAATCCCAAATTTGTCATGGAAAATCAATCGTCCAATGCTAATTTTTCGAATCAATCGCTGAGGTAAGGTTCCCTGTCATCAGTAAATCATCTATATAAATTACTATCAGGAAAAGGGAATCATCATGTTGTAGCAAATAAACATTCGGATCAGATTTGCATCGAATGAATCCAATGGAAAGAAGGAAAAAATCCATCTTTGCATATCGGGCTTTGGGAGTCTGTTTTAGGCCATACAAAGATTTCTTTAGTCTACAAACAAGGGAAGAGTTCTGAATGTATCCCTGTGGCTGCTCCATATATATCTCCTCCTTGAGATCTCCATGAAGAAATGCACTTTTCACATCCATGTGATGAACTTCCCATTTACGAGAAGCAGTAATGGCTAAAACTAGTCGAATGGAGTCCATTTTTGCAACAGGTGCAAATGTCTCTGTGTATTCTATGCTATGTACCTGTGAGTATCCTTTTGCAATAAGTCGAGCTTTGTACTTTCTGATCTCACCATCTGCAGCAATATTTGTCCGATAGATCCATCGGCATCGAACAAGCTTTCTTCCTTTCGAAAGTGGAACCAAGTCCCATGTGTTGTTTTCCATGAGAGAAGAGTACTCTTCATCCATGGCAGCCTCCCAAAGCGGGTTTCCAGCAGCCTCAGAGTGTGACTATGGATCTGAACCAAGTTTCATATATCAATGTATGGGAAGCAATGGTTCGGTGGCAGTCAGGGCTTGAGGAGCCCCAAAAAGCTGTGATCTAGTCCTTCTCGTATCTGTAGGATCACCGACTAGTTCACCTGCATCTTGCAGGGTTTTCTCTGCCCAAGTTGGCAGCTAAGTTGGAGCAGCCATGACCTGCTCCTCATCCTCTGAATCAGACCCAAGAGGCTTCTCTAATGGCTGCTCTGAAGTGCTCGAAGAAGTTTCAGACTCCTCCTCATCAGTGGCAACAAGTGGTTCCTCGGCAGGGTCTGCTGAAAAATCATGCAGTGATTCTTCTTCAAACTTCACACTTCGAGCTACAAGGAACTTTTCAGTGTGAGAGTCCAGCAATCTATATCCTTTGACACTATCAGGATATCCAACAAAGATACATTCAACACTTTGAGGCTCCAAAGCCTTCCTCTTATCTGTCGGAATGTGAGCCCATGCTCGTGAACTGAAAATGCGAAAGTGCGACACTTTCGGTTTCTTACCAGTCCAACATTCAAATGGAGTGGTGCCTTTTAGTGCTTTGTGAGGAATACGATTCTGAATATATGTTGCACAGTTAATAGCTTCAGCCCATAACTTAGGAGCTAATGATTTGGACTGTAGCATACAATTGGCCATCTCTTTTAACAACCATTTTTCCTCTCCGCGACACCATTCTGCTGTGGTGCATATTGTTGAAAAATGGCAATAAGAAATGCTAAAAATAGAAGTGCTAAAATATATCACTGCTAAAAATAGCAGTTTGGATACCAGTGCTGGATTGAGCAACAGGGAATGAAAAATGGAAGTGCTAAAGATAACATTCTAGTTTTAGCAGTTCAGGATGGATTCCTATTTTAGTCAGTCCCTGGACTAAAAATAGGAAGTAAAATTCGAATTTGATATTAACAGCAGTTTGAAAATTAATTAATTAATTCATCTTGAGTTAATTAGTTAAGGAAAATCAAACTTGAAGTCTATGTGAGGACATGCAAGAGTTTATCTATTAATTGAGGAATTTATCCATCAGTTAAAGAGATAAGGACGAGTTCTAATTTGAGTAGTAATTAGTTGGCTTGGTTAACTAAGTCAAGTCCAGTTATATTTGATTTAAACAGTTTGTTTAAATTAATGTGAGTTCAGTTACTTAATGCTTGCATGCACGTAATTGCTGCACTTCAGATAATTGAATATTCTCTCATAAATAACTCATGCATGTCATTTCAGAGAAAGACCCAGTTGAGATCACAGGAGGGACAGTGTACTATCAGTTGGATGGATTTTTCCTATAAAGGAAAATCATCCAAGCAGAAGGATTAAGGTTCCTTGAGGATTGTGCAGTTTTACAGGGTGTGAGATCAGTGTGAGAGATCAGTGTTACACTTGGTAACAGGAGGATCACCCAGGAAAAACTGCGCAAGGAAATAGGAGGCTTGGAGGGCAAAGGAGAAGGCTTAGGAGAAGTCTTGATTGCCTGTGAGCATCCAGGAGGATTGCATTGAGAGCTGGCTAGCTGTGAGAGCTAAGGCTCTGTGTAATCCTGATGTATTTCCACCTTCATCTGTGAGGATTGTACTGAGAACTGGCTAGCTGTATGAGAGCTAAGGCTTTGTATAAATCCTATGTATGATAATACAGAGAGTGGGGTTTTAGGCTGGTACTTTCCCCTGGTTATATCTTCTGTGTTATGTGTGTTTGATTTCTCCATATTAGTTATATGTTTTCTTATTGATGTTGTTCATGTTCGATTAAGCTTCCGCTAAATTGGTTGTAGAAGTAAATCAAGTATTTTACTTTAGTATATTGCATTATCAGGTGATCTACAGGTGGGAATTTCTACATATATGGCATTGTGTGTTGTAGCTGTATACCTGCATCAATACAAAGTTGCTTCACATCTTTGTTGACATACTCCCCCCCATTATCAGTATGGAGTATCTTAATCTTACACCCAGACTCATTCTCAACAAGTGCTTTAAATTCTATAAGGCATTCAAATACTTCCGATTTTAATTTCAAAAAAAATACCCAAGTAAAGTGAGAGAAAACATCTATGAAGGTGAGTACATATCGAGCCTTACTGATTGAAGGCGACGGGAATGGGCCCGTGATGTCACTGTGAATCAACCCAAGAAGTGAAGAATCTCTCTATGCCTTCTCTTTGTCAAACTTTTTCTCTGGATGCTTGCCAAGAATGCATCCTTGACATACACCGCTTGTGAATTTAATAGCAGGCAATCCTTCTACCATGTTTTCCTTGCTAAGTTGATGCAAGTACTTATAGTTTAGATGGCCAAATATTTCATGCCATACCCTGCTGATATCATTAGATTGTGATAGAAATACAGTGCTAATATATTTAGGAACAAAGTGGGAGAAGAAATACAAACGAGAACCCTGATCTACAATTCCATGTGCAAGCTGTGAACTCGTGGAAATTTCGGTAATCACTATGGAGTCTGGAGTGAACTCCACCTTCCTTCCAGAGCCGGAATGAGTGATCTGATATATCGAGAGAAGATTTGTGAGTAGCAAGGGAACATGAAGCACATTTGTGAAGCAGACCCCTTCAAGGTCTACAATTCCTTCTCTGCACACCTTTGGGTGGGTGTGGCATCTCCCAAGTAAATTGGGGATCTGGTGCTTTCTTCGATGGAGGAAAAATCATCTTTTGATGCAACCATATGGTTCGATGCACCTGAATCAAGGATCCACGCTGATGGATTGGATGTGACAGCCATTAAAGCATGACCATCTCATGCTCTCCCTCTCCCATCTCCCGTTCTATTATCATCCTTCTTCTTTGCATTCTCGGGCACAGTGAGATTGTGCTGTTACAATTGCTTAGCCATCTCATCGATTGTTTTCCTCATGCAATTTTCTTTGGGATGAAAACCTTTGGAACAGTAGCTGCAAAGTGTTCTTTCCTTCTTGTTCTTACCTTAGGCAAAGAAGAGCTCTCTAAATATTGTACGGGTCTCTCCTTCTTCGATTCATTAAATTTACCCTTCCCTTTTTGCTTGTCTCTTCCACTGCTCTTTGGAGCATCAGTAGCTGCAAGTGCTTGGTTCTTTGAGCACTTGATGGCACCCATTTGGACGAAATTAGCTTGCTCTTGAGTCAATGCTGCAATGACGTCATTCAATGGAGGCATTTTCCATTTTTCCTGAGTCAATTTAGATGCTTGAAAAGACGATACAAATATGGAATATTCAGGGCCTAATTTTGAGAGAATCGAAAGGATGAGTTGATCTTCCTCTTTCTTGACTCCACATGCATCAAGTTCAATGAGAAGGTATTTAAAATTGGTGAAGTATTCTTTCAGGTTGTTGAAATGAGTCGAACTGAGGGATATGAGTTCATTCTCCAGTTGATGCACTCTCATTTCATCCTGCTTGCCGAATAGTCCTTCCAATGTGGTCCAAACCGCATCAGGAGTAGTGACTCCACTAACATGAAAGAGGAGTTCTCTGGAAATTGATAGGCATATTAGCCCAATTGCTTCATCTAATTTATTGAAATACTTGATCTTCTCCGCTGCAGAAGTCGGTTCAGTCTCCGTCCCCATTGTTACCCTGTAAAGCCCTTTGCTTCGAAGGAGCAAAGTGATCTCTGTCTTCCATTCGAAGTAATTGAAAGGATTTAGAATGAGTTTTGTGGGTTGAGAGAGATGATCCATTGCTGCTTGCTGCACCTCCTGATGATCTATACCTTCAAATAAAACCATGTACAATCCACTAGATTCGAACTAGCTCCGATACCATGTAGAATTCCTGCAGAAACTCTGATAGATCTAGAATTCTAGTTAAATTAAACACAAGTAATTTGCTGATATTCAAGAGAGGAGAGAAAGAATATGCTCCATAAAATCAATGTATTAAATTAATGAACAATAGTAATACATAAGCAACCAAACCTCAAATCCCAAAGGGAGGTGGTTATATAGAAATTGCCGAATCTAGAAAACTAGGAAAAAAACTAGAAAAAGGCTAAGAAAAGCTAAAGGGAGGCCTAAAATAGCAACAATGACTCAAGACAACCTATGCCAACTATCAACCATGAGGAAAGCATGAGGAGGGGCACATTTCCGAAGGAAGGCAACTTTAAAACATGCTAAAATGGTCCAAGGGACCAAATCCCTTGATTTAAGGGGGAATCTTCATGTGGGGCACCAATCCTCAAATAGCTCAAGTGAATGAGGTGTGGTTATGTGTGAACATGAACTTAGATGTCTAAATGGTTTAGGAAAGTGGTTGGACCAATATTTCCATAATATTAAGCCTTTAAAGGCAAAAAACAAGGGAAAGTTGGTCCACCGAGCTAGTTTACCGAAAACTAAGTGTGAACATGATTTTTAGTGCATGTGGCTAAGTCAAGGATACTTAGGCTAAAAAATAAATGTAGATGTTAGGATTATATTCCAACATTTACTAAATAGAGATTCCAAAGATGCAAGAGCGCATAGGTTGGAAAGATACTAAAACATGGAAAAGGGTTTTTGGGCATGAGTCGTAGGACCCCGGACAACCTAGAGAAAAGGCTTACCCCTATGTCCCACAATTTTAGAAATAATACTATTCTAAACTATAAATTTACACTAGGAGCATCCATCCATAGACTATTAAGACCCAAGAAAATTACAAGGATAGTGGGATGCAGAAATTTGACAAAGTAAATATACCCGCGAATACAACAATTATAAGGGTGGCATATTCCAATAGCGATTGGGTTCACTTCCATCCAAATGATCAATCCTTCATTGGGAGGGCCTGTAATGCCAAGGTTGTTTCCAAGAAACCTTCGACACTACCTCCATAGAAACCAACGATCGTGTTTGTGGGCCTACCCAAATGCTGACGGATAAAGATACTCAATATCCTCGCCACATTTCGCATGGGTGAAAATAAGTGAGGGCGAGCATGCATGTACCCTTCATGCCCTATTATTAATTGTATGACAGGGGCACATATCCCACCATTTCCGCACTACGAGATCTCACCCAAATCTAGGAATTTATTTATTTATTTATTATTGCTAATGTTCTCATTTTTTTAGGAGTGGCAGGCGGCGGAGGGATCCTATTAAACAACAAGAAATTAAGTTTGTGTGGGGCCTTGGTAAAGAAATCAACAACATGTCAGAAATGTACAATCTTCTTTTAGGACTGATTTTAGCCAAGGATCATGAAATCTCCAAGATTGCCATTGTGGGGTATTCTCTCATAACCATCCATTTCCTGCAAAAGGGTGTATCCTCCAAGGAAAGCAAGCTAAATATTCTTTTGCAAAGACTTATGAGTACATTGGAATTCTTTCAACACAAAAGCTTCTTCCATGTCATAAGGAGCTAGAATTCAGAGGTGGACCAACAAGCCAATCTAGCATGTGGTATGAAGAAGGGCCAAAAAGAGGTCAATGGGAAAAGGAGTTGGAGAACCATTCCATGACATTGCTTATGAATATCTCATATCACTCTATGTTCTTAGGCTATGAAAATATTAAAATCATTATGGAGAAGTAGGATTTAATTAACAAATCTATGAGAATCAATGTTTGAAAGGCACATTCAATGATGAGTAAAGTGAATAATTTAATTGGTGGTAGTCTCATATGGATGGAGGCGTTGGGCCAACATGCAGGTCATGTGCCCTATGTACTCTTCTCGAGGTAGATTTGCATGGTGGGATTTGAATAATAAATCTTGAATGTGTGCCTTTCAATCATTTGGTCTTAGAAACTACATCACCCACACCAGAAGAAAGGTTTGGGTTCGTGTGGGAGGACCAAACATCACCTCAAGCATTTGAGGATAGAACCTATTTCCTCATGGGGTTTATTTATCTATCAAGGATGGTAAAAGTTTGGAGTTTGAAGAAGCTTGGCTCCTCCTTCTCCATCCCTGGAATCTATGTCCTTGGGAAGAGAAGTCTGATCTAAGGATTGATGTGCTTTTGGCTGGTTGCACTAGTCTTACAAGAACGTCCAGTCCTCTTCATTCTAGAATCCTTAGAGAACACCTTTAAAATGAGTTGAATCTGAAGCAGACACAGGTGGTGATCGATAAACGCAGAGTTGACTTAAGTACGAAGCAGACCAAATGAACAGAAGCAACAGTGTGAAAGGCTCGTGGGAATTTATTTTTCACTCGGTTCATAAATTGGTAACCTGCCCTTTCCTTTCCTGGCATAAGTCTCTAGTTTTATCTGTAAGTTAATTTGTTAGTGTTATCCTACTATGTCATTGGCGTCTCTGCTTCAAGAGCTCTAGGGAATTTCATGGAGATAGGATTAGGAATTAGGGACGATCCTTCCGTAAGGGCCTAATGGATCCCCATAGGCACCCTGATGAAGGAGAAGGCCCCCCAAAGTTCCCTCTCTACCTGCATCCCCCGGTAGCTAGAATCATCAACTTCCCTTCTCTTTTGCTACTCATTCATCAAGTCTCCTTCTAGGGAGCAGAGAAATTAGACATGATGCTTACCCTTGAACGTTGATCGTAAAAATGAAAAAATACATTCCTTGCGTCATCATGTGGAGAATATACCAATGACTAGCCCAACAATGAGACCTCAATCCACAAAAGGAAATGTAAATGCAGAAATGGTGGATGCAATGTGAATGGACTCCTCTCATTGTGAATGAGTAAGTATTGTAAAATTGTGTTTCTCTGTGAACAATTTTGCAGGATATACAATTATAGACATGTCATTAGGAAGTCTGTAGTAATTAGTTTTTTTGAAGAGGAGGTAGAACCTATAAGTGTTTTTTTGTTATTATATAATATGTCTCCGTTCTAATTTAACTCTACTGATTTTTGTGAACTTACTATAGCATATTTTATAAAATATACTACTTATCCTCATATTTATAGTCGTTTATATACTAAACATTATGGGGTTAAAGCCCCAGGTTGAACCCTTGATGATGTGGATCTTGGAGTGATGAATGACCATAATTTTGTGACTCGGTGTTCATGTTCTACAAATGTGTTAAAATGCTCCCCATATGTGACAAGCATTCAAGAATTTTGTTCTGCTTATTTTCATGACTTCTTTGGGTAATAATATCTTTTTTAAGGAGCCTCCCATCTAGGGTATGTAGGAACATGGTTTCCATGTATTTTTCTTTCATTCTATCTTTTGATCCATCAAATTCTCCATTTTATCTTTTCCATGTTTTAATCCATCCACTTTTCCATATTTAGATCCATCAACAATTTCCATTTTATATTAAATTTATCTTTTAAGGATTTCTTATGAACATGCCAAATCAGCATTTTCAACACAATATTACACATGCCATTAAACGGGTTCCTTAATTGGGATACCTAGTTCGTTAAACCTTCACATTCTTTAGGTGTCATGGATGAGTTCTCTAGAGGAATAGTTCTCTAGATAAGTTCAATGTTATGCATCAAACACCCAAATAGTTTAAAAATAGTAAGAGAAACAACTTCATGCCTTGAGAATGAGAGAGAAGAACCAATCAGAAACCTCTTTGGGATGCAACCTCCATCTATTATATAGAAAATGTGCAAGATGACGTGTATTAAATAAAATATCCTTAGTATATATAGTAAAAAAATACTGAAATTACAACTAAAGCATATAGTTGACCATTGAAAATCCTAGTTAACTAATAAGGACAAAAATAATACAATACTATAAATGTAATAACTCACTATATAGGTCTTAAGAAGGCATGAGGATTTTTGCATGCAATTTGTTCATGGAAAATCTTAATAGCCTTTGATACACGCATTTGTTGATACCCTTGAAAATATTGTTATAAAGATAAAGACTTTGAAGCTTGATTAAAATGCAAATTCCATCAAGTAAGTTGTTTATTAACATGTTTGAATAAAAACTTAAAAGGGCCAACTTGTCAAATTTTATAATGGCTTCAAGGATACTACCAATTAACATGTTTGAAGCAAGAGGTTGTCAAAAAGAGAAGAGAACTTTCTTGGAGATAGAAGAATTGTATTCAAACATGTTGTGGAATATAGATAAAGGAATCGAAGTTCTATAGCAAGTCCAAGTCAACTAGAATTCTTCCACTTGAATTATTTATGGAAAAATCAATACTTAATGACTGAGTATAATTTCCTAGGGTTGAAAGGACATGACCAACAATATTGTTAAAATAAATGTCCAATACTTAGAGAGATTTGCATCTCTTCAAAGATGTTCAATACTCCAACTTAGAAGATCAATGAATAAGGAGAGATATTCCAACTTGACTAGATGACCCAATTATCTTGGTATAGTCTTTAGCAAATGCTTTTTGAAAGAATGTTTCATTGAATGTGTGTACAATTACAAAATACTTTGTAATATAGCCCCAAATAATATTAATGTTGAGATAAAGTTTTTGGAGCACTTTAAGATATCCAAATTTCGGAGGAATTCTTCCCATAATTTTTTTTCTCAAAGATTCAAAGTTCACAATAAGGAGAGGCTACCAAGAGATGGGGAGAGAGTACCTTTCAAATGTAATCCATAAAGGATTACTGCAAAAACTCTTTTAGTGTGTTGCATATAGGAACCAATATTCCATGAGTATAGCTTCTTTGAGTTCTCAATTGTCTAGTTGTACAAAATCCTTGTGGATCTAATGTAATAACCTTTTCCAAAAGAAATATGTTCCTCCATGTCCCTTTCATTCCTACATGATGTCAATTGATACATGAAATCCTCCAAAGTCAATTGTATCTAAAAAGAATCATAGGGTTAAAGTGAAGTACTTCGACTAGGTGTGGGGTCATCAAGATTATCATATTCCTCATGAAATATCAAAAAAAGAATAATATGGTGATTCCCTTAAAAAGTTGAATGATGTGGCACTTGAATTTTCAATGATATTGTTGTTTTCATGATCACAAATCCCACAAGCAGCAACATGACCTTTTAAATTGTTTGGTTCCATGAATTATATATCACAATTTTATTGATTCAATAATTGATTAATAATAATTAAATTTATATACAAAAATTATGTATTAAATTAATTTGTGAGGTGTCCAAAAATTATAAAGCAACATATATTTTAATTTTAAGATTTGTTGAATTTTTCCATTTTACTTTTATTTTTTAATTTCCCCTAATAATAAAGTAAACTTTAATTTTCTTTTCATTACAAAAATTTTAATATTTATTCCAAAAATATATTTCTGAATAAAAATGAATTTTAAGGTTATAATATTCATTTAATTTTTTACCCAAATTAAAATGTCCTAATCTATTCTACTTTTTGGAAGGGTTTCGAGCATATCTTCCGGTTTAAATTGTCTAGAATCCAGCAGGGATTTCTTGGAATCACAAGTTTGAGTCGTAAACTCTCAACAGTCCATGTGCCTTTGGAGATTTTTAAGGTGTTGAATCCATATATGTAGTCAAAAACTAATTTTAAACAACAAAAATAAAGATTTAAAAAAAAATGCGTCAAAACGTAGCATGTTTAAAAAACGCCAATTAAAATATAAATATAAAAAAAATAAAAAAAAATTGTCAATTTCAATTCATAAGTAACCATAATTTTATAAATCAAGTTAAAAACATATTAATCAAATATCACATGAGAAACATCTGGAACTAGACAAGAAGGATAAAGAAAAATGTGTTAATTGTTTACAAGGATTCTCAACCAAGGTTGCTTTCAAGATCTATGTAAAAAGCCCAAACATAGGACCCGTATCTCCCTTCATTATGAATAATTCTCAAAATGCTTAAAATATGTGTAAACTAGAAATTAAAAACTATTTATTGTGAAACAAAACCATAGTTAACTATAATTAAGTGGAAATGGAAAATTAAAATAGAAAATAGAAAAACCATTCACATTTTTTTTTGTAAGCTTGGTGGGACTATATCTTCATCATGTCCATTATATCACCCTGATTGGGGCAGGGAAATGAGCTGGTGACTTTACATCAAGAAGTGCCTTAATAGAACACTTTACATAAGGAGTGCCTTAATAGAGCACAAGATCATCGTCTATCCAAGACCCCATGAAAAAAACCATTCACATATTATTGATGAGATATTATTTTAATTTTTGATACATATATTATGAGAATAGTATTATGGATGGACAAAAGATAAGTCATTTAGGGAATCTATACACTCCATAAAATTGTTTTATTTCTGGAGGTACCATCCAATGCCATGCTTTACCCCACATAATTATTAATGTTACAACTCCACCAAAGCCAATTCCTACTCCTAACCCTAATGCAATTAATGAGAGATGTTCATCCACATGATTTAACCATCCTTGATCTTTACTAACATTTGCATATACTCCATCTTTTTTTGTTGGGGTGGCTTTATTGCATACCTGTAAAGGATAACCACATAGGCACTTGTTCCTTTGAAATGAAGTCACACTGAAAGTGTCCAATTGCGTTGCTTTTGGGATTCGCCCACAAAGATATTAAATGATACATCCATATATGCCAACTTGGTTCATTTAGGGAGTTCTTGAGGAATCTCTCCACTTAAATTATTTTTAGCCAATTCTAAGTGCTCCAAAGTAGATATCTCACTCAAAGATGTAGGAATTGTTCCTTCCAAATGATTTCTAGATAAATTCAGAAATCGCAAGGAACTCATATTTCCCATGCTTTGAGGTATTTCTCCAATAAAATTGTTACTAGAAAAGTCCAAAATGGTATTTGTTAGTAAAACATATTTTAGAGAATAATCATAGCCTTTAATGATAACTTGCACATCAATATATATTGTACTACCAATAAACTAAGAAGAGCTAGGGATTTGAAATCCTAGGAGTCTCCCTAAAGTAAAGGGTATTCTCCTAGTGAAATTATTATTGGATAAATCCAACACCTGTAATTTAAGGAGATTTGTGATCCAATTTGGATACCACCCTAAGCTCGTTGTAACCAATACTTAAAACTTGTAATGATTGGAAATATTGATAATCTTAGGGAAGCTCCCAATCAATTTATTTTTCCTTAAATTTAATACTTGAAGTTTGGTGCAATTGGATAAAGACGCAGGAAGATTCCTAGAGAAACTATTAGAATGAGTAGAGATTCCCAACAAGGAAATTGGAAACCCTGTGCCTATGTGTTCACTCAGTTTGTTCTCTGACAACTTGATCCGATATAAGAATGTACAATACTATAAAGATCTAGGAATCTTTCCATTCAACAAGTTTTTGGATAGATCTGATGAGGTTAGACATGAAAATTTTCCAATATCTTGAGGGATTATTCCTCTAAGTTTTTTTTTGAACAACAGTAGAGCTCTTAGAGATGTGAAATTCCCTAGATATGAGGGAATCCTTCCAATCAAATTGTTGAATGATAAATCTAGCCAGTCTAATATCTGTAGCGAACCCAATTCCATGGGAATTCTTCAACTCAAGTTATTGAATGATAAATCCAAGAACAAAAAGTTCTGCCGCAACCCCAATTCCATGGGAATTCGTCCACTGAAGTTGTTGGAATTTAGAGACAAGATAACCAAGTTCTACAGTAAGCCCAATTCTACTGGAATTATTCCATTCAAGTTGTTCAAACTTAGATTCATTACGCTTAAGTTCTGCAACAAGCCCAATTCACCTGGAATTATTCCGCTCAACAAATTATCTAAAAGATCTAGCCAAAATAAGGAACGGTTGCCAAGAGATGGGGAAAGAGTACCTTTGAGGCCTCATCCAGAAATTCTTAGTAATAAGAGGCCATCTATGCTGTAAACACCCTTCCATGAGCAAACATTCTCCGACTTCTCAGCTGCCCAGTTGGAGAGTGATCCTAGTGGATCCAATGTGATTGCCTCATTGAATGACAAAAGCACCTCCACGTCACTTTTATTCCCAGATGATGTCAATTGATCCTCTACACTACGTTTCTTTGAAACAGATTAATTACTGGTGTGGTCATAGAGATGATGATATTCACCATAAATACTAGGAATTGTTTGGTAATTGCAAGATACCGCAATCGCATTATCCAATGCTACCATCAATACGAAAAAACTAACAAGCATGGACACAATGGCTTTATCCATGGCTCTCTCTCCCTCCTCGACTCTAGCATCCTTAATGCGTTGCCTTCACTACAAAACAAACCCATTTATAGGAATTGGAAGAAGCTTGAACAGTTGCAAAAATGGCGTGATGAATGGGGGAACAAAGGGACGAAGAAGAAATCACTACTCCGGCTCCTGCTCTGTTCTTCGACCATGACATGCTGATCGACCAAGTTACCAGTCTTCAGAAGCGTGCTCTCATTGGTAAGTGGCATTTTACGGAGTTGAGTGAAGTTGATATGCGGGTTTGGGTTGAACAAAATGGAAAACATTGTTAGCCTATATTCCTACAGTGGTGCATCTATTAAATGGTTGGTATAGTTTCCACTTCCTCTACCAGGAAGACCTCATGAAAATCAAAGCTATTCCTTGGATTAGCGAGCGGAGTTTTCTCACACTGCACTCATGGTACATTGGCTTCAATCCTCTCAAGGAGACTCCCCAAAACAAGTTGATTTGGGTTAAGCTGCCTGCCTTTCCCATCAAATTCTAGACGCGGCAAGTTTTTATGGACATTGGCAACGCCATTGGAAAATCCGTGTATGTTGATCCTCGGTGTTTGGGTGCACCTAATAAGTAGGTTCCTTGGATCTTAATTGAGAAGGAGTACGGGGTGGGGGGTTTTCCGGATCATATTGAATTAAGCTAGGACGACACTCATTTGGTCAGAGACTAGATTTCTAGGGGGTCTCTTTTCGATGTCTAAATTGTCATCACACTGGACATCTGCTGGCACATTGTCTGCAGTGGATTAGCGGTAGACTTATGGTGCACCATCTTCATCGGCATGGCGATTGGAAAAAATATAAAGATAAGATGCTCCACCTACTGCTTCTCCTCATCATTGGTTCAAAACACCTTCTCATGGGCGTGGTTCTCTTTAGAAATCAGGTAATCCAAATTTACTCTTATCTGGACATCATTATTCACAATTATTTGCAAATCCATTTGACTTTGCCCATATTCCTATTCTATCATCCCCTCGTACTTCTGATGCGTCCGATGTTCCCTCGACTGATGCCACCTCACCCCACTGTATAGAACAGAACATTCCTACTCATCGTGACTGTCTTCCACCTCACCCCACCCTATAGAACAGAACATTCCTACTCCTCGTGATTGTCTGCCACCTCTGCCTACTTCTCCTCTCCATCTGACGTCACGATATGCACTCTCTTCCTCACACATAATGTATGTCCCCACGCCATCACCTTCTTGCGTCACTCCACATTCCCCGGTGTCAGGAACTAGTCCTGCATCGCCACACTCTCCTCTTAACTCCCCCACAAACTCAGTGGATAGTGACCTTGATTTTATCCTCCAAAAGAAGACACTAGATCTTCGTTATCTTACTATTCACAAGCCTACTGGACACTCATCCCCTCACATCAGCCCCTCATCTACTGGGAATATTATTGTTTGCCGAAAACATAATCGTGGCAGCAGACACATTCGAGGTTGTCCCCGACCTCTCCCTTTTAGTCTCGTTGAAGCACATTCTCTCATTGATGTCCCCATTTCTAGTTCTTCCTCCCCTTGGGCCCTTGGAGCACAGATGCCAGCATATGGTCAAACATGACCTTCATCCTCTCACTTAATATGCGAGGTCTGGGCGCTGCTCCAAAATCCTGGCCCTCAGAGAAATTTTCTCTTCTCTTCATCCCTATATTATTCTTCTTCAGGAAAAGATGCATGTTGTTCCTCAAGTAGTTGAGTACTTCAAAAAGATGCTTCACGAGTAGCATATGGAGACCACTGATGCTCATGGCCTCTCGGGTGGGTTGGTTGCTATCTAGGATCCTTGGTGGGTCAATGTCAAGGCTTTTTCATGTTTTCTTGGCATCCTCCTTGCTGGTCACATTCGCGGGCTCAAGGGAATAATTCACATTCTAAATGTCTATGCACCATACCGTGATCGAGCCACTTTTTGGGATAATCTGATCGAGTCGGAGTTACTGGACCTTACTTATCTCATCATTGCGTGGGATCTAAACTATACTATTGGTTTGAACGAGGTTTGGGGGTTTTCCAGAAGCGTAGATGTTTTGGCCGATCGTATCAAGGATATCATCATGAAGCACAATCTGGTGGACATTTGCCCCTCCACACTTATTCTAACCATGGACAATGGGAGGTCAGGTGCAGGATATATTGCAAAGCGATTGGATCACTTTCTCCTGCATGATCAGATCATTGAGAGGCTTGGGATGGTATATTCTGAAGTGGTAAGTAGTTATATATCCAATCACAAACCCATTGCTCTACACTGGAGAAGGGAGGATTATAGAGGCGACATGCCCTTTAAGTTCAATCAGGTTTGGCTTGAGGACCTAGATTTTAATTCCCTTGTGTGTGATGTCTTGAACCGCGTCAGGGTTCGGTGCACCTCTCCCATGCTGCACATTCAGGACAAGTTGGGGATCCTACGGCGGGAGGTTAAGGCATGGGAGAAAAGGAAACATCGGCATATGAACGAAGAGCTGGCTGCAATTACAAAAGAACTTTTGGACATCCACCCCCATTTTATTGTACATAATTTACCTGCTGACATCCAAAATTGCATACAAGTCTTGGAACACAAAAAGAAACAACTGCTCCAAATAAAAGAGACTACTTGGCGATTAAAATGCAAAGCAATTTGGATTTGGGAAGGGGACCGAAATACCAAATTTTTTCATAGATATGCAAACCATGGGCGAATGATTAATTCCATTTGGGATATTTCTGATTCAAATGGTACCAAGCTTCAGTCGCAGCAAGACATTAATCGAGCCACTGTTCTCCACTTTCAGCAAGCATATAGCCAAAGGGATTTGGTTTACCCGAAGGACCAGATCTAGGGGCTCGAAAATTTTCCTTCCATGTTTGATGAGGATGCTAATATGGCACTCTATCATTCAGTATCGGAGGAGGAAATCCTGGGGGTATTAAAATCATTCAAGGGGGATAAGAGTCCTAGCCCCGACGGATGGACTGCGGGGATCTTTACACAATTTTTTTATCTCATTAAACGAGATATTATTGACATGGTCAAGGAATCGCGGGTCTGGGGATTTATACATCAGGACATAAACTCCACCTACATCATGCTTATTCCGAAGAAGACTCACTCACTCACCTTCTCTGATTTCTGACCTATCTCTCTTTGTAATCTTGTTTACAATTTTATCTCTAAAACTATTGCAAACCGGACGAGGCACACCCTCTCCAAGTATATTTCCCCGCATCAATTCAGGTTTTTGCAAAATACACAGATTCATGATGCTGTGGGGATTGCCTAGGAGTGTATGCACTCGATTCACTCAAAAAAATTAAATGCGGGTATCATGAAAGTGGATTTAAAAAAGGCTTTTGACTATTTAGATTGGGGCTATCTGAGGATGGTTCTTCACAAAATTTGTATACAAGCTAGTGGTGCTGAGTGATTATGGCCTGCGTTTCAAATGTCCAAGATGTTGTGGTTATAAATGCTTATCCTACGACATTCTTCATGGCTGGGAGAGGTCTTTGACAGCGCCGCTCACTATCGCCACTTTTATTCATTTTGGCTATGGACGGGCTAAGTCTCCATATTAAAAATGTTTTCGCTGAGGGTCACTTTCATCTCCTACTTCTTGGTAGGGACATCCATATCTTGTCGTGCTCATCATGGGGATCCTCAACAGGTTCGCTTGGCTACATCTTTTTCATATCTTTGCTAAGTTTGGGAATGCATCTTGTTTAATTATGAATCATATGATATCTACTATATTTCATGATCAATGTGATATGGAGGTTATTGCTTACATTCAAAGGCTATTCAGAGTGGCTTCTAAGGTATTTTCGGGGGTATGAAATACCTCGGATTCCATATCAAACCATGCAGTTACAAAGTCAATGACTGGATGTGGCTTGCAGACAGATTCTACAAAAAATATCTAGTTGGGAACACAGATGCATATGCATCACATTGACACAAGTGGTGACCACGCAGATGGGAGTGTACTGGGCACACTTATTCCATCTGCCACTCACCATCATCAAAAAACTAAATGGGATCATTGCTAAATTCATCTGGTCTGGTATGAAAACAAGAATAAATTCCATCTTTCCAAGCTAGACCATCTTACCATGCCGAAGCGTTTGGGAGGCTGAGGCATATTGAATTTGAGGAGATTCGCCCGTGCATTATTACTTAAATCATTTTGGAGAGGGATATTTGGGGATATTGGGGAGGGATATTATCATTGATTATGTCGTGGGATATGCAAAAATATACCAACCCACACTCCAAGGTTCGCTGTAACAAATCACATATCTTTGGGGCACTTAAAAGGACTCTACGATTATGCACATTGGTAGAGATTTCAACCAAATCACAGATGGAATTTCAAAGAGAGGGATACTGGACAAGCTGGAAGGGATGCACATCAAGATCAAGATGGGGGACCTCTGCATGGATGTCGGGGCGCTGCCACTTCCAGGATAATTCCTCTTCTCCGTGGATCCATATTGCAACTGCTGATGGAATATATCAGAACTTTTTTGTTGTTTATGACTTTTATTCACTGTTGTGTTTTACATATGATATCTCGTTCTATAGGACTTGCTTACTGAACATAGGAACTATTAAACTATTCTGATATTTGAATATTATGTAAATATGTTTAGAACTGTGCATATAAGCATGAAACTGGTAAAGATGGCTTTACATGTTTTTCTGACGAGTCATTATGGACTTGTATCAGTATTGCACTGTTGGTATATGACGGTATCATTATGATGTTTATGTACTCTCTTGGATATGAATATAACGCTTTTTTCATATTAAAAAAAAAGTCTTTGGGAATCTGATTGTGGCAAATGAGTGGAGCGTGTGGAATAAAATTTAGTTTATGTTGGTTGCGCTGAAATTTTGAATAAAATTCCGCTTATGTAGGTTGCATTGGAACTAAACGCAGTAGGCTCTCATGCATCGTGTGGTATGTGTCCACATTGAGTGAGAGACATATAGATGCCTCAATTGAACATCGTGATGATCAGTCTAGTGATGGGTTTTCAAAATCATATTTTTGTTGTGACGTTACGACATCTTCTATAGTTAATGAGCATTAAATGAGTGAGATTGTATTTTTGTTGTGACGTTACGATATTTTCTATAGTTAATGAGCATTAAATGAGTGGGATTGTATAGGTTTATTGTTAGATTTTGACATACTAATTATCCAACATTAAATATCTACAACAACACTTATTTAATACTTATTGACTAGCTATTAAATGAATACAATTGTATATATTTATTGTTAGATTTTGATATACAGCTTTGCTCATTTATTTAATGCTTATTGACTGACTATATATTTATTGATGTTGATGTTGATGTTACCATTAGTTGCGCCGACGATTTTTTCTCTTATTTCTGTAAATACAGTCAACTTACTCTGAGGATGGTTTATCTTGACATGATGTATCTTGTGTTGGAGGTTTTCAAAATCATGACTTTAATTTTAGGTTCCCGCGCACCCCTATGGTTTCGGGTGTCTCTATCCCAACTTTAAGAAATAGGGCTTTCTAAGTTGTTCGAAATTTTTAAAAATAGTAAATTCTGAAAACTAACCATATTACGAACTTTCAGCAGGAGAGAGCGGAAAATATATTTATTTTTCAACACTATTCCACTTGCAAGAGGAAAATATATTTATTTTTAAACACGATTCCACTTGTAAGAGAAAATATATTGATTTTTAAGCACGATTCCACTAGGTATAGCCTAAAAATTAGGAAGATTTTTTTTTAAAGCACAATTCCACTTGAAAGAGGAAAATATATTGATTTTTAAACACCATTCCACTTGTTATATCCTAAAAATTAGAAGGAAATTTTTTTAAACACAATTCCACTTACAAGAGGAAAGTATATTTATTTTTGAACACGATCCCACATGCAATTGGTAAAGATATTGAGTTTTAAACATGATTCCACTTGGTATATCCTAAAAAAAATTAAGAGGAATTTTTAAGACAATACATCAAGATCGCATGTGTTCCTGTTCATTTACAATTTTTAAAATAGGAAGATTCATAAATTATAGTGTATGGTTGCGAGATTATAGCCGAAAGATTAGGATGGATTTATTAATAAACTTAACCTAAAATCAACAAAATTGATTAGTCACTAATGGATTAATTTTAAATTATGATATTGATGGTAACATTATGAGGCGAAAGAAATGTGTAAACATTATCTGGAATTTTATACGCATGAATTTGTGGAATTTATATGGATAATATTTCAAATTTGAAAGGGAAGATTGTTTGTCTTTACTACGTACATGTGGGGTGTTTGAAATATATATATATATATATATATATATATATATATTTTCTTTTATATATATATATATTTTTGTAAGTTATGTTAATATATTTTTATTAATAATGAAATATGTTATATTGATAGTCATTCATGTTTCAAAAAACCACACTAGAAGGTTATTTCCTCAACAAGGGGTAACTTAAATGACACTATTACTATTAGTAAGGTTTAAAATACAAGGTATTGGTTGTCGCAAAGACAGAGCGACCTTGATATGATTGCCATACTTTTTCAATGATACACTATGACTTTTACAAAAATTAAGGAAGACAATATTGAAACGAGGGAGTGGTAAACCAGACCTACTAATACTATACCAACCTACAAAAATAAAAAATGGAGATTTAAACACATCCAAGACAAAGACAAACTGACTACATGCCAACTGCATCTATAGTACTATGAAGAAAACAAAACAAAATCGATCTTTGTTCCAGAGTGTCTGATGCAGGAGCATCCAACTCAAGCACCATGACCGGGTGTTGGTCTCTGCCAGGTCAAAAAGTTGAGTTTACTTTTATTCGTCCTTATGTTGGTTGACAGAAAAGTAGGTAGGACTTTTATTTTTATTTTATTTTTTAACTTAGTTAAGAGTAGTTGGTCAGTTAAGATTATGTGTTTGTCTGTTGTTAACAAGTCATGATTATCCTTTTATTTAAAAGGAAAAAGACAAATGTATCTGAAGAGAAAATCTTGTCATAAGATAAAACGAATGACTAATAACCAAGTAACTGTAAAAGTCTGTAACTGAAAAGAAACTGTACAGTTTCATTAACTAGAACAGGGAACCTATAAATGTAACATGACAAATCATGTAAGGTGTTCAGTTCAATACCTCTCGCACTCAAATAAAAAAATAACAACAGAGAAATCAAAGTTCTGTCCATCTGTATGTCTACTGTAATTTGTTATGTTTTCCGATTTATGACTATTTGAACACACAACTAGCCATATACAAATTCTTGAAAATAAATTCTTCTTTATGTTTCCAGAGAGAAAGAACCAGTTTACACAGCGAGACCAAAGAATAGACACAGTATGAGGGTTTGTAACTCGTTCGAGACAAACAACGGAGATAAACCAGGGTTTCATACAGGCCAAACACCTACAGGCCGAGCGACCGTTTTCCACAATACATTTCAATTGACAACCATATAAAATTGCCAGCATAGTTACAGGGTTCGTGTAGAGCTATACATTAAATTTCAAGCAAACTGAAGGCGCATAACAGCAGTTCCGGTTACAAAACTTAGAGCAAACAAACAACGCATGTAAATCAGGTAAATCAAAGCTAACATTATTACATTTCTCAGATGAATTTCTTTTCAAAAATTGCAAAGTCCAACGTATTATAATTCAATAATAGAACTGTCAAAACAAAAACCGTGAACGCTCAAACCCTGAGCTATAAACCCTAGGCGAGGGTTTCAACCATAATAACCATACACAACATAGATACATAGACCCTGAACGATAAACCCTAGGTGAGGGTTTAGAAAGGAGTTGCAATTACAAACAGAAGACTGCAATCGATACACAGTGGAAGCCAGAGTTTCGAAGCAACAGAGCATCGCTCACAATGAGCCATTAGACAAACCCATCTAACCCAAAGACGGAGTGAAAGACCAAAACGAAGATTAAAAGAAGTTCGAAGAGGTAGAGCCTACGAACAAAACCGAGACATGTATGGCCAAACCCTCCAACAGCAAATCCTTAATACCTGTACAGCCAAGTTACACAGGTGTTAGCCGATACATTGCAACAGAAGTGGAAATATAGAGTTGGGAAGGAAAAACTAAACCGTTGAAATTGCAAAGAGTTACCTAAGGGTTTGCAGTGAGGCCAAAGACAGGAATTCCATCAACAGTGCCGACCGAGTGTGGAGAACAAAGAGCAATCCAGGTCAGTAACAATGGAAAGAGACCCATAAATTGAAACAGAGAAAGAGTAATTACTTGTGTGTTAAGCCGAAGACGGAAGAAAGCCATCGAGCTGAACCTGGAAACAAGCAAACATTGAGTTGCCAACCAGAGATGAGAAATATCAGTGCATGAGTTAACATACGGCGGCCTGTAGAACCCACGGAAGAAAGAAACCGAAACACAACAGAGGTCTTACCCAGGCCCAGGCAACCACAGGACAAACCACAACCGTCTACGAACCAAGGATTAAAGACCAACACAATCATAGCAACAAGCCACCAGAAGCGTACCCAGGACTTGCAGCATAGCTGCCCACTAAACCTTGTAGAGCACTGCAGAGTAAACCCTCGACGGGCAACAGAAAATGACCGAAGAGACCAACGAACAAAGGGAACAAGCATAAGGTCGAGCGTGGAATGCAAACTCCAAGGCAGGTACTTTTCATTACTGCTTAATTGAATGCCACATCAACCAAAATCCAAAATATCCGAATTGCATTACATCCACGTGTAGTCACTATCATATGATTTAATCAACCAAATAAACATTACAAAATCATTCCCACACGATAGTTTATAAAAGTGTTGGGCTGGTCCCATCAGTGTCGTGTCATTAACCCACTGAAGATTAGTGCAAAACCATGGAATACCCAATTGTAGAGATAAGCGCATTAAACATCAGAGAGCATTGCTCAGAAATGATGACAGAGAGAGGGGAGAGGAGTTTTCCTAAGGAGAATTACTAGCATGAGTGTTAATAACTGTTAGTACTTCGTGCACCTCATCAAACCCAATACCCGAGTTAGATACCACAAATCACTCCATACTTGCTAGTCTGGCCATGATGTCATCCAGGTTGTAGTGAATGTCCCTTAGAATTTGCTTAATATCCTCCTAACCCGCAAACAATTTGTAGTTGTTGACCTGCTTGTCATGAATAACCATACAAGGCAGTGTTTCCATCTATCGATGCAGAGTGAATGAATGAAGAAAGTGAAGCCAATGCTTCCTAAATTTCCCTGGATTAGGAACCCACTTGAGGTTGTTCCCTCCAATCTCATAATTAGAAAAATATATATGATCACCATAACTCCTTTGCCTCTGGATGGATATTTTTGTTCCTCACTTCAAGAGGAACCGAGTCAAAGTAGTTCACCATTGACTCCCATTTAAATAAATGTCGATGAGAAGAAGATCATTCGGGTGCACCACCACGGCAATTGGGTATTCTCTGTTGAGGAGCCATCATTACATAGGAAATGGGTTGATAGAACAAATAGACTGAAGTCAGAGGCGAGAACTTAGGGAGATATATTCTTAAGTGAGGAGTAAACGCGTGAGCAAGAAGGACATCATCCACTATGCAAAGGAAAAAGGACAGTGTATTTGGGCGAGGGGAGAGATGTAAAGAAATTTCGCAGGATTTTAATAGAAATACCAACCCTAACTCCCAGTAAATTGTAATTTCTGAGAGACAAAGACAAAGGGAGCCCAAAGACTTTGAGAATACTACAAAACTAAACAAACAATTAACAACATCAAAACCAAAAGGAAAAGGTACCTAAGTACAAAATTCCTCAAAACAACAATGGATAATTGAAGGAAATTCTGACAGCATCAGAGACTTGAGGCAATGAGGTAGGAAAAACTGCTATCAGTTCAAAAGAAGGACTCATCCCCATATCATGTAGAAAGAGAACAAAAAATATTGACCCCTTTGTAAACTCACAAAACTACAGAGAAGGTACCAAAAGGTTGAGTGATTAAACAATGAGAAAAAGTGACAATAGGAAAGACAATAGCAAAGAAATGAACCTCTTGCAAACCCAGAAGAGACCAACCAAAGCATCTGCGAGCAAAATGATGGTTTGAAGCCCTCCTCAGCAATACACATAGCATATCTATGTCTCCAACCTAAGAAGTTTCCCATGAATTTATAATGGGGCATGGACATGAGAGGACTAAGTTGTTGAGATAAAATACCAAAGTGTGCAAAATCCATGGAGGTAGAGGCGTATGATCGGGCACACACTTCAACAAACACACGGCTATCATAAATCATATGCTCATGAATGAGCTTTGTATACTGTGTGTCAGGATCTCCTCTACCTATAACCAATTTTCCATGAGAAGGCCTAACCATTGTAGTTGCTAAGTGATGAACCTTGATGGCAAAGATAATGTTGTGCTCCACTACATATGCGACCACTTGCATGCATTTAAGTCGATGGGACTAGGGTAGGTGATCCCAAACTTGTGAACTCTAAAGGTGCCATGCAAAGACTAAGAAGTGACAATTGGAGCGTATGGATCTCGTTCCCAGGGTTTTCAACTCGTGCTCCATTCCCATGTTTCGCATGTTAAGCATGCTCCTTGAACATACTGTACCACTTAATTCCAATCCCATCAGGGAAGGTCTAAATATATTGTATTTTGACTTTTTCTTTTGAAATTTGGTGATACAATTTTTGGTGAGATAATAATTCTCATTATTTAAAATTCATTTTTGAATGCATAAATGGATTCAACATCTTCAAAAATCCCTCAGACTCTCAAATTATATAGAGTCAACAATTCAAAAGTTGCAATCCCGACAAATTCTTACTAAATTTCGAGTAAAATTAATTAGAAAACATGTTAGGAAAAGAGCCAAAATGTAAAACATTCAGACTATGCTCATTGAATATGTCTAAACATTCAATGATTTGGAATTTTTCTAGCCATCTCACTAGAATCAAACTATAGAAAAATTGTTAGAATTACAATTTTTCATTGTTGGAGTTGCAATTTTAATTGAAAAACTATATTCAATGACCTTGAAAATCCATATTACGCTAGATTGTGTTATATCAACAATTGAAATATGTGATAATAGCAATTTCTATCTAGATTTTTCATAAAAATGGTTGGAAAAAGATGACTATAAAAAGTTGAATTTATAGCATGTTTACACCATTATACTTCACCTATTTGGCCACTTTATCAAATCTCTTCTTGCTATTTAGGACAACACACTAGCATGAAATTAAAATATTTGTATTTTTTAATTATGTCCCTCTGTGGCACAGAAATATCGTGACCATGTAGTGATAGTTCTCCCTATCATACATGGCTAGAATTATGTTTTAGTTATAGATTTGCTAAAGTTGATGTTCTAATATTGTTCATTGACTTTCTCAACATGTCTTAATGCTTTAAAGTGCATTTAGCAATGTGTCTAGGCACTTTTTATGTTGTTTATTGATGTGGGGTTCTCTTGGTTGGTCCTGCACACACTAACATCTTATTTTGGGATTTGAATCCCAAGATGCAATGATGCATTGATGTTGGTTTGTGGATAGGTGGTATTCTCACTACATTCTCGTGGTTGGAGGAATACAATTCCTTGTACTTGAGGTTTAACATTGGTTTGTTGGTGGCCTTTTCTTCGTGTTTTATGTACAAAGGAATTATTTGTGTGGGGAGTGTAGGCAAAGGATGCCTATAGTTTCTAGTTTTTGTTGCATTGGTTCTTTATGTCCTAGTTGTTCATTCCATCCATTGTATTCAAAATGTTTGGTTTCTATGGTCGAGGTGTTTCTTGTAGTTTTTTTTGTGGTGGTTGTACATGAGATTTAAAGTTTTGTTAGGGATGGGTTTGTCTCGGGGTTCTACCAATAGTGGATCTCTTTATGTTGAGAATGTAGATTGAGGATGTCTGTGAATATTGGTTTTCATTGCATTAGTTTTTTTTATCATTTTGGTTAGTATTCAATACTTCATGACATCTTAGAAACAAAGATCTACTTTTCATTTGTTTGGTATAGATGTTGCTCATGGTTTTTTTCATGGTGGGTGCTTTGGATGTTCCTATTGTGGTTTAGACAATTTTTTATGTTTGTCTTGGTTGAATCTACTAGATTTGACATCCAACGTGGGGATTTTCATTCAAGGACGCAGTGGTGGGGTGAATTGCTTTCATAGAGGTGCATTTTCATTGTCACTTTCTAGTGTTTTAGTAGTAGTTTAACCATTTTTATTTGAAGTTTAATTATATATTGATGGCGGTTTTAATCATTTCTATGTGGTGTTCTACTCGTGGAAAATCTTTTTTTTTTCGCAGGAATGTAGGCTGCGTATGTCTATGTGTGCTAGTTTGAACTTTAACATGGTCTTAGAAATAATTATTTATTGTTCATTTATATAGTGGAGGTGTTAATAATGATGTTTAGAGTGGTAGGTGTTCTGGATTTTTAGTTGTGGTTTGAGATTTTAAGGTGTCTTACTATTCTCAGTGTTATAGTGGGGATTTGGCTTTCATGTGTGGTATTCTTTTTCTCAGATTTTTTCTTTGGTGTTGAAAAAAGTAGACTGTGATGGAGGTGGTTTTGGTTTACTGGCTTTGTTGTGTGAAGAATGGTGATTTCTCATCGTTTCACTAGATTCATGATATTCTTTTAACTTTATTTATGACTTTCAAAACATGGTTCTAGTAAGGCATTTATCAGTCTATAAGTTCTTTTGTAATTTGATTTAGCAGCTACCTGTTGGTGGTGAGCTTGGTACATTGTTTGGGTTTTTATTAATTTTTTGTGTTCCATTTCTAGTTGGGTTATGGTAAACATGAGGACTAGTATTTTTATGCATCATCAACGTAGGAAATCATTATGATTGTATTATGAAATTACCCCTTATGTCCTCTAGGTTTTCATTTACTTTGGCATCATGTTTGTGGGGTAGAGAAATACACTAGACATTGCATGATATTTTTACATGGCCTATTTTGTCTTTTATGATGTGCCTTGGCACTTTAACTATACTTAATGACATTGTTGGGTGTTTTTATGTTGTCTTTCAATTTGGGGTTTTCTTGGTTGGTTCTACTCATGTTGAGGCATTGCATTAGGATTCACATGCCATTTGTGGTAAGACATTCTTTATCTTATATATTCTATTATGGGGGCCTTGGTGACATTTGACATTATGTTTTCTTTTCTAGGTGTTCTAGATATGGAATTTGGTGTTCAGGTTGTATAGAGCGATGGACAATGTTGTTATAGTAGAGAAATTGGATGGGATTGGCATTGTGTCTATTGTTTTTGATGTCCAAGGTTTAGTTTTTTTCTTTCAAACTCAACAAAATATACAGTTTGTCTTGTTTGGTGGCTTATTGTTGAAAAATGTGGCCATGATTCTTCATTTTCCTAGTGAACATTGTTGTTGCGAATTATGTGGAGGTTTATAATGTAGTTTTGTTTCATTTTTTTTTTTTTTTATCTATTATTTGATGTGAACAAGATGGCCATACAACATCTCATTTTGTATTGCATTGTTGTTACATTTAAATACTTAGATATTATTATGTACTTGGATAAGATGCTTATTCAATATTTATTTTTTCTCATAATATAATGGTCTAGTTCTAGTGTAATACCACATATTACTAAAACTATAATTTAATAATAATAAATAAATAAATGGATATCAAATTAGAGAATAAAATAATAATAATAATAATAATAATAATAATAATAATGATGGAGAATGCTAAGGTTTTTTCGCACTCTACAATTGAGGGGATGATCTCATTTTGTATTGCATTTTCGTTACATTTTAAATACTTAGCTATTATTATGTCCTTGGATAAGATGCTTATCTAATATTTTTTTTTTGTTTGGATACTAAATAATTTATTTTTTCTCGTAATATAATGGTCTAGTTCTAGCGTAATACCCCTTATTACTAAAAATGTAATTTAATAGTAATAAATAAATGGTTATCAAAGTAGAGAAAATAATAATAATAATAATAAACTACTTATATATATATATATATATATATATATATATATATGGAGGCAGGAGAACGCGATGGAGAATGCTAAGGTTTTTTTGCGCTCTGCAACTGAGGGGATGCTCAATAATAGGGTTGCATCTCTCGTCTAGTATGTCCATATCTAGAGCCACTACATTGTGTCAAATGGGTTAGGGCACCATGGGATCTCTCTCCGATCTCTTTTGATTATCAAATCTGAACTTTCTATGATCCATGACAAAGAGGTGATTTTTTTTTTTTTTTTTTAGATCTGCATCTATTAAGTCGCGACATAGCTCACATAGATCTCTCTTTTGCATTGCATGTGTTTAGATATATGCATATCTAACCACACACGCCGGGAGCTCCCAAAAAATCATCGGGGTTTTTCTTTCTATCGCCGCAAATGCCCTATTGGCCTAGGCATTATCTGAAAAGCAGAAACCTTGTACAACGATAAGCCGATGGATGCTAGATCTACCCTTAGAGTGGTTGGCTGGTATAGATATGAAGATATTTTCGCCTTTTTCTCCTGTCTTAGAAGATCCGTTACAAGAACATAAACAAGGGACTTAATGAAGCACAACAATATCCGTCTTCTCGCCAATGACGGATCTAGGATTTGCATCCATCTTGTGGAAAATATGTACTAGGAGAGTCGGATCGGGGCCAAAACTGAGGCTATTGGAGATTTTTGGATATGCCCTTAATAATAATAGATCACATAGCAATAAGAAACACGTAGTCACTAATTGTGCCAACATTTCAGTCCCTGTTACAGACAAAAAAAATGTTGTGTAGCACTGATCCCAAACCTGTATCTTATGACCCCCTGGATCAAGAAGAACAAAACTTTTTACAATTTTTTTTAAAAACCCCTGCTAGCAAATCAACATCAGTTTGGGTACAAGCTTCTGAAAAGGTTTTTCAAATGAAGCAGAATATCATGCAAAATCTAGGCTACCCAACACACCTGCAAAACTTTATCTATGGTGGTAGATCTCTGCAACATGATCAGAGTTTGCATGAATACAATATTCTTCCCACGACCACCATCATCCTAAATTTGAGATTGAGAGGCAGAGTTGTGGGATCAAGTAAATCAAAGGCTGCAGGAGGGGTTTTTGGCTATAGCTTACCCAGGGTACAAACCCAAACCAAGAACATATAAATGGTGGTCTCTCCTACAAAAACATTCTCCAAGGGGAAATAGAAACTACAACAAAGCCAGTACAATCACACAATACTCCCAGTCCCTACATCGTGGAGCAATTGAATCATGTCCCGGAACTGATCATAGATATTCCACAAACAAATAATCTTTGCACAACTTATGAAGCATAAGCCATCATTTGCGGATTTAACAGTTTCTGGCCAAAACCAATGGATATTTTCCATTGGATTTTCACAAATTGGAAAACTAATTATGAAATATACATTTTCTCCAAAGTATTCTTCATTGTAAAGTTTGCATCATCAAAGGATCAAGAAATTATCCTACAGGAAGGCACATGGTTTTGGGGATCAATTGGAGTATTCATTACCCCATGGTTTCCAAATTTTGATGCAAATACCATGATTGTATCAAGAATGTCAGTTTGGGTTAGGCTTCATAATCTCCCCCTTCATTTCTGGGATCTCCAAGTGCTAGAAGGCATTAGGAATATCTTAGGATGATTCATTAAGACAGACACACAAATAATGGAAGAAAAAATCTATACATTCACACGAATATGTGTGGAGGTGGACCTCAGTAAAGGCTTGTTGAATCTCATTCGCTTTTCAGACAATAAGAAAACATGGACGCAACTCCTAGATTTCGAGAATACAACCTTCAGATGCAGAATATGTTGACAAGCTGGACATCTACAAAACACTTGTCCCAACACCAAGAAAGAGTTGCAAAGGAAGAAGAAACCAGGCAAAAAACGTAAAGGATGGAAATTTCCATCTAATGAGCCAGATGAGGAAGAAGATGACGTTGAAAAGGATCCTATTTCCAATATGGGAAATTAGAATACATAAGAAAAATAAGGAAATCAACTAGCTATTGTTTCATCCACACCATCTCAAGGAGAATGACAGAAGGTCGAAAAGAAGAAATGGAGAAAAGGTTAACGTTTTCTCTTCATCTGTTAGTTGATTAATTTGTATGAATTTATGATCATCGGTCATTGACTAGATGATGGAATCCTTTCAAGCATCTGCAACATGTAATTTTGTTTTCACTAATAAAATTACGATTTTTCCTTGGGAAAAAAATAAACTACTTATTTAATAAAAGGAATATGGTTTTGTGGGAAAAGAAAAAGATAAGATAAAGAAAAAAAATTATATAACGGAAAGTGGATCCTAGGGATTGGGTTCTCTGTCATGGATTAATTCTACTTAAAGAAGGAAGTGAAGAAGAAAAATTTGATTTTTTTGGAGTAATTAAGGACAAGGTTAGGCGAACTAGCATAGTAGTGGATTGAGGGCTCAGGGATGGCCACCAACACTAGAATTCATAGTTCAGTTCCTAAAACTCTTCCAAATATGGCCATAATTTGAAGTGTTCTGGTAGAGGAAGTCCTCCCTATTATTTTGAAGAGGGAGACCATTGGGGTCTCAACTTGGAACACTTAGCGTTGTTCTTGGAACTCTTCTGAATCTGGCAAGAAGTTGAAATATTCTACTAGAAGAAGTGTCCCTAATGCTTTGAAGAGGGAGACCTTCAACGTGGTAAAAGGGAGGTTTGTAACCTACGGTGGTTTAAGGAAGGCCACCAACCAAATGCATTCTTAGAGGCTTTTCTATCTTTGGATACAACTTTCAATTTCGGTATGGCTATCTCTGACTACAACTTTGAGATTTGGTATGGCTATCTCTAGCTATAGGCTCAGGAAGAAGGTCTAGGTTGTGGCTCAAGCTCGCTTGATTTATCTTTGAAACTTGTAGATGATCATCAATTGGCCCCTTGTCAAATAGAAGGTGAGAAGATGAAGAAAAATCATCTGCAAGAATTTTCTGTAATCGTGAAAAAATTCTGTGATATGAGAAAAATATCTTCTTGGTTGTTGAAACCCATTGCCGAGAAGAAATCCATCCAAGATGAATCTTTGTTCTTGCAATAGGATTGTTTTTAAAGCATTTGTTTGAACGATGAGTGTGATGACCATAATGTTTAAAAGGATGAAGATAAAAAAAAATGATATTTCACATGGCCAACTCGATTACAGTGTTGTCATTTGACAATCTATTGTTGTGGAGGAGGAGAAGGAAGAGGTGAAGATGGATCATCCTGAAGAAATCCAACAATTTGAAATTGGATTGGCTTGGAATACTCTGGATTATGAAATGACACATCCGTGTCATATCCAAGACCAATTTTTTGCTTGTTGTTGATAAGGTCTTCACAAGGTCTGATGATGGACTTGGGAAGTATAGGCTGAATTTCTACTTTTGCATGCAAATCTGCCATTTTAATGACTTTATTGTTTCTAGTAGTTGAAGGGAGTCTATCTCAAATTCAAAGAGAGGATTTTTCTAAACATAACATGTTCAAAATGATGACTACATTGTTGTAGATCCTCTTGTTGTAGCTGAGATTCAAGCTACAAAATATCATTTTTTTCTTGTGCATATTGTAGACAAGTTTGAATGTCAGTGAGAGAGTCTTAGCTAATTTCGACTATATCATGAACAATGTAGTGTATTAAAGTATTTAGAAACTACCATAATTCAGTAACCTTGGTCATTTGTTCAAAAACTCAACTTCAGCAAATGAAATTTATGACAATATCAATTTATAATCTACTCTTTGAACTTGGCACTTTCTTCAAAGAAAATAATCTACTCTATGTCAACAAGCAACCAATGAATATTATAGCTCCTGGTTTGACTTTGAATTATGCAACAAATATGACATAATATCACATATATGACCATGCAAATACATATTCCATATAACGTTATCTAGCGCAATCAATATAAGCAACAACTCTATTTAATGTACATACCAAAACTTCAACGAACTGAGATCAACACATATCATCATACAGTAAGGACCAGCATTATACCCACATATAGGTTGGAATAGCATACACTCATAGTGATGGAATGGTAAAGAAGTTTTTCATACTCATTTCACAGGATTCTCTAATTCCTTTTTAGCATTCATTATTCCTTAGAATATTTACTGACGTTCTCTCACCACATACAAGCGACTATGACCTCCATTTTGTTTGAAAAGGTTTGGAAATACCAACTATTTGTAGTTCATTAGCAAGCGTGGTACTAGAGAAATGTTTCCCATACTTATCCATATTTTTCAACAATAGAGGGTGAGGCATCAATGTGGTATGTTTACGATCCTCTCAATTAGAAAGATACCTCTGCTCCACAACATTAGTTCAATGAGTTGGGGACTGGATCTCCATCTAGTTCAGATGCTGGTGGAACTACGATCATTGGCACTTGAACCAATTATCCACAACTAAGTCAGTTGTTCTATGACTAGAATGGAAGATCTACAATGGAAGCCTGTAACAATAGGAAGATACCGACACTTCATTTTTACTTCACAATTCCTCGCACATGCATCAACTCAAGGAGAAATACATTCAACATTAACAACTCCAACATTCAGTACAACATAATTCAAAGCTCTTATATATGTATAAATGATTCGACAAAAAACTACCAAGGAATTGTGCCAAACATAGCCAACATTTCATCTCACCAAATGCCATAGATTGCTACCATAATGAACACCTCTTCAACGCTCAATGCAGAGGATCCATACACGAACAGGAGCTGCTCAAAGAACGCTTCATTCCAAGCTCACCTCATCAAATAGAAACAATGAAACATCAATTCAACGTATCCATCTCACAGCTCACTTCTTTCAAAACAGAGATTCAACTCACATTCAACTACAGTACTCCAATCAATATGGAGTAGAGATGCTTCAACACATAGAAGTGTATGCATATAAACCAACTATATTTTGTAGCACAAACCATATAATTCATGATCCACATATACTAGAGATTCGACACACGTGTTTTAACTCTCTGTGATATCACTGCAATCAATGTCATGGTGTGTTAGATTGATGATAGAGGCCAAACTCGGAATCTCTTTAGTGGTGCTACTCAACTCTTTTATCAAAAGTTCAAATAAATCTAATGCATATTTGATCAACTAAATTCAACATTGTAATCATTTTTCTCACAACTCTTCTGCATCAAAATAGAGTCAACATAAAAAACCCAACGCACAGAAAATCGATTATGCCTATATTTTTAATGCAATATTCCATGGGTTCTACCCACTAAATGAATTATGGCTCAATGCACATAATACTTAAATTATTCATCGATGCATAACACAAATGATTCATAGCTTCAATGCTACATTCTTTGAAGCCCGATAACATTTAATGGATACAATGTACACTCAATGGAATTCAACCAACTCACGAACAAATTGAAACTTTTCACAAAGGATATGAATTTATGCATAGAGAATGAGGACTAAGCATGTACACTGTCTAGAATCAAAATTAATTTTAGTTATCCCCATCTCAGTCGCATAGAGAGGAAACAGATAGATTTCTTGACATAGGCCAAATTAGTGGAGCATTATGAGGTAATGGAAAACCCGAGAAATGAAAGGATTGAGTGTATGCCAGGATTGATAATTATTGCAAGTTCTTAGGTGAATTGATATGTCACCATTGGAATTTCTTAGAGCTACTACAAAATTGGGCAAAAATTGAAGCTAAAATATAGCTAACAGGTCATGTAGAACTGATGGCAGAAATAACATGCAAAGAGAGAGGCGACAAAACCAGTGGCTCCAATATAGGCAGGGCATGAGGACACCCTCTCTGATACCATGTTAAAGACACAAAAATAATGGAAAATAGATTAGGATAAGCATGAAATTAAATTTATTCACAAATATTTACATACTTGTATGTTTCCTTGTGACCCTTGGTGTGCATATACCAAGTGATCTCTTGGAATCTAGTGACCATTCACATTCCACACCAACCTTTAGTAGATTCAGTGTCTAACCAAATATAAAGGGGTGGTTGTAAGGGGTAGGTTTTAAATCAAATTCCAAACATATTTCCTAGTGGTCAAAGCCTATGCTTGCTAGAATAGTAGCTTTGGCATAAATCCCATTGATAGTATTAAGGTCAGCCACTTGAAGTTAGTGAAGAATATCTATGAACTATTGCAACTTGAGATAGATCCTCCTTATCCCTCCCTTATTTTCTTCTAAATATTTAATGAGGTTAAATTATATGTCGATGACCCAAAGGTCATCTTGATGGAGATATCAAATTGTTCTAATGTCTGACAAAAAATATGATTTTTCCATGGGAATATGAAGGCTGTAAAAAACTATCAAGAACCCAGACTCATTTTCTCCTACATAATGAAATCATACTAATAGAATGCATATTTAAATTCTATTTATATAGGGTTCCAAAGGATAATGAGACCCATGGCACTCCCTTTGGAATCCAAAATGGTCACTTCACATCCTTTCCAACATCTATCAACAATTGTCTAAACCTTTTCACTTCAGACTTGTGTTTCTTGTAACATAAATATATATGGGTCTTCAATTTTTTTATGTCTCTAAGATGTACTTTCCTACCTTGGCTATTGAGGTCATGGAAATTCTAGGAAATAATATTCATTAACTAAAGTATTTGGAGGAGTAAAACACCTCCAACACAACCAACCTACTTGTATTCACTAAATGTTCCCCAAATATCTAGGTTGAAGCTTTGGTAGTCCATCTACCGCTTCTCTTACATTCCTTATGGATTTGGGCTTTTCCTTTGCTACTTTTTGTGTGTACTCCCAAACCCTTAGTTGTTGATCTGGGATCCCCATCTACTTTGATTGTATGACTCTTCAATCTAAGATAAATTTGGTGATATTGTGATTTCTGATGCTCTAAAATGGTACTTGGGTACTATTTTTACTTTCCTTAAGTAGATTTACCAAGATTTGTTCATCATTTTTCAATATCTCAGTATCCTTCTATGCATCCATTCCTACCACATCTAACATGGGTGTCTCTTCTTGATTTTGGATTTCCAGTGAAGTTTCTACGGTTGTCCTTTTTGGAGAGGATTTAGCCTAAGGTTCCTCCACATTAGAGTCCAAATTCATCAAATATTGAGGGAGATCAATATCTACATCTAAATTTGTAAGTGCCACATACTTATTTTCAGCTAGGATAATATTGGCCTTCAATTGAATGGATTGGCTTTGGCGGTTTCTCTTTCTAGTTACAAATTTTTGAAACCATTCAAAATTAAATTTTTTGATATATTTCTGCAGTTCTACTTGACATATTGGGCAATATTGGCACATGTGGTTATACTTGTAACAATAGCAACATAGAAAGGAATACGTTCATAGACCATATGTTCACACTAAACTTTGTCATGGTAGGAGATTTAAATGGACTTCGTTAAAGGATGGGATATGTTCATGTATACACATATTATGGAATATGAGGTATATCATCCACACCTAGTGACCTCTAATATCTTAAAAAAATATCCAATCAAGTTTCCAATTCCTTTGAGCATCTTTGGGTATAGAAAAAATTCTCACCCACACCGTTGCCGCTAAAAATTTATCTTTTTGAAGTTTGTATTGGTCCTCCTGAAATCTCATGAAGATGCCTCCTTTTTTGAAAACATAAGGATCATTTTCAATTTCTCAGGTCATGTCTTCTAAGGTGGCAAAGAATACCATAAAGAATCATTTGGCCCCTAGTTCGAGATCAATTTGGCCGTTTGGTTTCCATTTATTATAGATCTATTTTACAATAACCTTCTTAGAAGGTCATATCTCAATAGACTTGTGTATGATGGCACAATATTTCATATATTTTCTATATCCTTCTAGTTTGTTGGGTTGAACCCCATATTTAGGTTTTTTTGCTACTTTGCGAAAACATCTTCTCTTTAAATAAGATTTCCATTGTGCTCCAAGAATCACGTATTTCCTTATCGATTTGTAGTTCAAGTTCCTCCCATATTTGATTGATTTTCACTAGTCACCAATTTTTTGTAGGAGGGGCTCGCACCCCTCCCCACATGGAAGTATCCAGATCTAAAATATCTCCTTGCTAGATGATGTTGGCCATTGGTGGTAAATAGAGATTTTAGAAAATTTTGCAGAATCAAACCCTAACCCTAGTAGATATCCTCAACCACCCCATTCCACATTAGCAACATGGAATGTATTATAAAGTAAGCTTTTTGATGCTTACTATGTATTGATTCATGTCAGTGTTTACCAACCATTTAATTTATTGGTTGAGCAACTATTACTATCATTAGCTAATTATGCACATGTGTATTTTGGAATAGGGCTTCCATAATTTTAATTTAATTATCAATAATTATTAGGTGGATGGTAAAGATTTAACCTTCACAAAACATTGTAGAATATTTTTAGTAGTATACACAAATCAAAGTTTTAGATTTATCTCCAAAGTACTTATGGCATTTTTGTCCTTTTAATTAAATTGGTTAATTACAAAAAATGGCATATGAACAAATGTCATATCAAGAGAATTATGATTTTTTGGGCATGTGGTATTGATAAGCCATAGTAATAGCCCACGGTTTTGTAACAAAAGATATTTACAAATTAAAATGGGGGTAAATCTCCATAGTTAATAATTGTGTTCCATGTTTTTTTAAATGTATATATGCTTAACTTATATATTAATTCTTTTTATAATTAATAATAGTAATAGCCCCAAAGGTTAGCAAAATTGGTTAAATCCCCACCGTTAAAGCACCTTTACTATTGAGAGGTCATGGTTTTAATTCTCTTGAAACTCTTAGGGTCTTGCTTCATAATTGAGCTGACAGGAAGTGATCCATTCAAGGTGGATTTGCCTGGTACAAATATTGTGTGGACGTAGTGATCATAGATCTTCGAGGTCCATGAACCACATAAATAATAATAATAATAATAAGTTAATTAACTTAAATGATTAGATATCATTTTTGGGATTAACTAACTGCATAGAGTAATTCGTTAAACTATGACTACATATATGATTGTTAGTCTCAACTGACCAAATTTCTTATGATTTTGAATAGTCCACATAGCACTCATTACATCGGGTGATGCTAATAGGGGTTAATAAGTGGGATTGATACTAGTGGGATAAATCACACAACATAAATCATCACCTCCAAGTCTTTAATCTGATGACTGGGACTTCTTAAGAGGTCACCCATCCCAACACTCCTTTGCCTCAAGCACACTTAACTGTAGAGTTTTCCCCACAATCAAGCCCACTTAGCTTGCTACCCCTATTTTTTAATTTTAGCAACTTTAAATGTATCATAAATGTTTTGATGTTTATTATGTATTGATTTGTATCCACATTTATCAACCATTTAAGTTATACGGCTACACTAGTTAATATAGAAAACAAAGTCCTTCTTTATGACCTAAATAATTTCTAGGGATTTTGTCCCATTAATGAACTATAATTTTTATTTAGTAATAATAACACCAACAATAATCACAACAATATTAATATTAAGAATATTATTAATAATGCTTAACCAATATTATTTTCATAAAATAACAAAATAAATATGAATATTAAAATTAATAATATTATTAAAGCTAAAAATTATAGAATTAATATTAACAATAGTATTTTTATTATTAATACTTTATCAATATTTCAATTAAGAAGATTAAACTATTTAATAATATTAATAATATATATTTAATCTAAGTAATTATTAATAAAGTTATAGTCCAAAAAATAGATGAAATCACTTTTTATATGGATTAAACACCCTAAATACTGAGGCACTAGATCTTTAAGATGAAACAACTTAATCTTACAATTTTTAAAAATCTCCACCAGATTTTGAGTAAAATTGACCAAGGGACCACTTCCGTATGTTCAAGGGATCACTTATAGAATTGGTAGGATTCTCAGGAGACATAGTATCCCTGTGTCCTTTAGGCCCCTGAACACCATTCGTTCGTCCCTCAAATCGGTGAAGGATCCCATCGACCCTAAAGATATGAAGGGTGTTTATATGATCCCTTGTTCCTGTGGGACCCCCTATATTGGGGAGACTGGTCGTTCCATTAATCAGAGGATTAGCGAGCACGCAGTGGATCTGAAGCATAGGAGATCTAAGTCTTCCGCTTTGGCTGAACATGCTGAGAAAACCAATCATCATGTTTGTATTGAAGAAGCCAGTGTTATTGCTAAGGTTTCGCATTTCCATCATCGAAAATTCAGGGAAGCGCTTGAGATCGAAAAGAGACCAAGAAATCTCAATAGAGAGGATGGTTGGAAAGTCAGTAGGTGTTGGGTCCCAGCCTTCTCTTCCTAGTCATTTTTCCGTCCTCTTTGTTTTTTTTTTTGTGTCTTTTCTCTTTATTTTTACTTATTTATTTATTTTATTATTATTATTATTATTATTATATATATATATATATATATATATATATATATATATATATATTTTAAGTTATTTATTTTTCGATTTTTATTTTTAATTTTTGGTTATTTATTTGTTAGTTTTTATTCGTGTGTATAGCAACCTGTTTCTTCTGATATTTCAAGGTCCTTTATGCCTATTTTTCCATTTTAATTCCTATTATTTTTATATATTGATTATTTTTATTTAAGGGCCTCCATATAACTAATTTTCCTTTCTAATTCTTTACAGCTTATATTTTTATCTAATTTCCGATCTATCATCCTTTGAATAATTAACATACAATTTTTATAATATTTTTAAATAAAATTAATTTATACATTACTCTATACATCTAGACATTTAACTTATCCTTTATTATTAGGTCATTCAATTAACTAATTTTCCATTTAAGGTCCTTTTTATAGCTTATTTACATTTTATTATTTATCATACATTTTTAATGATACTTTTATATAAAATTAATTTATATTACTCTATCCTTTATTACATGGTCATTTAATTTACTAATTTTCCTTTCAAATTATTAACTAACTTATACTTTTTATTAACCTTGATTCTCTTTATTACCTTTTATTATTTTATTTTAATTAACATACAATTTTAATAATACCTTTAAATAAGATTATATTTTTATTCTTCATTTAACCAATTTTCCTTTTTAAATTATTAATTAAATTATAATTTTTAATTATTAACTTTGTTTTTCTTTATTACCTTTTATTTTTAATACTTTTAAATAAAATTATTTATATTTTTTAGGCATTTCAAGGTCATTTATTTGACTAATTATTAATTAACTTATAATTTTTAATTATTAGGTCTCGTACCATTTACCTTAATAATAATTTATTTATTTTTACTATTATAATAATTCTAACCCCTGTCCTTGAGTCAAACTAGCCGTTAGAGATGATAGCTGTTGGAGGCTCCGTTCAGACTATTTAGCATGATGAGCTAGATCTGTTTCTTCAACTTGTCCTGATGATGAACCACACTAGTTGGTTCGAAACGCGTCGACAAATGAGATTCCATGTGATTTTCGCCGAAGAATCTTTCTCTAACTTGATATGGATCACAGAAGCCTAAACTCTATTATCAAAAAAAATATATTTGAAATTTTCATTTATTAGTTAGAGTAAGCAATTAATAAATATGACACAACTCACTAACTAAAAATTCTAATTAAAAAGAAATAAATAATAATTTTATTAATTACCTTGGTAACCTAAATTCCTTTATTCTCTCTCCTTTTTACCAAGTCTAACCTTCTGATTCCTTTCTTTTGTCTATAACATTTAATCCTTAGAGTAAATATTCTTCCATTTCTTTTCAATAATTTTTTTAAAAAATAAATTTTCCTAACTATCGATTCTATTAGCCATTACCAATCATTTTATTTAACATGGTTCCACACTCTCTCCATGTCCTGTTAATGCGTGGATTGTAACACCCCTCAGTGAAAATTAAATATTTAATTTACTTTTATTGCAAAGACTTGTTAAATCATTGGCTATGTGGAAAGCATAGTGGAAAACTTTAATGTTTAAAGTTTATTTTATTTTTATATAAAAGTGGTTATGGAAAGTCTTGGAATTCATGGGAAAAAAAACACTAAATGAAAATGTTTTCACTCACTAGATAATTATAGGATAATTGCTTCCTTCCCTAGAGATAAATCATCTCAGTTAGGAAAAGAATGGAGGAAGGTATGACAAAGTACTTGAGGCATCTGAGAAGGAAGAAGAGAGAGTTGGTACCTAAAATAGGTCATTATTAAGGTAAAGAAGGACGCTTCCGATTAGGGTATTCTTGACGTGGTTGGTGGCCAGTGGAAACCCTAAGATAGACTTGTGTCTGTGAGTTCTTTGGTTGGACTTGTATAGTCTTGATGCCCTTGCATAAAACTTGCTAGGTCATTGTCAACCAATTGTTCTAGGAATGACAAACTGGCTCGGGGGGGGGGGGGGGGGGGGGGGTGGGGGGTGGGGGGGGGTGTGGGGGGGTGGGGGGCGGTGGGGGGGGGGGGGGTGGGGGGGTGGGGGGGAATTGGACGTGATTGTCATTCTCATTGGTTGGGAGGAGTGGTGTTTCTCCTTTGTGAATTCCCTAACAACCTGAACACTAAAAAATAATTATTTAATCATGATGATATATCTTTTGAAATACAATTGTTATGGTGAACAATAATTGCATATGAAATTTGTATATGCAAGTATTGATTTTTTAGGAAAGTTAGTCACTTCTCTATGAATAAGTGAATGGAAAAATTGTGTGAATATTTCATTACAGTCATGTAGAGTTGTTGTTAATGTAACTTTATAAACATGATTTGTATATTATAGTAAAGGTCTACATGCAGGTTAGTTCCAAATTAAATAGAAAAAGTCCATAAATGGAACAATCCTTGTTTATGTAATATATATATATATATATATATATATATATATATATATATATATATATATATATATATATATATATATATCTATCTCAGAAAGGTGAACAATAAGTCCTAGAGGAAGACTAGGTCCCACTTACCTTTTGAAATAGTGGTAGTAAAATAATGATAAAAAAATAGTGAAAAGATTGAACTTTAAAACTTAAAAAAAAACTTTAAATTCGACAAAGAACGGAGATAATCGAGAAAACACCAACTAATACAAAGAAAAATAAAGAATTGTGTATATTAACAATAAACAAAATACCTTATATTGCTAAGATTTAAAATTTCATAAGCGGGGAAACAAGGGTATGAAATATTTGAGCATGCAAGGGCCTATTTGCAAAGTATTGACATGCAATTGTTTAATTTAAGGGATTCCAAGGTCGAGAAGGAAATTAAATTAAATTCATTTCAAGCTCAACAATGACACGCACCTACACACACATATACATAGCAAATCTATCCTACGAAATAAATTGATGCCACTACATCAAAATTTTCATGAAATAAACATTGTAGACTATTATATAAACAAGAGAGAAACCCTAGTTGTTAGGAAAATAACTCCTCAACTTTTGTAGATAGAATAACATAATAATGAACCATTGAAGAGACAAAATTGTGTTCAATATGAATACCGTGTAAACCAACATGGTAGTTGAAAACCCATCACAGTACATGAACTGTAATGAGATCTTGAGATAGAATAATTATGAAAAATTATTACAATCACACAGTAATATTGTGTAACTTATCCCTATCTAAGAAGACCTTAGGAAGGTACTATATAACTGAAGGTTACACTAAGGGAACCTCTGAAAATACAAAAAACACATCTTGGAAGGAAACCCTAAGTCCAATAGGCCATAAACAAATTTGGAGAGCAAAGATGAAAATTATACAAGGAGGAAAATCCTGCAAGAAAGTGAGTTGAAAAATGAGCACTTGAAGCTCAAGGTAGAAATAAAAATTGAAGTTGAATGCACATTCTAGATGAGACCCGATGCAGCCAAAATTTTACCTACAAGACCGATAATAGAAAAGAACACATTATCAAGAAATTAAGAATGGAAACTATAAGAGTGATAGAATAAACACGACAACTTTTATTTACCTAGGATCTCACCGATAACCCTCGTCGTCTTGCAGGATGAAACTAAAAGATGTAATAAGTGTGAAACCAAACTAGAATATAACATATCTAGAAATTAAATTGTGAAATAGGGAGACGAATTTCTTTTACCTATAAATCGACTTAGGTGAATCTAGAATGGCCAGGTGAGACACAACATGGAAACTCCAATTCTTAACTTGTAGCTGAAAAACAAGATATAGTTAGCTGTAATAATTGAAAACCAAAAAATTCTGAACTGGCTAGCTAAAATAAGAACAAAAGGGATAATAGCAAGTGTACTACAACCTCTATGTAAAATCTAGAGAAAATTCATGACAAATGAAGCGAGGGTTTGTTCGACCATAGTAAAGCTCGACCGAAAAAATGAAAAATTGCAAATGACTGAGGTTAGTGCGTTGGAGCGTGGGGTAGTTACCCCCAAAATGAACCATCAACAATGCTGATCATTCGATCATACCCTAGCAATCCAAAGATGAATCCGTTAACATGTGACATCGCCATGACAAACCATGTATCCACAAAACAATCCAAAACTAGATTTCAAGGATGCACGAGAGAGTTGGATGTGATAAATGGTAAGGTTGATGCAAACAATAGACCATCACCGAAAACCCTCAATCCTAAGGGTAGCACAACCTTTTCACAGTGCAACTTTATAAGTTTGTAAGACTATAATATTTAATGACTATCAATACATTCCCAACCATATACCATAAACATGCTAGTGAGTGCTAAAAAATTAATGTGACCATGAAACAAGCGGTCCATATAAATATTTACACTGAAGGTGTCCATTTTTGAAATTGGTCAGCTAACCATTGTCTACCATTTTCATCTTTGTTTGACATATGTCCTTATGTACACCCATGAAATTTGTCTGATTCTCACGATTGCCAATGTTATCCACTGAATTATGTTGTTGAGGACTGTTGGGAGACTTGCTCACTGTTGAGGATTGTTGAGAAACTTACTCATGCATATGGGATGCTTGGGACTCAGCGGGCTTCTGGGGGATTTGGTGTTCTCAAACTCAGATTTGATAGTTTTCACTGGAATTCTCAGCTGTTGTTGTTGCTTTTCCTCCATTTCATCTGTTGATACCAATCTAGGCATAATTCTCAGTACAAAAACCAAAGAAAGCAACAAAAAATAACTTACTCTATCATACCAATGCTGGAAATTGAAATTTGGGGCCATTCACACACCTGAGATTCCAATGTGATAGCCGAAAATGAGGTCTCATGTGGCAGACACCAAGTAGGTCATGACCACGAAGGCGATAACTCTCCTTGCATAGATATTGGCAGGACTAGTCAAGGCCACGAATCCCCTGTCATTATTGCAATTATCACTTCTTTTTCCTCCTCTCATCTAAAAATACAAAATCCCAAATGCCTTCAGTGAGAGAGGAATATTCAGTTGGTTTGTCTTAAAGTGCTCCTCTCACCCCATTTGTATAGATCTACATGAAGGCCAAGGTTCAAATATAGAGTGGCAGAAGTAAAATATTAAAATGTTGTCGAGTTTCCTAATCAGTTTTGTGTTCCAGAAAATCTCATCTGGATAAATTAATTAAACAATTTGATTGCTATTAATGTATATTTTAAATACGTCTCTTTTTTTAGTAAGATAAATATGACTCCAATATCCTTCATTTCTCTCCTCACTTTTCTGGAGATTTATCAACTTAATTTAAAGATATAAAGTTTAATTAGCCCGATTGGTCATTCTTCTTGGAGTTTTGTAAGAAGAATCTAAATGGTTTTATTTGAAAGGAGTTTTAAAATTTTGAGTAATTATTAAATTATAAGTTTTTTAATTAAAATAATTTATATTTTAAATTATAATTACTTAGATACATTGTTCGTTTTTCTTGGAGTTTTATGAAAAATATCTAAATCGTTTTATTTGAAGGGAATTTTAAGATTTTGATTAATTAGAAAATGGTCACGATGTTGGATATTCAAAAGGATGATCTATGTTATCCTTTTGAAAAAGAGCTTACTTATGGTGGTCCAGATGACCACGTTGACTAAGGCGGGTTTTGATAATGAGGATTGCTTCTTAATTTTTAAAGTTTTGTAATGGTGGGTTTTGATAGTAAAGATTTATTCTTAAAAACACAAGATTAATTATTAAATTATTATGTAATAACAACATTGACTTGTGGAAATATTGGTGATAAATATTGAATAATGAAAAATTGAAGCTAGAAAATAGCTCATGAATCATTGCAAATGTAGATATAGAAGCCTACTCTAGGGAGTATACACATATTTTTAAGGAAATGTGTGATGCTTGCAATATTGTGACTACTTCGTGATTTGACTATGATCATAGACTAAAACTGATGTAGAATTGATTAACCATTAATGAATTGAATGTTAGCTGAAACCACAGAAATCGAGGAAAACTGCTTGAGAAGAAGACTTTACGACAACTGATTAAAGTTAAGAAAGATGCATAACATAAGTGAAAACAAAAAAAACATAGTGATACCAGACAGTAAGGTTGATGACAGAGTTCGTCCCTGATGGACTACATCTCTGGGTCCGCTTTCAAGATGGGCAATTGTTTTTATTAGGAATGAAAAGAAGGAGTCGATTACAAAGATATTTTACAAGTATGAATGTGCACGCAGGCACTTCTGATCATTGTCATCAGATATCCCTTTAAACTAGCTTTCCAACGCCTGTCACGGTTCCCAATTCTAACTCTGGATGCTCCTGTTACATTAAAAACAAAACTGCTTATGACCTCTAGAATCTGCAAACAAAAGTCAAAATTCACCTTGTAAAGGCCTGTAGGTTCATGAAACCACCTTGGGTTGATTTGCATATGCATTTGTTTGGATTTGGATAGGTTTCAAACTCGGTCTGGTTATAATTTGACACCTAGTTAGGTTACATGGTGGCTACATTAGTTTGAAACCATAAAAACCCAACAAAACACCCAAGATAACTTTGGATAAAAACTTGACTGTTGGTGGTCAGCTAACTGGGCGGGGGCGGTTTGGCGGTTACATGTGACCAGCCGTGGTCTAACCACAGACTGCCACCTCCACAGTCTGTCCTGGCGGTTCCGGCTACCCTCACGCTAACAGTTGCATGTGACAATTGTTCAGTGGTTACTGAAAACCTGGCGGTTATGGTCTAACTCTGTTGTTACGTTAAAGGTTCCATGTGCCTGCAAATATTGTTGCGGTCTACAAACCCTCTGCGGTTTTGGACTACGGTTACAAAACCTTGACTAGAATGTTCACATGCCTGCCTTTCTCTGATGTGGTCAGTTGTCTCACGGTTAACCTCACAGTTTCAATACTCCAACGGTTTTCCAATGCTTTGATCACATGAACTCTGACATGGTTAGCTATCTGCACGGTCATCTGATGGTTAGGGCCTATTTTAATGCATTTGTATTGCATTTTAATTGTTAACATAGGCCGAGAGCTAGGTTAGGTATAGGTTTTATGTATAGGTTTTAATACATATCAATGTATTTTGGTTTTCGACTTATATTAGGGTTTGATGAAGCATTTGGTAGATTAGGATTAAGGTTTTAGCATAGGTTTTATATTGATATGGTTTTAGATTTAGGATTAGGATGTTAGATTTTACATTAGGTGTAAAACACCCTTTTATAACCAATGTCACAAAGCGACATTAGCGACATTTTTCGCATGATGACAAACTTGTTGACATCAACACTTGTGAGTGGACGACAAAACCCATGTCGACACCAAATCCTGCGAGGTGAACGACAAGACACATGTCATCAACCAACCCTGGCGGAACTGTCGATGAAACACAAGTTGACAGCCAAGTACAAACCCATATCAACTGAACGCCATGAAAACCATATTACCTGAACAACCTAATCCATAACCAACATTGTCAAACTGTCGAAGTTGAACTGAATTGATGATGATACTGAAAACCGACGACAACACTTGAACACATGTGCAATAATCTGATGAGATCCTCCTGGATCATTCCTCTCCACTTGAAAGATTTCGGACGACAAAAATTTGACTAAACAAATATTCGATGAGGGTAGAACTCCCTCTCTTTCCACCTTGACTTGATGATGTACCAATACATTCGATCAATCACCTGCAAGTGATGACCTTGATGATGCTGACCATGGCACCTTTTGAGTCGGTGACCTGTTTCATCCATCTACAGTATGAACAACTTGCCATGATGGGCAAAAAACTTGTTATCAACATGGCAATTGAATTATTTCCACAAAGAACCATGAGTTAGTGATTCATAATCTTTGAAAACAGTCTCTACTGGATGTTGTTTAATACCATCAACATGTATAAACAATCTATTTTGCAGAAAAACAGAGACAATAAAAGATACTCTTGACATCAGACTAGCTACTTGATTACACATACTTTCTTGCTTCCTGATTACTAAGTGAACTTGCTACAATGAACCTATCCAACTGTAAGGTGAAATTTGCTGCAACTTAGTTTGATTATGAAAGTATTGAATTAGTTGTTGATTTGTTTGAATCACTTTTCCTTCATTTAAATGATGTTTCCATTGATTAGCACTTTCCTCTAATGCATAAGTTCCCCTTAGACACTTTGACACTGCTTTAGAAAAGGCTTGGATATGAAAACAAATAGGTTTCCTCTCTAGTTGAAAAGAGGTTTCCAAACTGTTCGAGACATGAAATGGTGACACAATACAAGAGAAATTGAAAACTGACTTTCCCCAATATTCACCTGTATCCCTGCAACTGTTAAGTTCCAAACTTAAACTGAATTGATTCATTCTGACATTAGGAAGAGGAGATTTAGGCACAAACTGTAATTCATGTTGTATTCCTTGCTTATGAGTAAGATGTTTGGTTTTACATAGAACTAAACAAGTTTCTATCTCTTTAATCAAACCATCCTTAAGCTGAGTCTCATAACTTAAATAACCATCATGTCGATTGTTATGTTTTCCTTTCGCACACATGATTACAAATCTCTTGTTTGAACTTATTAATCACTTCATCTGATTAACATTAACTGAATTCAAGTGATTTTTACTTTGATGTGCCGTAAAAATAAATTCAACCCCATATTTCTTAAGGTGATATTTATGTTCTCTCCTGTAAAATATTGCATGACAATCATAAAGATAAGGACTTCCTAAGACAACTCCACATATCTATTGGAACCACATCTAATTCCACTTCGTCAATGCAATTAGTTATTATGGAAAATCTTAATCGACACTGTTTGGTCACAGTTATCTGAGTTGATTTATTTAGCCATCCTAATGGGTAAGGTCTTGGATGATTCCGTGTTTCCAAACCCAAACTTTTAACTAAATATTTAGAGATTAAATTCGCCTGCGATCCACTGTCAAACATTGTATCTATCTCCGTATCCTTAGAAGTTATCCTTATGTTAAATAATTCAACTCTTTTATCCTCATGTTAAGGATTTATGTTTGATGAAGATGCAATAGTTTTCGAACTTGAACCAGTATCAGAAGTTTTACCTGTTGTAACCATGGCGGTTATCCTCCTTTCATCACCTGAATCTGAACCTAGATCTTGTTGGACTGCTGCAATGGCCTTCTTTTCATCCTTCTCCTTAAGGAACCTTTTGGGCTTAAGTTCTGGATGAAGTTTCCAGCACTTCGATTCATCATGACCGATTCTCTAGCAATGAGAACAAGTAGGTCTTTCCTTCTGAGCTATTTTTGATTTCTTTCTCTTTGAGTTGTTCTTTCCCTTACTGTCATTAGAATCTTTGATTTCCAACTCTTTGGATGACTGTGATAAAAACTTGAATGGTTTGCCACCTGATTCAATATGTATGGCCTAAACACACACCTCATCAAAATCATTAGGATTAAACATCAATAATGTATGCTACAGATATTAATGTAAACTGCTGATGTATTTTAACAAAGCTTCACATGTATCTAATGAAATACCAAGCGCCAATGCTTTCTTTCTGAACTCTTGAGTAAACTCCTGAACACTCTGTGCTTTACCTTGTCTCATATGCTACTAATCAATAACAACTTGCTACATGTATCCTAAAGGATAGAATTGTTTCCTAAGAGCTTTTAAAAACTTAGACCATGACGAGATGAATTTTCCTTTACGCTTTACATCTATCTGAGTTTTACTTTCCCACAAGATTAAACTTGTTCCCCCCATTCTAAGTGCAGCTAACTAAATTTTAGTTTTATCGCTAGAAATGTTCTGAATGTGACAATACACCCCTAACTGCTTAATCCAATTATCTAGCTTTTCAAGATTCATTTTGCCATCATAAACAGGTAACTCAAATTTAACATCAAGTTTCAAAAGAGATGTTTTCTTAGGTTTATTTTCCATTTCAGATTCTGCACTGGTAGAAGAAGAAGAAGATGATGATGATGGAGATGATGGAGGTGAAGGTGGTTTATCAGTCTTCCCTTTAACTTTTTTCTTCTTCGATTCCTTTGAAGAAGAAGCTACATCTCTCGCCTTCTTGTCTTCGTACAATTCTCCCAACATCTGCTGCATAGTCAAGAATTCTTGCTAAAACTGTTCTTCACTCATATTAGTTTCAGTGTTTTCACTTGCATCAGGTCCTAACATGGTCGATTTATGATCGAATCATCGCTTTCCAATCTCTGGATCAATCTGCTCAAGGATTCCTTCTCCTCGTTGCGACTTTGACCTAGTTAACATTCAATGGAAAATTATACAAATGCAACCTGCTTTGATACCAAATTATATGATCTGAATTTGATCATAGACTAAAACTGATGTAGAATTGATTAACCATTAATGAATTGAATGTTAGCTGAAAGCATGAAAATCAAGGAAAACTGCTTGAGAAGAAGACTTTACGACAATTGATTAAACATAAGAAAGATTCATAACAGAAGTGAAAGCAGAAAAAACACAACGATACTAGACAACGAGATTGATGACGGAGTTCGTCCTGATGGACTACGTCTCCGGGTCTGCTTTCAAGATGGGTGACCATTTTTATTAGGAATGAAAATAAGGAGTCAATTACAAAGAGATTTGATTAGTTTGAATATGCACGCAGGCACTTCTGATCACTATCATCAGATAACCCTCTGAACCAGCTTTCCAACGCCTGTCACTATTCCCAATTCCGACTCCGGATGCTCCTGATACACTAAAAAAAAAATTGCCAATGACCTCCAGAATCTGCAAACAAAAGTCAAAACCACTCTCCTCTGCTTAATGAAGGAATATTCATCTTTTAAAGGGCTACATGTTCATGAAACCACCTTGGGTTGATTTTCAGATGCATTTGGTCAGATCTGGATAGGTTTGGAACTCGGTCTGGTTATAATTTGACACCTAGTCAGGTTACATGGTGATCGCATTAGTTTGAAACCATAAAAACCCAACAAAGCACCCAAAATAACCTTGGATAAGAACTTGACTGCTGGTGGTCAGCTAACAGGGTGGAGGAAGTTTGGTGGTTGCGTGTGACCAGCCACGGTCTAACTGTAGATTGCCACCTCTGCGGTCTGTCCTGGCGGTTATGGCTAACTGTTGCATGTGACAATTGTTCAGTGGTTACTGAAGACCTGGTAGTTATGGTCTAACTCTGCTATTACATTAACGGTTCCATGTGCCTCCAAATGTTGCTGCGGTCTGCTAACCCTCTGCGGTTACATAACCTCGGCTAGAATGTTCACATGCCCGCCTTTCTTCGATGCAGTCAGTTGTCTGGTGTTTAACCTCACGGTTTCAATACTTCGACAGTTTTCCAATGCACTGATCACATGAACTCTGACATGGTTAGTTGTTCGCACGGTCATCTGATGGTTAGGGCCTGTTTTAATGCATTTGTATTGTATTTTAATTGTTAACATAGGCCAAGAGCTAGGTTAGGTATAGGTTTTATGTATAGGTTTTAATACATAGCAATGTAGTTTGGTTTTCAACTTAGATTAGGGTTTTATGAAGCATTTGGTAGGTTTAGGATTAAGGTTTTAGAAGGTTTTAGCATAGGTTTTATATTGATTTGGTTTTATATTTAGGATTAGGATGTTAGATTTTACATTAGGTGTAAAACACCCTTTTACAACCAATGTCACAAAGCGACATTAGCGACATTTGTCGCATGATGAAAAACTTGTCAACATCAACACCTGTGAGTGGATGACAAAACCCATGTCGACACCAAATCTTGCGAGCCAAATGACAAGACAGATGTCGTCGACCAACCCTGGCGGAACTGTCGATGAAACACAAGTTGATAGCCAGGTACAAACCCATATCAACTAAACGCCATGAAAACCATATTACCTGAACAACTTGATCCATAACCAACTTTGTCAAACTATCGAAGCTGAACTGAATTGACGACGATACTGAAAACTGACGACGACACTTGAACACCTATGCAAAAATATGACGAGATTCTCCTTGATCACTTTGTGTCAATGTATATGAACCCATGTGTTGACCAGGATGACATTAATGACATCCATGATGATTATGGGTATAAAGGGTGCATTAACTTTTTTGCACATAACTTTGAAGCCTTTAGGTATTTTCTAGAGTTCAAACCATTGGTTGATAAACAAGGAGGGTTGCGGGGGAGCAAGTCCCTACCTTGAGTGCCTAATTAGCTTAGGTTTATGGAGCATAAGTGCCTATTCCAGTCAATCCACCAGCACCAAACAAAAAACAATTGATTTAGTGTTAATCCCCCTACTGCATAAGTAGCAATTGCATTTGATCAATATTGAATCCCAGTTCTTGTGAATGTGAAAGTTTGATATGCAACATCTAGTTGAGAGGCTCTAAAAGAAGTTGATGATCCCACAGAGCCACAAACAATAGTTTATATAGAGCCAATATCAGTGAATGATCCAACAACTCACCTTGTATATGAATCCATTGTGATCTATAAGAAGCACCCGTTTAAGCATCTTATATAGATCCATAAGTCACAATTTAAGTCGATCCACATAAGGGAATTATGTGGCAGTTCACCGTGGATTCAGGAAAAGGTGGCCACAGTAATATATTTCCTTGTAGAGGCTGAGAATTGTGATCAATTATTTGTATCGGAAGGTGCTCTTCCACCCCTGGTTTGGTTGCTGGAATCTGGAAGCCCTTTGGCAAAAGGAAAGGCCACACTGGCTCTTCAACATCTGACATATGGCATTGACATAACTCGATATGTGGTTTTTCATAGTGAGATTCCTTACCTAATTGAGATATGCCAGGTTAGTTTGCCTGTAATGCACACGACAGTGGCAGGGGATTTGAGAAATCTATCAGCGGTGCTAGAATTTAGACAACGTTTGGTAGAAGAAGACATTATTTCCATCGCGAGCAAAACATTTCATGCAAGGGAGCTAATGCCATCATTAGTTTATGTTTTTAAAATACTAATGAAACAAATTGTTTTAACCATGAACAATATACCTTTATAGCCTCTTCTCCTCAGTAATGTAGATTTTCCTAGAGATTCACATCTCATGTAATGTAATAAAACACAAGACAAGTGTAGGAATTTACAGGGTAAGTTCCTCAGACAGAACACCAAAGGACACCGCTCACAAACAGATCACAGATCAATACACCAGTAATTTTGACGTGGTTAAAACCCTCAAAGAGGGAAACAGTCCACGGCCTGAGCCAACGCGGCCACTTCAGGCAATTTATTAATAAAAGAATGAAAATTTACATAAGCTTCTCTCATGAACGATTAACCTACAAATGACCCTCCATGCTCTTTAAATAGAGATCATGGACCAATTGGGTGTTAAGCCACAGATCAAGTGTCGATAATACCGAGGAGAGAATGAACCGTTGGATCACTACATATCGTGACCGTCGGATTGTAAGTTACAAAATGTACATAGTAAAGAAACACACTTTACCTAACTTTATACTAGACCAAGTTATACTTAACTATTTCCTATGTGTCAGAATATCCTAACATCCCCCCTTAAGAACAACTTGGGATAGGATTGAAGGATTTACAAATATGACACAATAGGAGAAGGAAGGAGGCACTAGAGCCTATCCCCCCTTAGTGACAACTTCCTGAACTCCAACCATAAATCGAAGTTTAGTGAACTTCGCCTCTGTGAGAGCCTTTGTAAAGATGTCTGCAACTTGATCATCTGTTGAACAATATTGAACTTCAAGAACATGGTCGTGGATGAGCTTTCTGATGAAGTGCATGTGCAGTTCAATGTGTTTGCTGTGCTGATGTTGGACTGGATCTTTTCATAGTTGAATGGCACTTTGATTATCACAACAAAGTGTAGTCGGATGCTGCTGCTGAAAGTCAAACTCTGACAGGATCTGACGAAGCCACAAGGCTTCCTTACTAGCTTCTACGGCACCACGATACTCTGCTTCTGCTGAAGAAAGAGAAATGGCACCTTGTTTCTTGCAAGCCCATGTAATAGGTCCTGAACCAAGAGTGAACACATAACCTGCAGTAGACTTCCGATCATCAGGGTCACCAGCCCAATCGGAATCAGTGAAACCAACCAATAGAGGAGATGCTTCGGCACTGTAATGAATCCCAAAATGAACTGTACCTCGAACATAACGAAGTATTCTTTTAGCTGCTTTCCAATGACTTTCACGTGGGTTTTGCATAAACCGAGCAACAAGGCCAACAGCAAAGGAAAGGTCAGGACGAGTATGGGTTAGATACAAAAGTTTTCCTACAAGCTGACGGTATAAGGTAGCATCAACTTCAGGAGAAGTACAAGTGGATGAAAGTTTGACTCCAGACTGAAAGGGAGAAGGGGCTGGCTTACAGTCTTCCATGTGAAAATGGCGTAGAATATCACAGGCATACTTGGACTGGGAAAGGGAAATACCTTCCTTGGTTTGCAAGACTTGAAGACCAAGAAAATAATGTAAGTGTCCTAAGTCTGTCATTTCAAACTTCCTTTTAAGGCTAGCCTTCACATGGTTTATAAGGTTGGGATCACTACCAGTCAGGATAAGATCATCAACATAAAGAACAAGAATGATAAGAGACTTGCCCACTTTCTTGGTGTAGACAGTATTGTCAGAATGACACCTAGAAAAGCCATTTTCTAAAAGAAAGTTATCCATTTTGGCATACCAAGCTCGAGGAGCTTGCTTGAGACCATAAAGGGATTTCTTAAGCCGACATACAAGGCTGGAGTCTGCTTGTATAAAGCCAATAGGTTGTTCCATATAGATTTCTTCATGCAAGTCCCCATGCAAGAAGGCGGATTTAACATCCATCTGATGGACTTCCCATTTGAAAGAGGCAGCAAGGGAAAGAACAAGGCGGATAGAGTTCATTTTGGCAACAGGGGAGAAGGTTTCAGTGTAGTCAATGCCTTCAACTTGTGAAAAACCCTTAGCAACAAGACGAGCTTTATGTTTATCAAATTTCCCATCTGGTCCATACTTGGTTCTGTAAACCCATTTGCATCTAACAAGTTTTTGTCCCTTTGGTAGAGGAACAAGATCCCATGTATCATTTGCCAATAATGAATGATATTCTTCATTCATAGCTGCTTCCCAATCTGGATGGCCTGAAGCTTCTGCAAAGGTGTCAGGATCATAATTCACTGAAGCTTGAGCCAGTAAAGAAGAGGCTCTATCAAACTGAGAACGTGTACGTCGCTGATCTGTAGGATCACCGGCAAGATCACCTGCTGCATCCCGAGTAGCACGGACCCATTTTGGAAGCTGAGGAGCTGAAGGAGGATCCTGAGAAGGTGGGGGAGGATTTTCATCCTCGCTTTCATCATCTGAAGAAGAAATATTTTCAAAAGTAGAAGAGATAGGGAGAGGTGGCACATCCGCCGAACTAGGCTCGTAGGCCGATATATTTTCAGCAAACTTTACATCTCTTCTAATGATAACATTTTTGGACTTAAGTGGAATAAGTCTATATCCTTTGACATCTTCAGAATATCCAACAAAAATACATTTTTCACTCTTAGGTTCTAAAGCTTTATGTTTCTCATCTGGAATATGGGCCCATGCTTCACTTCCAAAAACACGAAAGTGACTTACATCTGGTTTGATTGAGCTCCATGCTTCTTTTGGAGTGATATTCTTTAAAACCTTAGTAGGAGTGCGATTTATTATGTAATTTGCACAGTTAATTGCTTCTGCCCAATAATTAAGACTAAGTCCTTTAGATTGAAGCATACAATTAGCCATTTCCTTTAAGGTGCGATTCTTCCTTTCAGCTACACCATTTTGTTGTGGAGTATATGGAACAGTATGTTGCATTTGAATTCCATTCTCAGTGCAAAAGTTGATGAATTTGTTGTTAACATATTCTCCGCCATTATCAGATCTTAGCTTAAGAATTTGATGTCCAGATTGTTTTTCAACAAAGGCCTTAAAGGCCAAGAACATGTTAAATACTTCACTCTTGAGTTTTAAGAAGTATACCCAAGTGCGTCTGGAGAAATCATCAATGAAAGTTAAGAAATACTTGTAGCCAGAGAATGAAACAACTGGAAGTGGACCACATAAATCACTATGCACGAGCTGTAAAGGGGCTGAGGCGTGCCAAGAGGCACGTTTTTCAAAACTGTCCCGATGATGTTTTCTGAGTACACATCCGGAACAAACACCATCTCTGCAAGATACCATTGGAAGACCTGTCACCATATTTTCTTTACATAGATTCTGAAGAGAGCGATAGTTTAAGTGACCAAATCGCTCATGCCAAAGTTTGCTCACTTCATCATTATGAGCAACAAATACTGAGGGAAGATTTGATGACCCAAAGTTGTGAAACTTATACAACCTTGTAGAATCATCAGCAATGCCAGTAGCTAAAATCTGTCTAGGATCTCTTAGGTCCTTAATTACAACATCGTGAGGTGAAAATTCAACGATTTTACCTTCACCTGAATGGGTTATCTGATATACAGATAGAAGGTTGCAGGATAAGGTTGGAACACATAATACATCATTAAACTGACCATTGTCTATATGAACAGTTCCAGTCCCTACAACACTAAGAGATCTATCATCACCAACATATATATTTTTGGTGTTACAATCATTTAAAGAAGAAAACATGGCTTTGTTTTTGGCCATGTGATAAGAAGCTCCAGAATCAATGAGCCACTCATGAGAATGAGAAGAAGAAGATACATTTAGTGCATAGCCAGACCGAGATGCTTGACAACCACATGCAGAAAGTGCCATTCCTGAAGATGAAGTTGAAGTTGAAGAGTGCTCCAAATGGATGTTATGCTTCTTCATTGCTGCTTCCAAGGCTTCCATCTTCTTAAAGCATTTAGATTCTAAGTGGCCATCTCGATTACAAAAGTTGCAATGTCTATCAGTCTTCTTCCCTTTGTTTTTATTTGTCTTATCATTTTGAGGCTGAAATTGCTTAGGACCCTTGTTTGGTTTAGGACCATTCCTTTTAGGATACAACTTCTTAGGATTCTTTGGATTTGGTTGCTGCTGGGCGGCTAACGCTTTCTTAGAAGAGTTTCCAAGATTAAGAAGACCAAGGTGTAAGAGTTTTTCTTGTTCTCTTATTAAAGAATCACAAAAAGAATCAAAGAAGGGGACTTGTAGTCTTGTCCTTGAGAAATGAAGGCTTCTCTTGTAGAATGGAAGGTGGAAACAAACACAGAGTAGGCTGGTCCCAACTTAGTAAGAATGGAATAGATAAGGTTACTATCTTCTTTCTTAACCTTAACACCTTCCAAGAGAAGTCTAAGGGTCTTGAACTTGGACAAAAAATCTTCAATGCAAGAAAAATTATTGGGGTCCAATGTAAGCAACTCATTTTCAAGTTGATGGGCTCTAAGTTCATTTTTTATTCCAAAAACTTTAGTAATCTGTTTCAATGCTTCATCAGGAGTATCAAGTTCTGCAATATGGAATCTAAGATCTGGAGAAATAGACATCCCTATCAACCCACGTGCTTGATCTTGCCTATTTTCCCATTTAGCTGCCTTATCTTCATCTTTCGGTTTGGTTTCTTGGCCTGTGGCTATTCTGTAGAGACCTTTACTTCTAAGTAAATCCACAATGTAGGACCACCATTGGAAGTAGTTGGTGCTGTCAAGAATAACTTGGCATGGACTTTCCATTTTAACAGAAACTGAAGCTATAGATGCTGAAACTAAGTGTTCCAATGGAAAGATCTCGAAAAATTAGGCTGTTTCAAAAAAAACGGTTCTGAAAACGGCTTCCGGATGAAGAAGTTATGGCTTTTTGAAGAAAAATTTGATGAAGATGCCGACGAAGTGCGGGAATGTGCGGAAATGAAAAATCCGCCCCCACAAAAAGGAGACTTGAACTTAAGACCTCTACTCTCATAAATTAGCTTTGGACCAAGTGAGCTATACAAAAAGTTTGAGAGAGAGAGAAAGAGGGGGGGGGGGGGGTTGAAGCTTTGGGTTGCGTGCTTGCTTTGAGAAAGCTCTTTTTCCCTACAAAACAAAAAACACAAAACCCAACACGGACATACAAAAAAAAACAAACCTTGCGGCCCGAAGTTAGCTTTAGCCGGAAACTAAATATTTTCCTCAATGTTTCTGATTTTCCGAGATCACACTAAGGCACAGTGGAAAAGAGCATACGCATGAGAAAAATCCTTCCTTTCTGTTTCTGATTTGCCCAGATCGCACAGAGTCGCGGGGCAAAGAGCATACGCAGAAATGAAAGGTATAGATCCGGTAATAAAAAAGGCTAAATAAACCGAAACCGAAATAAACAGAGAGAAAATAACTGTAAACTGCAAATAAACACTGTATACCTCCAGATCTTAAAAATGACGTAGCTAGGGCTACCAGAAACCTTTTCGCGTGAAACGAAAGGGGTTCCTCACTGGAACAGATGCTCCCAACACAACAGAGCAGTCCTCTCGGCCTGAAAGCAGTCAGAAACAGTAGATCTAGGAAACGGTAGTCGGATGCAGTTCTATCGGCTTCAGATTTGGATCACCAACGGACGCGGCCCTCAAATAGCTCTGATACCATGTAGGAATTTACAGGGTAAGTTCCTCAGACAGAACACCAAAGGACACCGCTCACAAATAGATCACAGATCAATACACCAGTACTTTTGACGTGGTTAAAACCCTCAAAGAGGGAAACAGTCCACGACCTGAGCCAACGCGGCCACTTCAGGCAATTTATTAATAAAAGAATGAAAATTTACATAAGCTTCTCTCATGAACGGTTAACCTACAAATGACCCTCCATGCTCTTTAAATAGAGATCATGGACCAATCGGGTGTTAAGCCATGGATCAAGTGTCGATAATACCGAGGAGAGAATGAACTGTCGGATCACTACATATCGTGACCGTCGGATTGTAAGTTACAAAATGTACATAGTAAAGAAACACACTTTACCTAACTTTATACTAGACCAAGTTATACTTAACTATTTCCTATGTGTCAGAATATCCTAACAACAAGAATATACTCTACTCTTTAACAAGAAAACCAATAGATCGATGAAAACAATAATCGACAAGAGGAAGATAATCAATGACACATAACATAATATTTCTTTGGGGAATGACACTACTCAAAACCCCAACTATCTATGTTGCATTAATCAGAAATCTGAGTGAAAATACAAAGCTTGTTCTCACTAGAATAATTCGTGCACAAGTATGATCAACTCTCTACCTCACAAGCCTGCTGTAGCCAACACTTAGCCAATTATGCTACCTGCCAAGCCCCTATTTCCTTGCGCAATTCCTGTGAGGATCAACCCATATTTAATTGGGAAATCCTTCCTCCATAAATACATAATCCAAAACTAGGTCCTTCTTTGATTGCATGCATGATCTATGCAACTCCGAAAATCATACAACTGATAGTACATTGTCCCTACATTCTAAACTCAACTGGGTCTTTCTCTGAACTTACATGCATGAGTTTCTCATAAGTGAATCTGTAGTTAGCTAGATTAGCATTGAAGATGCACCTGTGCACCAACTCCCTACTAGACCTCTACTAGTTCCTCGACCATCTAGAACTAGTTTAACTGTCTAAAACTCAGTCAAAATGAGTTATCTAATTACAACTCAAATAAACTCATCTTGGACCCCTAAAATTTAGGGATCACACAGACATGACTACAGAAAGACTTCCAATTGGAAATTCATAATTTAATTAAGTCAATTAAACTTAATTAACTATTTACAAGCTGATATGAGAATAAAATTTGATTTTAATTCACAATTTAATTCAAGGACAAATTAAAATTGAATTTCTTGCTTCCATTTCTAAACACTCCCTCTCAACAAGAAAGGGATAATCAGCTACCCCGATCCTATATTTGTGAAGCTCGAATTTACATATTAACAATGGCTTTATCAAAATGTTAGCATCTTTCTCCTCCATGGGAATGTACTCCAGCAACATAATCTGCCTCAATACACAATCTCGAAGATGATGTTACAAGATATCAATATGCTTGGACCGATCATGAAAAACTAGATTTTCATAGAGTTTGATACAAATATGATTATCGCAGTAAATCATAGTTGGATCCATCTACTGACCAAGAAAACCAACCAGAATCTTCCTCGTCCAAATGGCCTTACATGTTGCTTGACTTGCAACCATGTACTATGCCTCTACCGAACTGAGTGTAACCGATCTTTGTTTCCTCCTGTACCAAGAAATTGTTGTTGACCCATTACTGAAGATCCCTCCTGATGTGCTCTTCCTATCAGATGGAATCCCCGACTAATCTGCATCAGTGAAGCCTTGAAGCTTCACTCCCTCTGCCTGTTTGTACCACAATCCATACTGAGTAGTGCCTCTGAGGTATCTCAACACATGATTTTATGCCTTCCAATACAACTTCATAGGCCTAACCATCACTTGACTAAGTTGGTTAACTACATAACACATATCCGGTCGTGTATTCACCAAATACATGAGTGAACCGACACACTGCCTATAAATAGTACCTTCCACCACTTCACCTGAAGTAGCATCCTCCTTCCTCCAGTTACCTGCTAGTGGAGTCTCCATGGGTTTGCTACTCTCCATGAAGAACCTCCTGAGTATCTCTTTGGCATACTTCCCCTGAGACATAAACAGTTCCCTGTCACCCTGCCATACTTACATGCCCAGAAAGTAATGCATGAGCCCCATGTCCTTCATCTCAAAATCTCTTACAAGATCCTCCTTGCAAGACTTGATCAATTGATCATCACCTGTCAAAATCAAATTGTCAACATATAAAAGAATGATCGACAATTTTATGTCCACCACAATCTGGTACAAATTCGCATCCGCTTCAGTTTTGGTGAAGCCCAACCCGGTGAAGTAGCTATCAATCTTGGTGTACCAAGCATGGGGTGCTTGCTTCAACCCATACATGTGTTGGCATTATGACACAGGTGTTGTCCTTGATGGCAACTCACTGAGATGATAGATCACAGTGCAACAGGTTAATAGCAGAGAGTTACTGATCAAACTCCATAGAATGAAGAAAGAGAGGTATACGCAGGTTCACCATTGGCCAAACCGCGTATACACGCGGGTTCACTGTATACAAGTCGTGTATATGTACACACACACTTTCACAAAAGGAAAGGCGCGTATACCTTGGAAAACTAAATTGTTGGTCCGAAGTATTTGGTCCATGGTATTTTGATCCATGGTATTGGTCCAAGATATCTGGTCCAAGGTATTGACCCTAGGTATTTGGTCCAAGGTATTGGTCCTAAATGGTTTTGGTCCATGGTATTGGGAAAGGCCTAAAACTATAAAAGGAGGAAAAGATCATTAGGCCAAGACACTCAAGCATTGAATATCTGATGAAGGGTGAGATCTAGTATGCAGGTTATTGGGTTATGGTGCATTGCTGGATATGAACCAAGGACGAAGCTTAGCGCTTGATGAAGGATAAGATCTAATGATATTAAGGCTTGAAGAGAATTATCTTTATGTGGTTTGATCAATTATCTGAATAATTTGGGCTTGTTGTAGTCTGTAAATTTGATGATCTAGGTATGACTGAAGTCTGGAATTGTTGTAATATTTAAATCATCATTTACAGATCTGTACGCGGGTTCACTTTATAAAAGGCGCGTACACATGCTAGTTCTGCATATCGAAAAAAACATATACATCGTAAATTTGATTTGCAGATCTGTACTAGGTTGGCCTTGAGGAAAGCATGTATGCATGCAGGTTCGACACATGGAAGTAGTGTATACCTTATAAAATATGTTTTGGTTGCTTCTGTTTGCTATTGCAGTGTTTTGGGTTCATGCTTGGGTTCTGGTTACTGTATTTTGGTGACAGTATCCTGAATGATCAGATTGATGGGTTGTCAAAGTGATTGATTGATTCGGTTGTGGTTGGTTCAATAGGAGATTGGTTGATGTAGATATACTTGATGATTAAATGATGTTGTTGATGGATCCAGTCTGAAAATTTATGAAACGTGGTCCCTGGAAGAAAGGAGAAGGTTGTAGCCTTCTGTAGCCCGTCACCTATGTACTAGTAAACATATCGGCTAGTACAAGAGCTAGGAGGTTGTATCTACCTTCCAGTAGAAGCGGGAGAATGAGATAAGGTTGTAGCCTTCTGCAGGTAGAAGCTTGCGTATTGATATAAGGCTACACCAGTACAAAAATTGTAAACAAAATTCTCTTATTATTAAAAGAAGAAAAAGATAATTGCAGCAGGTGGTTTTCACCCACATTGGGTTTCCACCTTATATCTTGGTGTTTATGTATGTTGCTTATGTGTGATGCTTTATTCTACTTTTACTGCACTGTGTAATGAATTTATGATATATTGATTAAAGTTCACTGCATGATAATTTGGGTAAATCAAAATATCTTTGCATATACGCGGGTTTCATTAAGTATAGTTGCGTATACATGCTAGTTCACTAAGTTGAAGTAGTGTAAACAAATTAGTTTTGAAAATTAAATTATTGATCTGATAATACTGATTCACCCCCCCTCTCAGTATTATTTCCAACAATTGGTATCAGAGTAGGTCCTTTAGAAGAAACTTGGTCGCTTGAAGGAAAATCCATCATCATGAGTAATCAAGAAAGCGGGTAATCCATCAGATCGTCAATATTTGACGGGAGAAACTTGGTTTATTGGAAGGTAAGAACCACAACCTATCTCCAATCTCTTGGAACAGATGTCCGGGAAATCGTGGAAGGAGGATATACATTTCCATCAGCAATTCCTATAGATGTGGTAGGTAAAAAGCAATATGAAACCAATGCCAAGGCTGTCAATACATTATTGGGAAGTTTGTCACAATTAGAGTTTGTCAAAGTTATGCAGCTCAAATCTGCCAAAGAAATATGGTACAAAATCGTTCTAAGCTACGAAGGAGACTCTCAGGTAAAATTTGCCAAACTGTAAACTCTCAAAATTAAATATGAAACTCTCAAGACGCACAATGATGAAAGTATAGCTAGTTACTTCTTACATATAGATGAGATTGTTAATTGCATGAAGAATCTGGGTGAAGAGATAAAGGAAGTTACTTTAGTTGAAAAGGTTTTAAGATCCTTGTCTGCTAAGTTTGAATCAAAAGTATCTGCCATAGAAGAAAAGCAGGATTTACAAACTATTACTATAACACAGCTGCACGAATCTTAACTGCTTTTGAGATGAGAAAAGGAGGTCCATCAGATATGAGAGAAGCCACATTTAAAACTTCAGCAAAAGGAAAAGAAGAACTCAATGAATCAGGACATATTTCTGAAGGAGAGGAAGAAGCAAACTTTGTCAAGAACCTTCAACGGGGTTCCAGAAGATTCAAAGGTAAATTACCTTTCAAATGTTTGCCTGTGGTAGATTCAGTCATTATGCTGCCAAATGTCCTCATAAAGATAAATATGATAAAGGGAAGGAATCTGCAAAATGGAATAGAAAACAAAGTGTAAGTAAAAAGAGCTACTATACTCATGAAGATAGCGATGGTTTATCAAATAGTGATGAAGATGAAAATAATAATGACTATAGACTTTTGATGGCTTATGAAGATGATGACTGTTTGGATGCTTTAGATGAAGATGACCTTTATGAAGAAATCTCTAAACTCAAAATCTATTTAGAAGAAAAGAATATGATTATAGATACCTTGACATACCAACTTGCTGAAAGAGAAAAACACAATGAAAAACTAGAATTCGAAATTGTGGGTCTAAGAAAGGATCTTGAGAAATCAAAAGCTCTCAATCTTAAATTTGCTAAAGGATTAGAAAACTTAAATGAAATTATCAAAGTGTAGCGTTCTCCTCTGATAAAGACAGGTCTTGGATATACTGAAGAAGCATCTCAAGCACAAAATCCTTCAACCTCCACTAAAAGCTATCTTGATGCAGCAAAGAGCAGTGAACAGTTTGACAATTGTCAGCAAAGGCATAAAGCAGACCACCTGGTAAAACAGGCTCAATTTACTTCAAGGATGAATAGAAGCCACAACCAACCTCAGGTAAATCATACTCAATTTGCTTCAAAGATGAATATCAATAGAAACTACAATCACCAGGTCAATAGATTCGATAATCACAAGAACTTCTTTCATGGTCAATGTTTCTCATGTCATAATTTTGGACACAAAGCTGCTCAATGTGTTGCTTGCAGAACCATCATGACTAGAGAAGCATGAAATCAAAGGAATATGACAGGGATCAAGAAAATTTCCTATAATAACTTTTCTCTGCTTGAAGATGAAGTAGAATGCTCAATCTGTAACAACTTTGGCCATGAAGAATCTGAATGCAGGAGCAAATTTTGGCAAATATCTCAAACGGAGAAAACTCCATTAAATCCCAAAATATGGAGAAAGAAAGAACTACAAACAGAAAGATGTGGTATAGACTTGTATGCAGAAGGATAAGAAAACTAGTGGTACATCGACAGTGGATGCTCAAAACACATGACAAGTGACAGAGATAAACTGCACTCATATAATTCCTTAGAAAAGGAAAAGAGTGTCTCATTTGGAAATGACACTCTTGCTGTCATAAAAGGTAAAGGCTCTGTTTTCTTGAAAGAAAAATTTAAAGCTAGGAATGTTATGTATGTTGATGGCTTAAAGAATAACCTGTTGAGTGTGAGTCAAATGTGTGATCAAGGAAATGAAGTAGTGTTTCGATCAAATGGATGTGTTGTTCGTGAGCTTGATACAGGAGAAATGGTGATTAAAGGTACAAGAACTCCAAACAACCTATACATACTCAAGGGGGGACAACAATAGTGCTATTTAAGAAAAAATGATGAAAACTGGCTATGGCACAGAAGATTGGGACATCTAAGCTTTTCTCAGATAAGAAAAGCATGCATATTCCAGGCTGTTTATGGTCTTCCAAATATCAACATTCCTGAAAATACGATATGTAAATCATGTCAATTTAGTAAGCAAACCAGATCTCAATTCATCGAAAAAGAAGGGTCAATTAGTAAGCCTCTTGAACTTGTTCATACTGATTTATGTGGACCATTAAGGAAAAAGTCACCTCGTGGAGAAGCATACTTTATATTGTTCATTGATGATTTTTCCAAAATGTGTTGGATAGGTCTTCTAAAGCATAAAGATGAAGCATTTGAAAAGTTCAAAGCCTTCAAAGCTTTGATTGAAAATGAATCAGATCGCAAAATCAAATGCCTCAGATCTGATCGAGGAGGGGAATTTACCTCGGATGAATTCTTTGACTTCTGTGAACAACATGGAATAAAAAGATAGTTCTCCACTGCAAGGACTCCTCAGCAAAATGGAGTGGTAGAAAGGAAGAACAGAACTATTCAATAAATGGCTCATGCTATGCTAGATGAATCTGGAACTCCTGCAACCTTCTGGTGTGAAGCTGCATTCGCCGCCGTCACTATTCTCAACCAAGAAAATGTTCGAGTAAACAAAACTCAAACTCTACATGAACTTTGGTATGGTAAAACTCCCACTATAAAGTACTTCAAAGTTTTTGGGTGTAAATGTTACATCAAAAGGACTGAAGAAAAAGTTGGTAAGTTTGAACCTAGAGCAAAAGAAGGTATTCTTCTTGGCTACTCTTCCAGAAGTAAAGGATATAAATGTTATGATAAAAGACTTGGGAAAATTGTTGAAAGTATTGATGTTGTGGTTGATGAAGCAAACAAAAATCCAAAACAGATAAAAACCGACGATTATGACAATGAAGAAGAGGAGGATCATTTTCCCACATCAAATCACACTGATTCTGAAGAAGAAACCAATGAAACACCAGAAGAAGAGATAATGATAGAGGAAAAGACTCCGTCCAGGTATGTTCAAAAAAATCATCCAGATATTCAAATTTTAGGAGAAAAAGGGGCAGGTGTGCAGACAAGAAGAACCATTGTCGAAGCTTCAAGCTATCTAGCATTACTATCTTCCATTGAACCTCAAAATGTAAATGAAGCATACAGAGATGAATGTTGAGTCAAGGCCATGAATGAAGAACTTGAGCAAATTGAAAGAATAATACTTGGGAATTAGTTCCTAGACCTCATGATATGAATATCATAGGAACAAAATGGATATTCAAAAACAAGCTGAACGAAAATGGAGAAGTTATCAGAAACAAGGCCAGACTCATTTGCAAAGGATACGCTCAACAAGAAGGTATAGATTTTGAAGAAACTTTTGCACTTGTTGCTAGACTTGAAGCCATAAGAATGTTTCTAGCTCTTTCTAGTTTTCATAAATTCAAAGTATAGCAAATGGATGTAAAATATGCCTTTCTTAATGGAGACTTAGAAGAAGAAGTCTATATTGAACAACCAGAAGGATTCATTCTTGGCAATGATGAAAACCTTGTATGCAAACTCAGAAAGGCTCTCTATGGTCTAAAACAGGCTCCAAGGGCATGGTATTACCGCCTTGACAAATATCTCCACCAACAGGGTTTTTCAAAGGGATCAGCAGATAGCAATCTATATACAAAGATTGACACTGGTAAACTACTAATAATTGTTGTTTATGTTGATGATATCATTTTTGGCAGTAATGAAGAATCCATGAGTCAGAATTTTGCGTTAGTAATGCAGCAAGAATTTGAAATGTCCTTGCTTGGTGAGCTCACCTACTTTCTTGGTCTACAAGTTCAGCAAAATAAAGATGGTATTTTTCTCCCACAAACAAAATACCTCAAATAGATCCTGAAAAAGTATGGTATGGAATATTCTAAACCTGTATGTACCCCAATGGTAACAGGATGTAGTCTCAACTCAAATGATGAATCAGCAGCGGTGCATCAACCAACTTACAGATCCATGATTAGCAGTTTGCTTTATCTAACAGGTACCTGGCTGGACATCATGCATGCAGTGGGAATAGTTGGGAGATTCCAAGTAAATCCAAAGGAATCACACCTTCAGGTAGTCAAAAGGATCTTCAAATATCTTCAAGGAACACATAACTTTGGTTTATGGTATCCTAGAGATACAGATCTTACACTTCATGCATATACAGATGCAAATTGGGAAGGAAGTGTCGATGATAGAAAAAGCACTAGTGGTGGTGTATTTTATATGGGTTCTAGGTTAGTATCTTGGTTCAGCAAGAAACAAAGTTCAATTGCAGTATCTACAGTTGAAGCAGAATACGTGGCTGATGCATCTTGCTACACACAACTACTTTGGATGATGAAAACCTTACAAGACATTCAGATCACATGTACTCAACCTATCTCCATTCTATGTGGTAATACAAGTGCCATCAGTATTTCAAAGAATCCATTTATGCACTCTAAGACCAAGCGCATACCCATCAAATATCATTTTCTACATGAACAAGTGCTTGAACAAAAAGTCAAATTGGAGTATGTTCCCTCCAAAGAATAGGTTGCTGATATATTCACTAAACCACTGCCCAGAGAGACATTTGAATATCTTAGATAAAAGATGGGAGTAGTTGCTGCATCATCCTGTTGTTAAATCTTATCTTCTTCAAATAAAGATGGATATACGCGAGTTTCATGAAACATAGTCACGTATATACGCTGGTTTCTATGGGTACAGTCGCGTATATGATGGTTTGAGAAAAAGCAGTGGGTCAGACTCAGGAGAAAGGGGTCTGATATGGTTCAGTGAATTATCTGCTCTGCTTGATGATGGTTACAGTCTTTTGATGACATGTGGAAATATGTTGGCTTTCATAAGTTGTTGATAACTTGATATATATCTGATTGATGACGATGCCTTGATAACTCTTCTGATATATGAAATGATCAAATCTAATAGTGAACATCTGACACAGGTTCAGGGAGATCATATGCTTCTAATAATGCATTGTTGGCATTATCTTAGAAGATCTCGGTGCAGTTTTTGTTTCAGGTGGAATAGGTTCAGGGAGAGAACATGGTTGCTAATCTGGATATTGATTCACAAATGTTGCTGATGATAGTTGCTGATGACTATCATGGTCCTTGGTCTCTGTTATATAAGTCATGTACATCTTTTAATGTAAAGGTCATGAAAAGACCTAATTTGTAACCCCACTATGCATGGGATGGATGATGTAATGTTTGTGTTTTGACATATATAAACAATTGTATATCCCCACTTGGTTGGGTGGATGAGTCAAATTTGGTATATCCCCATTTGATTGGGAGATGGATGTATGTATGAGTCTTTGGTGATAGGAAGGTCATTGGTGATGTATGTATAGAGTCATGTTATCTTTTTGCAGACCTTGCTTGTGCTTAGGGGGAGCATGGACTCGATCATAGGAGCTCAATCAACACACTTCAACATATCAGAGAATTTAGCAGGTACTCAGGGGGAGCTTGACCCTTTGCCCTTGATGACAAAGGGGGAGAGTGGCTTGGTGTTGCCATCAAGTCCAAAGGGGGAGATTGTTGGCATTATGACACAGGTGTTGTCCTTAATGGCAACTCACTCAGATGACAGATCACAGTGCAGCAGGTTAACAGCACAGAGTTACAGATCAGACTCCACAGAATGAAGAAAGAAAGGTATATGCAGGTTCACCATTGGCTAAGCTACGTATACACACGGGTTCACTGTATACAAGTCGTGTATACGTACACACACACTTTCACAGAAGGAAAGGCGCGTATACATTGGAAAACTAAATTGTTGGTCCAAAGTATTTGTTCCATGGTATTTTGATCCATGGTATTGGTCCAAGGTATTTGGTCCAAGGTATTGACCCTAGGTATTTGGTCCAAGGTATTGGTCCTAAATGGTTTTGGTCCATGGTATTGGGAAAGGCCTAAAACTATAAAAGGAGAAAAAGATCATTAGGCCAAGACACTCAAGCATTGAATATCTAATGAAGGGTGAGATCTAATATGCAGGTTATTGGGTTATGGTACATTGTTGGATATGAACCAAGGACGAACCTTAGCACTTCATGAAGGATAAGATCTAATGATCTTAAGGCTTGAAGATAATTATCTTTATGTGGTCTGATCATTTATCTGAATAACTGGCGCATGTTGTAGTATGTAAATGTGATAATCTCGGTATGACTAAAGTCTCGAATTGTTGTAATATTTAAATGATCATTTACAGATTTTTACGTAGGTTCACTTTAGAAAAGGCATGCACACACACTGGTTCTACATATTGAAAACAATGTATACATCATAAATTTGATTTGAAGATTTGTACACAGGTTCACCTTGAGGAAAGTGCGTATGCATGCAGGTTCGACACATGGAAGTAGCGTATACCTTATAAAATATGTTTTAGTTGCTTCTATTTGCTGTTGCAGTGTTCTGGGTTCAGGCTTGGGTTCTGGTTACTATATTCTGGTGACAGTTTCCTCAATGATAATATTGATGGGTTGTCAAAGTGATTGATTGATTCGGTTGTGGTTGGTTCAATAGGAGATTGGTTGATGCAAATATACTTGATGATTAAATGATGTTGTTGATGGATCCAGTTTGAAAATTTATGAAATATGGTCCCTGGAAGAAAGGAGAAGGTTGTAGCCTTCTATAGGCTCGCACCTATGTACTAGTAAACATATCAACTTGTACAAGAGCTAGGAGGTTGTAGCTCCCTTCTAGTAGAGGCTAGAGAACAAGAGAAGGTTGTAGCCTTCTGCAGGTAGAAGCCTGCATAATGGTATAAGGCTACACCAGTACAAAAATTGTAAACAAAATTCTCTTATTATTAAAAGAAGATAAAGATGATTGCAGCAGGTGGTTTTCACCCACATTGGGTTTCCACCTTATATCTTGGTGTTTATGTGTGTTGCTTATGTGTGATACTTTATTCTGCTTTTACTGTACTGTCTAATGAATTGTTTATATATTGATTAAAGTTAACTGTATGATAATTTGGGTAAATCAGAAGATCTCTGCATATACGTGGGTTTCATTAAGCCTAGTTGCGTATACACGCTAGTTCACTAAGCTGAAGTAGCGTATACAAATCAATTTTGAAAATTAAATTATTGATATGATAATACTGATTCACCCCCCCTCTCAGTATTATTTCCAACAACATGCTCTCTTGAGTCAGCACACATGCAACTCACGGTCGAAGGTCTCAAAACATTCAAGCTACTCTATGTATGCCTTTCCTCAATCATGCCATTAAGGAAGGTTGTCATTACATCCATCTGATGTATCTTCCAACCCATATTTGTTGATAGTATCAATATGGATCTGATCAATGAGTACCTTGCAACATGAGCAAAGGTCTCATTATAGTCAATCCCCTCTACCTATTAAAAGCCACAAGCCACAAACCTAACCTTATGCTTCTCCACACTACCATCTATAGCTTGCTTTACCTTGTAAAGCCATCAGGAGATCACCACTGACTTATCTGTCAGTGTCGAGACCACATCCAAAAAACTGTTATGAACTATGGAGTCATACTCCTCCACCATGGCATCAACCCAAGCTAGTTGTTGCACTGCCTCCTCAAAGGAAGATGGCCCTGTCTCAACACATCCGCTCATAAGATCCATGTATCTAGTGTACCTCTCAGGTGACCTCCTCTACTTGGGTTGTGATGTGAGTGCTCAACCATTCTCCCTTGCATCATGTATAACCTGTTAGCCTCTCTGGCATTCTTTCTCCCATCTCTGGAAGACTTTGCATAAGTGGATGTCTCCACTCCCGGATCCTCTACATGTTGCTTCTCCACATCAATCTGAGGCTCCTCAACCTTAGGAGCTAAAATCTTCTCAACCGCATGTAGTTGAATCTCCCTCTCAAGCGAACATCACATGGCCTTCTCCCCATCGAATCTAACATCCCTGCGAACCATTGTCATCCTGCTGGTCGATAGATACACCTGATATTTGTGAGGTGTATTAGTGTACCCCACAAATATCCCCAACTTTGTTGTTGGCTGAAGCTTCTTTTGTGCATCTTTGGTCACATGGAAATATATCGATGACCCAAAAATCCTGAAGTGACCAACATCTGGTCTCTTACTAGAGAAAGCCTCCTCTGGTGTACTCATCCCAAGTATCCAATGCAGGCTTTTGTTCTGCAAATAAATAGTTGTGTTGCATGTCTCAGCCCACAAGTGTAGTGATAGGTCCTGATCATGCTACATCGCCCGTGCTGCCCCTACAATGATTTTGTTCTTCCTTTCAGCCACTCCTTTTTTTTGTGGGTTATAGGGTGTCGTAACCTCCCGTTTAATCCCTTCTGTCTCAAAGAAGTTCTTAAACTCATTCTAGATATAATCACCATTATTATCACTCCTCGAAGCTTTAACCTTCTTGCCAGACTCTTTCTCAACTACTGCTTTAAATTCACAAAACTTTGCAAAAGTTTGATCTTTCTTCTGCATGAAAAAGATCTAGCATTTAAGAGAAAAATCATCAACAAATATCACATAATACCTGTGTTTGGCCGTGGATTATATCGAGAATGGTCCACACACATCTGAATGGACTCGCTCTAGAATTTCCTATGCTTTACTTTCTCTATCATGAAAGGAAGCCTTGGTGTATTTTCCCAAAGTACACCCCTTGCATGTATCAACTTGCTCTAGTGTACCTTTAGGAAGGCCAATATAAATTTGTTGCATGATTTTCAAAGCCCCATGATGCAAGTGACGCAATCTCCTGTGCCACAACTCACTAATGTCTCATCTGCATCATCTTTGCTTTCATGTTCAAAGCAGCACAATCCTCTACCTCCAACTTATAGAGATTCTTAACTTGAATCCTTGTCTTCTTTACTTGACCTGTGGCTATGTGTCGAAGGAATGCGTGTCCTTTGCTAAAGACCACATCATAGCTTCTCTCCTCCAACATGGTGACTGATACCAAGTTCTTCCTCAACCCGAGAACATACATAACACCTCTCAAAGTGAGAGGAGCACTCTACTCCCTATGAAAGGTAACCGTACCCAATCCAGTAGCACTATACCTCCCATCGCCACCCATCTCGATATGCATCTGGAGATCCTTATCCTCCGGGTCACTGAATAACTCCTTGTCACCAGTCATGTCGAATGAAGCTCCCCTATGTAGGTACCATACACTACCCATCATTGATGACACTATGCATGTAATGTGAGTAAATTCAAATTCAAATTGAAAGGCAAGAGACTCACCCGCTGCTCCTCCTGAGAACTTCTTCTTGGACTTCTTGAGTGGACAATTTGTAGCAAAATGTCCCATCTCATAACAATGAAAGAACTTAAATTTCGACATGTCTTTCTTCTTGCCTCCATGACAAGAATCCAATTTAGAATGGGACACCTTCCCTTTCCCCTTTTTTTCCTTACCCGTTAAGGAAAATTTTTCCTCATCATCAGTCTTTGATGAGAAATCGTCTCTAGTTTTCCTTCTGATCTCCTCCTGAATCAAATATGACCATAGTCATTCCCAATCTGGTAGCTTCTCCCTCACATTGACAGTGTTCTGATAACTATGACAACTCTTGGGGAGTCCTAGAAGAGCTAGGCTCACCATATCATCCTCGGCAATGGTTATTCCAACACTTCCAAGCTCATCATGACAATGAGTGAACTTGGTCAAGTATTTTGGAATGGTCTCGCCCTTCTCCATCTTGATTTTTCAAAGTTTGTCTTTTAGTGCCAACTTCCTATGGCCACTGTTGTTCTGAAATAGGTCCGTCAATTCTTTCCACATAGCATATGGATTTTCCTCCCCATTGAGACTTGAGACAATGTGGTCTTGAACTGCCTCAAGGATTATCTGCCTCGCCTTCGCCACACATTTCTTCCATTCAACCATATTTTGAGCATCCGATGTTGGTGGATTAGGAATGTCTTGATCAATGAATTCCTTGAGGCCATTATGCTCCAGCGTTGCCTCCATATTGTCCTTACAGGCTTTGTAATTTGAGCTTCCTTCCAAGGCATACTCGAGTCTTAAACTATTGAAATCCTTTTTCCAATCCTGAAGTATGAATTGAAAATTTTAATTTCACCTGTAACCCTAAACTCAAACTCGAAATCTCCTCTAGTATGTTGTCTTTAGCTCCGATACCATGTATATTTTCATGTAGATTCACAGATCATGTAATGTACTAAAACACAAGACAAATCTACTCTACTCTTTAATAGCGGAAACCAATAGATCGATGAAAACAATAATCAACAAGAGGAAGATAATAAATGACACATAACACAATATTTCTCTAGGGAAAGCCACTGCTCAAATCCCCGAATATCTATATTGCATTAATTAGAAATCTGAGTGAAAATACAAAGCTTCTTCTCACTAAAACAATTCCTACACAAGGATGATCAACACTCTGCCTCACAAGCTTGCTCTAGCCAACACTTAGCCAATTTTTCTACCTACCAAGCCCCTATTTCCTTGCACAATTCCTATGAGGATCAACCGATATTTAATTGGGAAATCCTTGCTCCATAACTGTGAAATCCAAAACTAGGTCCTTCTCTGATTACATGCATGATCTATACAACTTCGAAAATCATAAAACTGATAGTACACTGTCCTTGATTTCTAAACTCAAATGGGTCTTTCTCTGAACTGACATGCATGAGTTTCTCACGAGTGAATCTTCAATTAGTTGGAGTAACACTGAGGATGCATGAGTGCACCAACTCACTACTAGACCTCTACTAGTTCCTCCAACAGTGAGAACAAGTTTAACTATCTGTAGCTCAGTCAAACTGAATTATCTAATTACAACTCAAATAAACTCATCCTGGACCCCTAAAATTTAGGGATCACATATACATGACTACATAAAGACTTCCAACTCAAAATTCCTAAGTCAATTAAGTCAATTAAACTTAATCAAATATTTACAAGTTGCTATGAGAATATAATTTGATTTTAATTTACAATTTAATTCAGGGACAAATTAAACTGGAATTTCTTATTTCCATTTCTCAACACGGAAGAGGCCAAATAAGATGACAAAGATTCTTATTGGCCAAATAAGATTTTCTCAATTTTTTTTTGAAATATATATATATATATATATATTAGGATTGCATAATTTAAGCCTAATAAATGTTTTTTAAAGTTTTGAATATATTTATATATTCAAAAATACAATTTCAATAATGAAAATAGTATACAGGGGTAGTAAGAGCGGGAGGGATGATTTTTGTTTGGCCATAATGGACAGACAAAAATACCATTCACTTGGGGATTAGAAACAAAAACTAATAACCAAGCAGAGTTTCTCACATTATGGTCAGGACTAAATCAAGCAACTGAATTGAAGATACAAGAAATAATGATCTTTGGTGAGTCAATGACAGGTATATATCGAGTTTGGGAAGCTTATTTTCATTCTAAAGTAACCTCCTCTTCCATGGAGGTGAGGATTCTTCTTCAACTACGACAATTTGTGAAGGTAGAAATCAAACATGTGCTAAGGAACTTGAATTCCTCCATAGATATGCTAGAAAATCAAGGAGCAATGTTACCACACAGATCCTTAGAAATAAATAGAACTCAAATAATATATTATCCCCTGCCATAAGGATGAAAATCCATACAATGGGATTAAATATTTTAAACTATGATCAATTAAAAAGAAGACAACATGGATGTTGCATGAATTATGAGAAGTCAAAGCAATTAATGGTAATTGTAATGCCAGGTTTGGGATGGAATGTTGGTCGTCCCTCATGATTAGACCTAGATCCTCTCCCAAAGCGGATTCATCTCGATTCAAATATAACACCTAGTTGACGCTCTCCCTCCCACATTGCATGGGACATGTTATAAACTGTGTTGGGCAGAGAATAAATGGAATGTTGAGGCCAAAACATTTAATTCGCTCTTTGTCAGAGTCATTTCCCTCTCGTCATCATAGCAAGCTTTCTTTCCCACAGGGATCTTCAAGTCATTTCTCTTTGGAAATTTCAGGTTTGCGTTCAATGGAGGCAGGGCAAGCTTTCAGAAGTCACACAATTAGATTTGGTGATGAGATTTCTCAGGTGGGCACTCATATATCTAGTATTTATATTCATGTATGGTCTTCGTGAAGGGCAAGGCTTGCTTCAATCCTTTCCGGGGATCTTTGTGTCTATTTCGACCAATTAGTGGCATTGGAGGAAAAACATGCCATGGCTACTCATGGTTCCCCCTATTGTGACCCAGAACCGATGGATATAAACACAATTTTGGATTGAATGCTTAGCCCATCCATGTAATTAGAATTTGAACCATAATTATATTACATGAAGTGAATATTATTATTCCAATAGTAATAAATATAATAAATATAAATTTATAATAAATATAATTTATTGTAAATATTTATATTTAAATATGAAAATTCTAATATGAGTGTCCCAAAAGCATATTCATTGAGTATATTTTTTATCTAAAAAGTTAGTTTAATGTATTATTGTTAAAATTGTTGTACATTTACTAATTATATGGAAGGTGTCTCTCTGCAGGGTTGGGCTGGGTAGAGACTCTACCAAACTAACAAGTTAGCGATTCCCAACAATTTCTGACTGGTCAATTTTTTTTTCTAGCTCTTTCAAGTTGTCCTCTAAGATGTATTGACTGCACTGGTGAAACCTATAGTGTAAAAACTAATCCATTTTATCTTCGCAATTTTCCATGCCTAACATAGCAGTATAATAAACCAAGTATTTCAATACTCCAAGAATTAAATAAGGAATTATATAAATTGTGTGGTGATTTACCTATTTACCTACCTAATTTTCCATCGATCATGTTACTCTAGGTATAATCAAATGTTGTAACCACAAATTTTTCATCAAGAAGTAAGCAACAACTCAAATATAAGGTTTCTCATAGAGTTTTTTCCAATTTCTTTTTTAAATAATCTTTTATCTAATATTTATTCTATTATATTTAGTGATTTAGTTTTTCAAGATGATCTTCCAAAATCTTCTATTCCTTCGGTGTATCTTTGCACCTTTAAAGGCAATTGCTAATAATTAGAAATAAAAGAAAATTACACTAGAAATTCCATGATTTTATAATGAAATTAGAAGTTTAAAAAATTAAAATGATTATGATAAATATTACATAGATCTTTAATGATAAATAAAACTTCCACCCAAAATTAATTATTTTATTCATTTAAACAAAATAATAATAATAATAATAATTATATATATATATATATATATATATATATATATATATATATATAACCATAAATATTATAATAATAATAATTTTATATATATATATTTTGAACCATAAAAATTGAACCATAACTACCAACTTAAACTTGTAATTTCTGCCGTTTTGCTTTATAGGTTAACCATCCTTCTTATAAAATCTTTGGCAATCATCATCCAAATGATTACTCTGGCCACATCATTTTTTTCGAAATTAATGCTCTCCCTTGAAATCATGGTGTGAAATCTCTTAAAGCAACTTTGGGTGTTGTATTAGTGTTATACTAATTAATGTTCTTAATAAAGAATTTATTTATGGAGTTGTCTATAATGCGACTTTTTGGAGATTCCGGTGACGGAATCCGGAGGAAGAAATTGAGGTTAAATCTTGATTTGTTCCAGTTAAAATGGTTTTTTAATTGCATATTTGGATTCAACACCCTGAAAAACCCCTGGGACGCTTTCATTGTGCAGAAACTAGCTATCAAACTTGCGATTCCAATAAATTCTTGCCGGATTTCGACCGGAAAAACCCGCCGGAAAGGCTTTCAAAAAGTCGCATTAGAGACAACTGCTTTATTTATTTGTGAAGTTTGGTTAAAAAGAGAGAGATGTAAAGAAAAAAGAATTCATAATTTATTATCATAACCCTGGAGTCCTAATTAAACATGAAAATATGTGAAAAAAATTTAAGGTGTGAATTTTTTTTTAAGGGTGTAATGAGATATGATGATGATTGAGTTTTGTAAATATATTGAAATGATAGCTTATTTCGAATATTAGAATATAGAGGACATTTTTCTTAAATGTGAGAAATTTTTTATTTTTATTAAATTTAAAAATTAAGAAAATTGTTTTTTAAAAGATGGTATGAGAATTTTATTTAAAAATAAGGTTGGGATTTGGTTTAAAATTGTTATATTTTTTTAAAATTATCAATATTTCTTGTAAATTTGATATTGATCATGGAGGCTCGACTCTATATCTCAAGTGATTATCTTGTGATAGAAAAATTTCAATCCCCTTCAAGCTAAAAAGTTTCAAAAATACTCCTATGATCCAAATATATTTATATTCAAATTTTCACTACTTTTTTTATTTAATTTTCATTAGCTTTTGGTTTTCCTTAGCGAAATATTTTTTCTCTTCTTTATCACTTGAATCCAACACGCATTTTTTGTTGTATCTGATGGATCACCCTTGTTCAATTTGGGGATCTGAGGTCAAAATTTCACTAGCAAAATGATGAAGAAAATTCATTTTTACAAGTTTGACCAAGTCGGCCCAGAGAAGGACAAGTCAGTCACATAAGTGAAAATCCACCTCCTATGACTCATATAAATATGAGTTCCTTGACCCTCATTTGGACATCCCTCATCACACATCAATTTGATCTTAAAATCAAAGAGCGATTTCACTTGTGCGAAAGATGATGACTTTTTTGTTTGACTGAGAGTTGACTTTCTAATATGTCTTTGCCTATATTGACCAGTGTTGACCTTGTTGACTGAGACTTCCTTTATTATTTTGACCAAGATTTTGACTATGCTTAGAGGCTAAATCTTTGACTGAAATATTCTTTGCATTGACTAAATAGTTGGCTTTGTTTTCTAGGCATTGACTACATGGATTGACTAGGCTTTGACCATAGACTTTGACTTAGATTTTGACAGAAAATCGCAGGGTTCATTGATTGTGATTTTGAAGCATTACATGCCAAATTTTGACCCTCTATTACAGAATGTGACCATTGACCAGATTTGAATCTCCCTCTCTCATTTATTGGTTTTTGACTTGGTTCTCTTGGAAATTCAAGGGGTGGACTTTGACTGGTTTATGGATGTATTATTGGATTATGTATCTCAGCTAAACAGTGAATGAATATCTAAGAAGAAGAATAATTGATTTTTGGTTCCCCCCTCATGGGGTTTTTCCCTAGTCTTTGACCTAAAATCTTTGTGCCTCATTGTGGTTGGCTATCTTCTATTTTTCATTATTGTTTAATTTTCTATCTATAATTGCTTAATTGTTACTAGGGTGAATGAAATTGAATACTATTGTCTTAAGTGATTATTACAACATAGAACATGTGAAAAATTAACATGGTATTAGAACTAAATTGAACATCAATCATTGGAGCACAAAGAACACCCCCTTGAGACACTTCTCTTATTGATTGGTGATTTGTTCTATTGCCCAATATGACTTCCTCCTACTTCAAGATTGAAGATACGTTGAATGATGCCTCCAAATTTGCACCTTGGAGGCTAGATTATATCTTACACTTGAAGATAATGATGCAATTGAGTATGTGGAGGGAAAGGTAGCTTAACCTTCTGAGAATGCCAATGCCAGTGTCAAATCCAAGTATAACAAGGGTGAGAGAAAGGCTAAGAATATCATCATTGATTCTCTGAGAGATCGACTCATTACTTATGTGTCCATGCTAAAGAAGTCAAAGGAGATGTAAAACAAATTGATTGAGAAGTATGAGATCAACGATCTCAGCCACATCATCTCCTTGAAGAGTCGACTCCATGACATTAAGATGACCAAGTTAGAATCTATAACAGGTTACTTCATGATGATCTCTCAAATAAGAGATCATCTTCTTTCTATGCGAGAAATCAAATCTGATAGAGATCTTGTGCTGATGACCCTTGGTTGTATCCCCATGTCTAAGGAGACACTCATTACTAGCATTAGTAGCAGAAAGCAACTCCCTTCATTTGATGAACCCTTGGACTCTTTCACTCAAGAAGAATATAGGTTCATTTTTGGAGGAAGAATTCAGAGACAAGAAGAAGGGGAGCATACAACATTTGCAGGCATTGTCAAGAAAGGAAAAGGGAAAGGAAGACCTTCCAAATGGAAGTCAAAGAAGCCAACTCCAACATTCAAAAATAACAAAAAGAACTTGTCCAAAGTCCAATGCGATAGATGTGATAAAGTTGGCCACATAGCTTGAGATTGGTCTAAAAGAAGAAGTGCTCAGATTCCCAACAACAACAACAATGGAAACTAACAAAAAAAAAGAAACAGAAGGAGAGGTAGAGGTCCTACTACCCATGAAAGTATTGAAGAGACTCAGTATCCTCAAAAGAGGTCCAAAAACACAAGGTATGTTGATAATGTTTCTAATACTCAATCTGAATATTATCTTGTTGCTTCTCTTTCTAGTTCATGCTCAAATAGCATTGATAACTTGCTAGAGGATAGCAGGGCATCTAAAAAATTTACTAGGTATTGTGAAATCCTCTCAAATTTGGTTGAGAGGGTGTCTAATTTAAAAATTATACTTTGTAATAATTATACTCATCATGTAAAAGGAACTGGCTTTGCTTCTATTCATTTGGATTCTAGTCAAACCATTCATCTACAAGATGTGTTGTATGCGTCGAGCTTGAAGAAGAATATTGTCGCCATTTTTTCCATGAAAGACAAAGGGTTTAGAGTAGCATTCATTAATGGAAAATTCCTTTCATGGCCAAGGAAATATGAGTTAAGAGCATCCTTCAAACTTGGTGTCAGGAATGAAGGTCTATATAGAATGTGTGGTCAACCAATTCAAGCACTGGTCCATGATACCACTAATGAGTGTGAGCTTTGGCACCGAAGATTTTCTCACCTTCATTACAAGGCTTTGGCTGGTTTGAGCAAGATGGTTTTAGGGATTCCATAGATTCAAGTGGAACATGAAGGTGTATGTCATGGATGTGATTGTGGAAAGAATGTCAAGGGACCATTCCCTTCTAGTAGCAATATATCTAAGGATATTGTTCAACTCATTCATTTTGACCTTTATGGGTCCATTTTGGTGACATCTCTTGGAGGATATATATTTTATGTGATATTTGTTGACGACTTCACCCATAAAACTTGGATATTTTTCTTGAAAGAAAAGGATTACATTTCTATCATGTTTAGGGATTTCAAGGCTCTAGTGGAAGATCAAAATGGAAAGAAGATCAAGATCCTGATGATAGATAATCGAGGTGAATACACTTCAAATGATTTCAAAGACTTTTATAGAGATGTTGGGATTAAGAGGGAGGTGATTATTCCATAAAACAGATCTGTAAATTTCCATGGATATTCCACTAGACAGTTCGTCCCAATAGATCTGATAATTTTATATTAAAATTTTGAAATTCTACACTATTACAGTTTTATTAAATCTCTAGATCTGCATATTTTACTTTAATTATTGCTTGCATGCAAATAGAATTTATGTAGAAAATAGAGAAAGAAAAAAGAAAAATCTCAAACACACATAAGACACAAGATATGCTCCAAGAAACCCTTTCGGGACAAAACCTAGCTGGAAGGTGAGGTCACTCCACTTTCTTTATTTTTCTGGAAATATGGTTGCAGGTACAAAGAAGTATGGCTTGTGACTCATGGGTTACTACATTGCACAAATCCTCTTTGTGTGCTCTAAATCCTATCCTTATAGGCTATTTTTGCTCAAATATGGAACAAATGCACTCGAAATAATGGAATTGCCTCTTCCTCCTAGTGGTCCGGTTATAACAACCAAATAGCCTACTAGTGGTTAAGTTTGACTACATCAACTCTTAACTAGAGTTAAAATATACAATATTATAGAGTCTTTTACATCATAATCATGTAGCTAGCCCCTTTTTCCATGAAAAATGGGGTCTAATGCGACATCCTCTCGAACCATGGTGGTGAAAACAGAAAGGTCAACATATGAGTGGCATGACTTTCGCATATGGACTCTGATTGACATGATTCTTGCGTTGTTGGAAAGGTATCTATGTGTAGAATAGCATGAAATGGTGTGGTGATAAAGAAAAAAAAATTACCCTCAAAAAACGTCATTTGATGCCACAAAACCCTCCTGGCCTCCTTTTGCCAAAATGGGTCTCGCTGGTAAAAATGGCCTCGTGAGCCGATTCCTCCATTTTTTCCACTCTGAATGCATCAAGATGGATGAAAAACCCAAAAAAAATGAATTTTTTGAAAGGAATACTAGGACCATCTTGGAAGTAGCCAAATTCATGATTCATGATAAAAAACTTCCTATCTTTTTGTGGGGAGAAACAAAAAATATTGTAGTATATGTTTAAAATAGAAGATATCACTGAGCCTTGGGGGAAAATATTCCTGAAGAATTTTTTAAAAGTGTGAAATCAGAAGTTGGAAACTTCAAAATATTTATATTTCCTATCTACATTAACTTACAAAATAAGATGTCAAAGTTAGAAGCTTCAGGAAAGAAATGTATGTTTGTTGGTTATTATGAAAATTTTAAAGCTTACAGGATATATTTGTTAGGTTAGAGGAACATTGAGTTCAGTCAAGATGTGACCTTTGATGAAGATTCTTCCATTAAAAAATAAAGGGATGCACTTGTCCCTACCAACACTAAGAGGAGAGATGATACTATGGATGTAGATGCAGATCCATCCATGCTCAAGCCTGACCTTGGAGATAAGCCTATGGCACCCATGGATTCTTTAGATCCTCCCCCTTGTGATCCTATTTCTAGGAAGAGACCTTTGTGGGTTCATAATTTATTACAGGATGTAGAGAGACACTCAGTCCCAGAGGGACTTTCAAATAAAGAAAGTAGGATTGCATATATCAAGGATATGCTTCATTGATGAGTGACATCATAGAATTAGAACCTTGCAAGTATAAAGAAGTAGTGAAGGAACGAGTTGGAGAGATGCCATGGCAGAGGAATATCAATCCATAATGAAAAATGATGTATGGGAAGTTGTTTTGAGAACTGAGGGGAAGTCCGTTGTGACTTCCAAATGGATATACAAAATCAAACATGTAGTTGATGGAAACATTGAGAAGTTCAAAGGGAGATTCATGGCTAATGAATTCTCTCAGAAGGAGGGAGAAGATTGTGATGAGATATTTGCACAGGTTTCCTAATATACTACCATCTATTCTATTATTGATATTGATGCTAATCAGGGTTGGATTCTTCATTAGATGGATGTGAATACAACCTTTCTTCATGGCATACTCAAGGACGAAGTGTACCTAGAGAAACCACAAGGATTTAAGGAACATGAATGGGAAACTCATGTCTACAGATTGAAGAAATCCCTTTATGGATTGAAGCAAGCCCCCATGGCTTGGCATGGTCAGATCGATGCATATCTGATGAAGCTTGGATTCAACAAAAGAAATGTTGATCCTAACTTCTACTTCAAGGTTGTCCAATGTATGCATATGATTTTGGTTTTATATGTTGATGGTTTATTCTTAACAGGAGAAAAGTCTTTCATCATATAGTGTAAGAGGGAGCTTACCTCCAAATTTGAGATGAAAGATATTAGGTTGATGCATTATTTCACAGGCTTAGAGGTGTGGCAAAATCCTAGATAAATTTTCCTTAGCCAAGGAAAACATGTTGTTAAACTCTTGGAGAGATTTGGGATGGTGGATTGCAAATCCATGGCCACACTGATGTAGGAAAACTTCAAGAAGTTATGTGGTGATGCTGCAAGACTAGATCTAGTAGATCCTTCTATGTATCGATAGTTGATTGGGGATTTGATGTTTCTTGTCAACACAGGACTAGATATATGTCTTTTTATTAACACCTTGAACTAGTTCATGGTAGAACCTTTGCATGCTCATTGGGTGGCCGCAAAACATGTGTTGCAATATCTACATGGGACATTCAATTATGGACTAAGATATGCCTCTGGCGATGACTTCAGATTGCATGGATACACAGATGTAGATTGGGCTAAGAGTGTTACCAACAAGAAGAGTACAGAGGGTGTTGCTTTAGCTTTGGATCTTCCATGATTTCCTAGATGATCTAGAAGAAAACTTTTGTCACTCTCAGTAAAACCAAGGTAGAGTATATTTCACCTAATATGGCTAGCTATGAGGCAGTGTGGCTATGAAAGTTCTTTGTAGATTTGTTTGATTAGGTGCTTGATATGACCATGATATAGTGTGACAATAAAAGTGGGATCATAATTTTAGAGAATCCATTATTCCATGACAGGTTGAAGCACATCGACATTAATTACCACTAAATTAGAGGTATTGTACAAAAAGGAGTAGTGAGTCTCCAATACATTTCGACAGATGAGTAGGTTGCAAACATTCTCACCAATCCTTCGCCAAAACCAAAGTTCTTATTCTTCAGAGAGCAACTTGGAGAGCAGGAGAATATATTCCTCCTTGGGAGGAAACACTGCTAATCGAGAACACTTAACATACACTCTTACCCCAACCTTTCGACTAGTCATGGACTTGGTGGGGGGGGGGGGATGAGTAGTGAGGCTCCTGGCTGTGAGGGTACTCCTTGAAGCCATGGAATTGGATGAGTACATAACCTAGTATGCATCCTGCCCATAAGTCACCTTCGAGTCTTTATTGACCAAGGGTCATATTAAGATGGTTAATATTGTTAGGATTGCAACCCATCTCGCTAGTGGGTGGGGAGATTTAGGTGTGTGTGATCTTTACCAAGGTCAAACATGATTTCCATGGACATGGTTATGGTAAATTGATTTGTTGGTTGTGGTAAATTGATCTAACCTAAGAGTTGGATGTAGGTGTTCTACCACTTGATCGTTGAGCATAAATTTGGGTGAGGACTAGTTAATGGAGATAGGGTGTGTGATATTTACCAAGGTAATTTATGACTACCATGGAATTGGTTGTCGTAAATTGATCTTCCGTATTGTCGTGTGGATCATTCTTCTTCTTCTATGGATGAAGTCATCATTTTTTAACTGAGATGAGATGAGATAAGATTCCCTTCTATTGAGACATGTACATTTGAGATGAGTCTTATAATGCAGCCATGAATTCATCCATAGATGAGAGGGAGTGTTGAAAATGGGTAGCTTCGGTTGGAATTTCACTACAAAAACGATGGAGACAAATCTTTTTTACAAGTCTAACCAAGTCGACCTAGAGAAGGACAAGTACGACCCACAAGTGAAAAGCCACCTCATATGACTCATATATATATGAGTTAGTTGACCCTCATTTGGACAACCATGACCACACATCAATCTGATATGAAAATTTCAAAGCAAGTTCACGTGTGCAAAGGAGAAGGAGGACTTTTTTGTTTCACCAAGATTTGACTTTTTGATATTTTTTTCTTACGTTGACCAATATTGAACTTTTGTTGACTGAGACTTTCTATTACTGTTTTCACTAAGATTTTGACTGCACTTGGAGGTCAAACCTTTAAATAGAATATTCTTTGCCTTGACCGAATCTTTGACACTGTTTTCTCGGTGTTTACTTCAGGGTTTGACTGGGCTTTGACTAGAAACTTGTTGTTGTGATTCTGAGGAATTATAGGCGAATTTCAACCCTTTTTTGCAGACTAGATTTGAATCTCTCTCTCTCTCTCTCTCTCTCTATCTCATATGATTGGTTTTTGACCCAGTTCCCTTGGAAATTCAAAGGGCGGATTTTGACTAGTTTATGGATGTACTATTGGATTATCTATCTTATATGAACCTTGAATGAATATCTATTATGAAACATAATTGATTTTGGGTTTTTCACCTTGTGGGGGTTTTGCTTGGTCTCAGACCTAAAATCTCTATGTTGCATTATGCTTGCCTATCTTCTACTATGCATTACTATTTATTGTTTTATCTATAATTTCTTAATTATTACTGGGGTGAATGAAAGTGAATGTTATATTGTTTTAATGGATTATTATAACATAGAACATGTGAAAAATTAACAACTCTTTGATGAGTGAGCATTGTTGTCTTCGGTTTCTTCCTTCTCTTCTTGATCTGCCCAAGAAGTTGGTTTTTTCAGCTTTTTCCATTGAATATTTAGAGAGGGATCCGACTTTTACGGGATTATGTTGCACTTCTACTGTTTCTAAATTTGGAGGGTCCCCATACACTTCATCCTGGCTAGTTTTTTATTACTTCGATGAATCATCTTTGACAATAAATTCTTATTTTTATTTTCTTCTTTCTTACCCTGAGTCTCTTCTTCTTTGTACACCATATAATGTTCACTCTGAGATCCTTCCCACCATTCCCACCTCTGGTTATTTTTTCAGGCTGTGTTATTCTGCAAATGCTTTAAGGAAATTTGTAATTACATTCCATACTTTATATCATGCTCAACAATGAAATGAAACATTTCCATAATCAATATTCTAAACCCACACATAGCCTCAAGCCATCAGATTAATCTCAGCAAGGAAACCATTGTTAAAATCCATCTCAACACATATTCAAGCATAAATGGTTTTATAAAAATATTTAGGTTTTGGGCTACGACAATAAAACTTCCCTAATTCATTCCCAATGGAAGATAATATTGGGAGGTTCCAAAGATGCAAGGGAAGGTTCGGGAGCCTTACCAAATCAGGGGTCGTAGAGATGGACATTGTAACCAAAGCAAATGTGGGAGACCAGGGTTGTATGAAAAGGCCAACACGACCCTAAAACCAAGGCCCAAATTCACAAATATTCTGCTTATCTTCAATATTATCAAAAACCACAACAAAAAGCCCTTGAGCAAAGGGGAAAATATTCTTATCAAAACCAAGAGGGATTTCCACATCAAAAATCCATTTGTGGAGATCGATCTAATATGACCCAAACCCACTAAATATGTAGAACACACCTTGTTCCGAGAAAAAAAAATCACTGCTGAAGGCATTCTCTTTCAAAGGAACATTAAGGTTAGAGATTCTTGAACAATCTGAAAAACAAATTCATATTTTAACATGGAATTGTATAAGATTGAGGCTTGAGATGCCATTCTTTCAATAAAAATATTTTTGTTTTTCTCTGAATCACTAAAATTTACCATTAATTAATGATGTGCAAAATGCAAAAGCCTTAGCCACCCTTTTATCTTAATACTATTAGAAAATAACTAAAGAATAATGAAAATTTAACAAATAAATAAATAATATATATTTATATATAATTCTTAATGAATTTTTGGTTTATTACTATTTATAAATTACATTTAACTATATTATTATTGATTTAAATAATAATAATAATAATAATAAAATTATATAAAAGAATACATAGTGAAGCCATAAATTTTTTAAGTCAAATAAACTTAAATGGCATTTAATCTAAATTAATCAAGTCACTCAACTTGCTTATACTATTTTAATTAATCGTTTATAATTATCTAGAGTGTAATAATATTAATTTTTGATAGAATATATATATTTTTTGGGATAAATATTTGGGGAAATTTGAATGAGTAACCTTCTGGTATAAAATATATAATAATATTTTAAACAAAATTATTTTATAAAAGAAATACATAAAGAAAAACTGTAATTATTATTTTTTAAGTTTTTAATAAGTAAAATTAATCATATTTTAAAAATATAATATTATTTTTTTAATATTTTCTGAATTCAAGTTTCTGTGATCTATATTACATTTAGAAGAATTTTTTGTAGAAATTATATAGGAGAAATTTTCGCTGACACTTTTCAAACTAGTTATTTTTTTATAATATAAGATAAAAATATTTCTTTATAATATAAGATCATTTCTTATAAATATTTACGTTAAGATAAACCAAATATTTATTAAATTTAAAATAAATAACAATTAATAAATTAGTATAGATCCATCTTAATTATGGTTGAGAATGATCAAATCTTATTAAATCTCATTACATGAAAACCTTTTTTTCAAATGCAAAATTTGATAAAAGATTTACAAGATTATTGCTTGATAAAACTTTGATTAAGATAAATCTATAGGGTTTTGTGTCTCCATACAAAGCATGTATGATTTTTCATTGTTTAAATTGTATTTTTGAATAATTTATTATTATTAATATTTTATATTAAAAATTGAATGAGTTATACATTTAACTAAATTATTTTACCTTTAATTACTTTTTCCTTTTGAGCATTGAAATGTTTTACCAAGGTAAATATTAACAGGCATTAATTATATATAACTTGAGTGAGCCTAATGGTTAAGAGCATGTGTTTCTTCCAAAGAGGTCACACGTTCAAAACCAGAGGGCGATAGAGTATGTATGTCTTTGTAAGACTTAGCAGTCAAATCGTTGCACGATATAAAAGTTAATATGATATTCAAACGGTCTCATTTACCAAGTGAGCTCAATAAAAGTGTGAATTAATAATAATAATAATAATAACAGATATAAAAGTTAAAGCGTAGTCTAACGAGGTGGAGGAGTTGCCCGGAAAGTTATGAAAATTCTGGTCATATTTAGAGAAAATATGGCAAGGATTTTTGTAAATCCAAGTTATAATTCTTAAACTTCAAAATTTTAGGTGTCCTAGACATTTTTGGGACATATTTAGAGAAAATCTGGTAATGATTTTTGTAAATCCAAGTTATAATTGTTAAACTTCAAAATTTTAGGTGTCCTAGACGTTTTTGGTGGTGCTGTATCCATTTCCACTATCAAAAACATGATTCAAACAATGCCTCTATAAAAAAAATTGAATTTTTTTGCCTGGATTCCTACCACTTTTGGCGGTCCGGGAAATTCCTCCGCCTTGTTAAACGACTCCTAAAAGTTAATATGATATTCAAACGGTTTCATTTACCAAGTGAGCTCAATGAAAGTGCGAATAAATCACATGATTAGATCTTTACCAAGTGAGATCAATGAAAGTGCGAATAAATCACATGATAAGATCTTTGTCGACATGTTTTGTTTTTTCATTTAAAGCATTTTTTAAGGGACACTAGTTTTTTCTTTTAAAATCTTTTTCTTAAGGGACACAAGATAGACAAAATTACATATTTCCCTCATACAAGATTGTAGTCTCTTAGCTCAATAAATTAGATAACATATTTAAGCATTTATATTTTGATTTTCTATATTTGAAATTGATTTAGAGTTTATTGGATCCATTTTGTTATCAAGAGGTTTAAATGTGACTTTTTGGAAGTTATTTTTTAATTTCTTGGCCTAATTTGTCTAGAATCCACCGGGATTCATTGAAATCAAAAATTTGATAGGTGGACTCTTCAAAATCAAAGCAACCTACCGATTTTTGAGGATGTTGAATCTACAATTTTAAACAACCCAAATAAGATTTGACCATAATTTTTTTGGCTCTACTAGAAATACATTGCAAACTCCAAAAAGTGGCACTTAGAAACTACTCCTTTTATTATATTACTTTTACTTTCCTTTTAATGCTTATACTTTGGTTTCAATTTGTGATATGGATTTTGGGGTCCTTTTCATCACTAAAATTAATATATGTATTACTCTCAATGTGCATCACTAAAATTAATAAATTGTTTATATTTTAATGTTTTGTGTGTGATGTTATTTTTTTAAAATAAGTTATAATAATAATAACAATAATAATAAGTAAAAGAAATAGTTATAACACTCTTTCATGTATGATGTCATTTGTTTATTATGAGATTTTAATTATAGGTTTAGTCTAATTAATAAACAAATAATTTTTTTTGGATGGAATCTTGCATTACAATTTCTAATACAATTGTGATTTTAGTCATTTAAAATGCACAAATAGATTTGGAACTCTAAAAAACCTTTGAATCTCTTTATCTTTGTAGATTAAACAAATTAAACTTGTAATTCTTAAAAACAAATCTGAGGTTTTGAGCAAAATTTACTCGAAAAAAAATGCTAGAAATGGAGTCAACTCATGTATTAGTAGACTACGCCTTTGTTATATATATTAATTTAAATCACCTCCCTAATGAGAGGGTACCCGATCAATTCTTCATTTTATGTATTAAACATATTTCAAAATACATATTATGATGTCATAAGAAGCTTCAGTCATAAGTTGATGTCCATCACTTTGTTTGATTAGATGCTATTCTTATGTTAGTATATGCACATTAATAATATTAAGATATATAGAATGCATTAAAACCAATTAAAATTAATTTTGTTTTTCATTTGAATAATAGGAAAATATTGAAAAATTAAAAATTTTGAGTAAATTGGAAAGTTAAATGATCATTTAAAGTTTTGAAGTGACGTTTTTGACAGTGCTCTATATTGTAGATGATACTTAGAAAAATCTAAATGATTAGAGTCATTTCAAACATATATATAATCATTATTTATAATTTTAACATGATCACTCTCTATATTATAAATTATACTTGGAAAATTTCAGGTAAATAGATTAATTTCAATTATAGGTTTAATGATCATCTACAATTTTCATGTGAGCATATATGATTGGAATTAATTTAGATCCATTGTAATTTAGAATTTATTAGTTGTTTAAGGAAATCAAATCCCTTGAGTACGAATATTTTCTCAAGTTTTACACTCTGAAAATAAGTTTCCACTTTAAAAGATTTGATCCTTCTTAATACTCAATAAATATAAAATTAAAATAAATATTATTCAATTAAATTAAAATATCAATTATCTTTTACTCCTACTTATAAAAAAAATAACTTAATGATTAAAAATTTTATATTAATAAATTTAAAAAATACCCAAGACAAATAAATTTTTTCGCTGAACCTTGTAACTTCCTTTGCCACAATTAATATGATAATTTAAACTTATTTAGGTCCTTTAATTACTTCTATAAGTGCTCTTTGTACTCATGTTTAATTAGTAGATTCTTTTACCATGCTATAATGAATTTGAAAGAATGTTATTTTTTAAAAATACTTTTTTTCCATTTTATGTTTTTTATATTAATTTGAATTATAAATTATTTAATTTATTAATTTTATTATACAAAACTTTCCGATATAGTAAAATCTTCATTTAATTGCTAAGTGTAATAATGTTTTTTTCCTCTCAAGGGTTTATTTGAAATTGCAACTCAAAAGTTTATTTGAAATTGCACAGTGGGGTGCAGTGGGACGTGAAAGCAAAATCATGAATTTGAAAAATCCATCGCCCAAATAAGTGGGAGTTATGTCCGAAATAAGTGGGAAGACCAACCAACATCACTTGGAATTTTATCCCACCCGTTTCACACCCAACAATTCCAAATCATAACTTTACATGTTTAAAGTAACTTCCTTCGCTTCTCTATGTCCCCGTCAACACAGTAATTTTTATGATTTTCCGACCTTCCTTTCCAAATTTTCCAATGACTATAAAGAAACATATAGACTTGTAGTCATAGAAATGATATGAATTCATTAGACTTGTCGTCATGTAGACAACTCTTGACAAAATAGTGCATAACCTTTTACTCTATATTTAGATATCTGTGTAACTTGATATCAACAATGTTTCCATGTATGGATAGCTACAGGCTATCCATTTTAACCATCAAGGACCTCCATGGGAATATAAATTGGTATTGACAATGGTTCCACATCTTAAGAGTTAAAGGACATCCATTAAAGCTAATGTCTCATCTTAACTATTTACAAACTCATTTATAATGAGCATCCACTAACTAATTTTCATCTTATTAATAAGAACCACCTTTTTTACAATGAGTGACTATTAACTAACTATTTAATGGGCCTTATTCTAAGGAATGTGGCCTCCTATATAATAAAGTATCTAAGGAAGGGGATTAGAGTAAGACCCTAACACTAAGAAATTCAAGTAAGTGATCCAAGGGATTGTGCAAATCCACCATGGGAGTTTTTTTTCTTTAATATTTTTATCTCCATTTCTAACAGAAGTCTTGTATATTTTCTTAGGTAGGAACGTAATCTCAACAAGCTACAACAACTTGTTGGGCACCAACACTAGCAAGAGGTAATCAAAGGGGTTCCTTGTAGTAGAATGAAGCACCATGGCACCATTCATAATCATCTGCTCCCACAAAGAAATTGTAGCCACATAATCCACATCATCTAAAGCCAAGATGTTTAGATCAATTGTTGCACTCCCAATAATGATGCTAATGTAAATTATCTTGTGACTAGTGACAACTTCTTTCGAGTCAAGGTTTGCAATGCTAGTGCCACCACCCCTAACCATGTTCAAGTTCTTGGAACTATAAGTATTCCTCCAAAAGTAATATAAAAAGAGTAATATAAATAAATGATGATATTCTTGTGACTCATCCATGAGTCCACCATGTTTCTTTGGTAGCTACTTTTGTTATTCTACATGGGTGTAAAAAATATTATTTAGCTTGGGACCTCTTAGGGCCTTGGTTTCCATGGAGGGAGTGATCTTAACACTAAAATATTCATATGACATGCATCATGGTGACACTGCTCTTGTGGATGCTAATTGACTTCAATCTACACAATGCACTATCTAAGATAGATAATTAGAGAACCAAATCTACCATATTAAAAAAGCTTGAAGCCAAAGGGTGATGCATGACAAGGCTTACGTGGAAGAAAAACATTATTCTCATGTGGATGACCACATGCTATTCGGATGAATGTATAAGACCACATCATTTCATGACCATGGGTTGGGTGACTATGCATGATTTTACAAGAGAGGGGATGCAAAAGAATATAGATGAATTAAATTGTCTTCACGGAGAGGCCTCTACACATCCCATCAATATAATATATAACTCACAAAAGAGATTATAGTTTTTCACTAATTTTATATGAAACAATTCAATCCCCATGCAAATATTGGAGAATTGGGGTTTGAAACTTTTTGGGAACATTTTGAGGCTTTCAATTATTTTTTTAGAGGAAAAAAAATTCCTAATTCAATTTAGGTCCCTGTAACATTGTTCTACATTAGAATACCTTTCCAATGGTTCAAGAATAGCATCAATAGGAGTCCATATGCAAAAGCTATGCCTCTAACAAGGTTTTCAACACCATAGTATGAGTGGATGCCATGTTAGGTTATATTATTCATGTATATGGGGATATTCATGTGGTTATTTTGAAGAAGACTCTACAAGGATAAAATTTGTAACTCTAGTTGAGAGTGGATGGAATCAAGTGTGAGTCATAGTTAGATATCAAGTTGAGTTATAACCAAACCACTAAGAGGAAAATGGGTTCCATTATATTTTTGGCATTTTGTTCTAGAATAGAGAAAGAGAGTGAGACAAAGGGGGTTTGTGTTCTGTTGCAGTGCACATGCCACAAGTATGAAGTAACTCCATAGATAGTTCCTTCTCCTTTGTACTTTCATTATTTTTATTCCAAACACAAACCCCCTTTGAAAAGAGCCTCTCTTTTCTAATTTTTTTGGAACTAATAGAGAGTTAATAGTGGGTTGGTGCACTAGTGCATCCACAAGTGTCACTCTAGTAAACTGAAGACTCCCTCATTAGAAACTCATGCATGTCGATTATGAGAAATACCTAGTTGAGATTAGAGTGCAGAGGCAATGCACTATCAGTTGTATGATTTACTGAGTTGTAAATATCATCCATGCAATCAGAGAAGGACCTATTTTTGGATTGCATAGTTTTGGAATCATGAATTGCCTTTAAATACAGGTTATTCATCCTAGGAATTACACAAGAGATTAAAGGCTTGGAGAGCTGTTGAATAGGCTAAGGATTTGGATTGAGCTTTCTTGTGAGCTGAGAGAGTTGAGCATACTTGTGTGGAATTGTTCTAGTGACAACATGCTTTGTATCTTCACTCATATTTCTGATATATGCAATACAAATAGCAGATTTTTTGAGTAGTGGTTTTCTCAATATGCATCTTGTGTTATGTGCCATTGATTTAACTTCTTCTTTTTCATATTATTTTCATCGATCTATTAGCTTCCACTGGTTGAAAGTAGAAGTAGATTCTTGCCCTAGACTTTAGTAAATTGCATGAGATTGTGAATCTACAGGAAATTCTACATGGTATCCGAGTTGAATTCAATATACTAGAGGAGATTTTGAAGTTCTGAGTTATGGGTTACAGGTGAAATTCGAGTTTGCAATACATACTTTAGGATCGGTAGATGGTGTTCTATAGTTTGTGGCTCGAGTATGCCTTGGAAGGCAGCTTGAATTTTATAGCCTGGATGGATAGGATGGAGGCTATGCTGGAGGATAATGGATTGAAGGAATTTGTTGATCAAGACATTCCTAAGCTAGTAGCATCAGATACACAGAATCTGGTTGAATGGAAGAAGTGTGTGGTGAAGGCAAGGCACATAATCCTTGAGGGCATTTGAGGCCACATTGTCTCGAGTCTCCATGGCAAGGAAACTTTGTATGCTATGTGGAAAGCATTAATGGACTTGTATCAGAACAACAATGACCAAAGGAAATTGGAACTGAAGGACAAACTTCAAAAAATCAAAATGGAGAAAGGCGAGACGTTTCCAAAATACTAGACCAAGTTCACTTAGTGTCGTCATGAAATTGGAAGTCTTGGAATCATGGTTTTTCAGGATGATATGGTGAGACTTTCTCTTCTAGGACTCCCAAAGAGTTGTCATAGTTATCATGAATTTGTCAATGGTTGGGAGAAGTTGCCAGATTGGTAATGACTATGGTTAGATTTGATGCAGGAGGAGATCAGGAGGAACACCAGGGATGGCTCTTCATCAAAGACTGATGATGAAGAGAACCATGCCTTAGAGATTAAAGCAAATAGGGGAAAAGGGAAAACTTCCCATTACAAATAGGATTCTTATCATGGAGATAAGAAGAAATACATGACAAATGTTAAGTGATTTCATTTTCATGAACTAGGGCATTTTGCTACAATTTTTCCACTCAAGAAGTCCAAGAAGAAACCCTTAGGAGGAGCGGCGAGTGAGGGTTTGGCCTCTCAATTCGAATTAACCTTTTCCCTCATTGCATGCATGGTGTCATCAATGATGGGAAGTGTATGGTACTTAAGTAGTGGTGCTTCATTCCACGTGACTGGTGATAAAGAGTTATTCAGTGACCTGGAAGAGAAAGATCTCTAGATGCATATTGAGATGGGTGATGATGGGAAGTATAGTGTTACTGGATTGGGAACGATTACTTTTCATAGGAAGAATGGGCCTCCACTCACCTTAAAGAATTTTATGTATTTTCCTGGGCTGAATAAGATCTTGGTATCCGTTCACTAGTAGAAAATGATGAAATTAGTGACTAGGTGAGTAAAAAAGTTAGTCACCACAATTATTTCAAGTAAATTACTACTAAATTTGAGCAATTTTAAGTGACCGAACAAAAAATGACTAACTTAAATGACCAATTTAGTTTAGGGATAAAATATATGACTAGATAATAAGTGACCAAACTAAAAGCGACTAACTAAAATGACTAATTTAGTCCAGGACTAAAATATATGACTAGATAATAAGGGACAAAATTAATAATGATTAACGTAAATGACTATTATAGTCAAAGAATAAAAATATGACCAAATAATAAGTACAACAAGTATATGAATTAGTTATTTATGTTAGTAATTTTTAATTGTGTCACTCTGGAAATGGAAAATTGCAATTTTGATACTGAAGTGTTTCATTTCACTACAGGGGTCTCTGAATCCACTTGTAGTGTTAAAATTTAGAGACAAAGGGGTCTTTGAATCCATCTACAGTGTTAAAATTCTAAATACCCTTTTGTCTCTAAATTTTAAAATGGATTCAGATTTTCTCAACATCAGTTTGACCTTCTTTCATCGTTGGTGCAAGGCTCTCCTTCACCAGTTCGTCCAAGGAGGGCAAGGCCAGTGGCACTTGAGATGAAGGACAAACAAAAAACAAACTGGAGAAATTTGTAACTTCTGAAACTTCTAAAAACCCTAAGAAAGTCATAATACATTGCATGTCTTTCTATGATCTCTAGGATGAAAGGGAAACCAAACTCAAAGCTAGACAACCTTGTTGAGTCACGAAATGGGTATGTATTCACTATTAATCTCATCATCCTTTTCCTTTATTCTTATCTTTTCTATATATTAATGTGTTAATCTATTGAGGAATTATGGTAAGAAATGAAGGAATTATTTGCAGTTACGATTTAGTTAACTTTTAGCCTTCTTTATGCAGGAAAACAACAAAAGGGACAATTGTTGTTCCCTAATGAAGGAATAGAAAAAACCAACAAGAAAAGGAAGGAATGCGGCGGTTGCGGACAAGGCTAAAGGTGAATCAGGAGGATCAGTGCGAAAAAGGAAAGGATGTCTGAAGTTAGAAATCGGTTGTGAATCCCTTAGGATCGGGAGATCCTAATGGATCACATTTACCATTTATCTTTTACCCTTTTCTGATTATAAAAGGAGACGATTGTAAGAAGAAAGGGGAGGAATCTCTGTTATTATTGGAATCGTAATTTTAATTATAGACTCTCGATATTGAGAGAACACAGTGTTCGCTGGCGGCTAAGGGCCTGACCTCTGGTGGATTTAACTGCTTTCTTTGTGTCATACATTTCCAATTCTTGCAAGTGTAATTGGTTTGATAATTTTCCTGCTTTTGGCGATTTTATCTCCTTCACTATTTATTTCTTGTATTGACAGTACATCTCTGCTTTATATGATTTACAGCACTGTCATTTGATTCAGTTTCTATTCATTACAAATTAAGTTACTTATATAAGTATTCAGATTGATTTAATCAATTGTAAAGAGTTTGATTATTGCTATTGGACTCTCTAATTGATATCATTGCTATTAGGATTATTTAATAAAGATTGAGTTTGATTTAGATTAAAATCAGTTTAGAAGAGATGATTTATTGCTACTGTACTCTCAACTAATGTTGTTGTTACTTGAGTTGCTGTAAGATTTGATTTCATTGGAGGATTGAGTTTTCTTTAATAATTGAAATTGGAATTTATTAGATGCATCCGTTTACTCTTGTATTGAAGGATCTATACTGCAATTTAGGAAACATTACTCTATGAATTAATAGCAGCCACATATTGTGTACACTCTTGAAATAAGAGGACTTGCCCGAGTTGATGATTAATGTGGGATAATTAGGAGTTTTAAAAGGAACCTTTTATCAGTCAACATTTTGGTGCCGTTGCCGGGGAGAGTGTAGCCATTTACAAAGAGTGATGTATATCTGATAATTTCTATTGAGGAAGAATTGGGTAGTGAAAATGAAAGGTAAGAACCTACGTAACGAGCAAGTAAAGTGCTTGCTCCTTTGCCCACTGTTTAGCACAATTACAGAAAATTGAAGTAGGTATTTAATGCTTGTTTGTTGAGAGAGAAATGGGTATTAAAGACGGAAGGTAAGAACCTGCGTACGGAGCAAGTAAAATGCCTGCTCCTCCACCCGCTTTCTAGTAGAATTGTTAGGAACTTAGGGTAGAGATGAACACTTGAATTGTTTGCATGAATGACTAAGAAGATAAGACCCGAAAACAATCCAATTCCACTACCCAAACCTGAAAAATCTAAGGGACCGGTGACCCTTGGACGATCAAATTTCATAGATGACATCTTAAAGAAAGCTGAATCTCAGCCATCAGTAGGTCCTTGAACCGTTGCTTCCAGACAACCTACTGTCTCCCTTTGGGCCACAGGCTCACCATTTGTAGCCTACGCTGAGGTCCACACTAAAATGGAAGGAACTGAGCAGAGTTTTCAAGAAATTGAAAATTTGCGCCCAATTCCCTCACAAGAAGGGAATTCGTGTAATATTCATGAAGGAGGAGGAGAAACAGGGGAAACAGAGGAACCAAGATCCCCTTAGGTAGTAATTGAGCAAAGGACACCCAGTATCCCAGACCGAGGGAGTGATGTTAAGATCATTTATACCCCTTTTAGACATCCTAGGGATAACTCTCTAGTTCGAGAGATCCTGGAAGGGTACTTGCATATATTTGATCAAATGGCCAACAATCCATAAGAACCCTAGACCTCTACATTACAGTATCTCATCGTTGACACAACTGTCAATGCACCTATGAAAGCTATCCCTCTACAAAATATTCCCCGGATCCAGATGCATTTCTATTTGAATTTGATGTATTATGTCGGGGTTATGATTACACCAATGACCCCCAGAAACTAAAGTTTTTTCCCTCTACATTAAAAGGAGCAGCCCTGCGTTAGTTTATGGGACTAGGTGGGGGAACCATAAATGATTGGGATCAAATGAAAACAACTTTCCTTAAAAAAATATCAGGACTATTGTAGATCTATGGAACTGAAAGACGAAATATTCCAAATGGTAGCAAGACCTAGTGAAACATTGGAAGAGTATGTGGAGCGCTTCCAATATAACCTCCAAAGGTCTCCCTATGCAAATTTGTCTTTGCCTGATAATGTGCTAAAAACTATACTAATTAAAGGGATGAAAGACCAATGGATAGAGACATTAAATATTATGGGTAAAGGTGATATATATCAAGAATACTATGCTGATATTATTAAATTGTGTATCAAGTGCTCAAGACGCAGTACAAAATTGAAACTAGAAGAACGCAATGTGACCACCAGAGACAGAAAAATCTCTGGTGAAAGCATCACTCGTGCAGAAATCAACAACTTGTTGGAGGATTTCAAAACAGATATCTTGGGAGCTTTGACGACGCAATTAGACATCATGTAAGCTGAAGCAGAATAGAACCTGGTGATCTTTTGCCCTCGATGTAGAAAGAAGCATAGTAATAAAGAATGCCCACTGGATATGGTACAGACCTATGCCATATGAACTAAAGATCATGCTACAGAAAGCCATCCATTACTCCTAGGGTTAAAAGAAGTCTTTAAGGAGGCAGAGGAAGAAACAGAACCAGTCTACTTGCTAAATCAGCATCTCCAATGGCAAGCACGACAAATAGGTATGCCTACTCACCCATCTTCTTTCTTTCAGCCCTCGCAATATAATGCTCAACAATACACAAAAGCTACGTGGCAGAACCAGGCACCTTTTCCTAATTGGTCACAGCAACCATTCTCTATGCCACCCTGGTCCAATCAATCAAATCAAAATAATAGTTGGTCGAATTCCCCTTACTTCCCACCATTTTGGCAGAACAATACATATCCATCCTAATGGCCACCCTCCACTTTAGAGAACCAGATCTGGCAATCAAGTTGGCAAAGACCTACAAACCAGCTAGCAGGAACAATCCCCCTGTCTCAACCTACACTATCAGCACCTTATATAATGCAGCAGAACCCTCAAACCAATCTACGACCACAGCTCCCAACCCAGCCCAACCCAACCCAACCCAAATCCCAACAATAGACCCATCCAATCTGTACAAATTATTGAAGGACCGAAGCTAGAAACTAAGTTGAGGGAGTGTAATGAACTCCAATTAAGGTCTAGATGGATAATTGAGTTAGAGGTGGATAAAAAGATACAAATAGAAGATCTGTTACCTATAGAGCAAACACATCAAATGGAGAATATGGTTAAACAAAAAAGCCATGATCAAACGATTACCTTTTCTCCACCATTCCCAGAGAGATTGATTATACCCCACCTAATAGAATATCCTGATTTCGATCTTCTGGGAGAATTAAAAAATCTTTTTGTAAAAATACCCCTCCTCTAGGCTATCCAGGAGATTCCAATTTTAGCAAAAACTATTAAGGATTTGTGTACTAAAAAGCCTAAGAGGAAAATAAAAACAAGCCCAACTATCGATGTGGTTGGAACTTTGTCTGATTTATTATCAGGCAGAGAAACATCAGTGAAATATGAGGACCTAGGAAACCCTATAGTCACAGTACAAATAAATGGATGTTCCTTCCCCAATGCATTAGTTGATTTAGCAGCAGCCATTAATATTCTTACAACAACAACTTGTCAAAAGCTTGGCATTACAACCTTGGATCCAACTATGATCCTACTAGAACTTGTTGATCGATCAGTTGTCAAAACAGAAGGGACATTACAGGATGTAATGGTGTTTGTAGATTCTTGGGAATACCCAACAGATTTCCTAATTATCAATCCTAGAAACCGGCTAGATGGACATCCCCTAATTCTAGGAAGACCTTGGCTAGCAACCGCAGATGCTTACATAAGCTGTCGAATAGGCAGCATGACCATAGCAAGAGGAAGTAATGTGAAGAATCTAGCTTTATATCCTCCAGCTTAGCCAAGCCTAACAATAATAAAAACTAGAAAACAACTTGTATCATATTTAACTGAAAACATTCGATCACTTCTAACTGTAGAATATGCTCTCGAATTTAAGGATCAAAGAGAAGATGGCATCATTAACACTTACATTAACCAACTATAAGCTATATCCAACTTAAAATGTCACATGATTGAAGAAGCCCTGGATAACAAAATTGAAGAAGATCCCTTAAAAGATATTAATGACCAGACAATACCAAAAACTACTGTTTATAACAGCAAAACCATTGAAATTGAGCCAGGGAAATTCCTAAACATTAACAAAAACCTAATTGATGACCAAGAGCAGAGGCTTGTTCAAATCCTTAGAAAATATAAAGAGGCATTTGCTTGGGATTACCCAGATATGAAAGGGATTGATCCCCAATTATGCATGCACCACATCTATACAGAGAAAGATGTGAGGCCCATTCGACAACCTCAACGAAGGATAAACCCTCACCTTAAAGATATTGTTAAAGATGAACTACAAAAGCTCTTAGATGTAAATTTCATTTATCCTATATCTGATAGCAAATGTGTTTCTCGATTAGTTGTGGTGCCTAAAAAGAATGGAAAGTGGCGTATATGTGTCGATTATAGAGATCTTAATAAAGCAACACAAAAATACCATTTTCCCCTCCCGTGCATCGACCAGGTCTTGGACACATTAGTAGGAAAATAATTCTTCTCTTTCCTAGATGGCTTCAACAACTACAATCAAATCCAAATTTCCCCTGAAGACCAGGATAAGACTACCTTCACCTGCCCTTGGGGGACATTTTCTTACAGGGTCTTACCTTTTGGATTGTGCAATGCACCTACCACATTCCAGACGGCCATACTCAGCATTTTTTTAGACTTGATAAACGAGGGGCTCGAGGTGTACATGGATGAATTTACACCCTATGGAGATGACTTCGAGCTGGCATTACAAACGCTAAAGAAATTTCTGCAAAGATGCATTGCTACCAGGCTCTACTTAAGCCATGATAAATGCCACATGATGATGACTGAGGGCCTCATCCTAGGTCACTACATCTTAGCAACTGGAATTTAGGTAGATCCAACAAAAATTCAGATAATTCTCTTAATGCCTATCCCCTCCACACAGACTGAGGTACGCAGTTTTTTGGGATTTTCTGGATATTATAGAAGATTATATGCATTAACAGGAAATATAGATTTCATATGGACTGACAAATGTGACATTTGTTTTGAAGATTTAAAACAGATAGTATCAACAGCCCCAGTATTACGGGGCCCAAACTGGGATTTGCCATTTCAGATCTCATCCGATGCACCAGATACGTCCATTGGAGCAGTTCTCAGCCAGGAGGAAGATAAAAAAGCATATGCGATATACTACATCAGCAAAAATTTATCTCTTGCTGAGTTGAATTACACTGTGACCGAAAAATAATTTATGGCTGTAATCTATGCTATTAACAAATTCATATATTATGTAATAGGATACCCTGTGGTTTTGTGCACTGATCACTCTGCTATTAAATATCTAGCTAATAAACCTATTACGAATGGAAGAGTGACATGATGGTTGATCCTTTTGCAGGAATTCAACATAAAAATCAAGGATCGACTAGGAAAGGAAAATCCGGTGGCAGAATTCCTCTCACGAATACCAAAGACAGACAACTTGATAGTAGTAGAAGACTAGTTCCCTGATGAGCACTTATTTGCTATAACCGTGAAAACACCGTGGTACACAGATGTTGCAAACTACCTAGCAGTAGGAAAATTACCCAAGCACCTGACACCCCGTGAAAGAAAACAAATAGTACAATGCAACACTCGGTTCTCCTGGATTGGAGGATACCTCTTTCATACAGGAGCCAATATGCATATCCAAAGGTGTGTTAGGGAAGACGAAATCTTTGTCATCCTAAAAGCTTGCCACGATGGACCTTGCGGTGGACATTTTGCAGACCGCAAGACTGGTCACAAAGTCTTATAGATGGGCTACTATTCGCCCACCATTTTTAAGGACGCCAAGAAGTTTGTCCAGGCATGCGATAGCTACCAAAGAATGGGCTGCCCTAGACAGTCTGATGAGATGCCCCTGCATCCACAGTTAGTCATTGAACCTTTCGAATGTTGGGCGTTAGATTTTATTTGCCCAATAAATCCATCATCTAATCGAAATACATATATACTGGTTGCAATAGAATATGTGACGAGATGGGTGGAGGTAGAAGCATTACCACGGGCAATGGAGGACTCAGTAATCCACTTTCTTTTCCAGATTTTCATGTGGTATGGCTTGCCTAGAGAAATAATCACGGATGGAGGGCCACAATTTGTAGGCCATAAGATGGCTGTAACATTAAAAAATCATCATATCATGCACAGAATCACATCTCCATACCACCTGCAGGAAAACGGCCAGGTAGAAAGTACCAATAAAGTAATCAAGGCTATACTAACAAAAACAGTCGCATCACATAGACATGACTGGGCTATCCGATTGCCAGAAGCCCTATGGGCATATCGCATGACATGGAGAAATACCACAGGATACTCCCCATATTAGTTAGTGTTTGGCAAATAACCTATCTTCCCAATAGAATTTGAAATTCAGACATTTAGGATAACTCAAGAAGTAGGCTTGGATCTGAATGAAGCACAAATTAGCAGGTTACATCAAATCAATGAATTGGATGAAATCTGCCTATCATCTCTTCAGCATACTACACTGATCCAACAACAAAGAGTGAGATGGAGTGATGCCCTCATCAAGAAGAAGATATTCCATGAAGGTGATTGGGCACTTCTGTACGATTCTAGGTTCTAGGATTTCCCGGGTAAACTCCAGACCAGATGGTTAGGTCCCTATGAGATAAAGGAGGTGCACGATAACGGCACCCTTACATTAACCACCATTGATGGGTCCAGTTATTCTTTTAAAGCAAATGGGCATAGAGTGTGCCTCTATCATAAATCGCTTACAAGGGAGTCCTTTTGCCAGCACATACGTGAAGATACCACAATACAAATTCTTGCTCAGGAGGGCAACCCTCCCATAGCACCAGTCCAATGAAGAATTTATTCTTTTGAAACCTTTACATAAATTTACCTTTCTGTTTTCTTTCTATTTGATTGGATTTTCTTGGATAATAGATTGTACAGTAGTTTTTTTTTCTATTTTTCCTTTGCTATTCCTGATAAGGAACAATTACTGTTCCCTATAGGGAACAACTGCAGTCCCCTATAGGGAACAACTGCTGTTCCCTATAGGGAACAACTGTTGTTCCCTACAAGGAACAACAATTTTCGTGTGAATTTTGCTTTTCTGTTCCCTATAAGGAACAACTATTGTTCCCTCTAAGGAATAATTGTTTTTCCCTCTAAGGAACAATTGTTTTTCCCTCTAAGGAACAACAATTTCGGTGTGCAGTTTTTTCTTGTTGTTCCCTCTAAGGAACAGGTGTTGTTGCCTCTAAGGAATATCTGTTGTTCCCTCTAAGCAACAAAAATTTCCACGTGCATTTTTCTTGTTGTTCCCTCTAAGGAACACCAGTTTCAGTGTGCATTTTTTCTTACTGTTCCCTACAAGGAATAGCTGTTGTTCCCTACAGGGAACAACAATTTCTATGTGTAGATCACTTTGTTGTTCCCTATAGGGAACAGCTGTTGTTCCTTATAAGGAACAACAATTTTTGCGTGCATTTTCTTTGTTGTTCCCTGCAAGGAATAGTTGTTGTTCCCTACAGGGAACAACAATTTTTCAACTTGTACTTCCCTTGTCGTTCCCTACAGGGAACAACTATTGTTCCCTATAAGGAACAACAATTTTCATATGGATTCCCCTTGTTGTTCCCTACAAGGAACAACATTGTTTTGCGGTGGTTTTTCTTGTTGTTCCCTATAAGGAACAACACATTTGTTTGTGATTTTTCTTTGTTGTTCCTTACAGGGAACAACTGTTGTTCCCTATAAGGAACAACACTTTTTGTGTGAAGTTTTCTTTTGCTGTTTCCTTTAGGAAATAACACTTTGTGAGTATTTTTTGTGAGAACACTCTTTCTTTCCTTTGCATGACCTTCTCCTCTCATTGTTTATGATCCTCTCTATGGCACAAGTGTACAAATACATATGTAAGGATAAAAAATATGGAGTTTACTAGAACAAGCAAATATCTTGAATATTATCATCTTTAACAAGATTTCTTTGTATTGATCGAAAAATAAAGGACACAACCATCTATATCACTTCACTGTCCTCATTTCCACTATAAATCAAATTGATTGATTATCTGTACCATGTTGGCTCTCCCCTAGCCCCTTCAACTCTCTCTGTTCATTATCATCAACAAGGTTAAGGGCATACTTTTTGTTATATTGATATGTTCAAACTTCTTCCACCATCCCGACCCTTAAGGAGTTATGAGCCACCCTCTATGTAAATATACATACATACATACACACACACACACACACACACACACACACACAAATATATATATATATATATATATATATATATATATATATTCACTAACAGTTTTATGATCTTTTTTTCCATAGATGGAGGATAGGGGGTTTCATCACGAGCCAGCTTACCATGATCATATGGAAGCAGCGAAGTGGCATTCTCACTATGACCACCACACCAGGGATATGATTTAATGGATGCATAAATAAATAAAGTCCTTCAAAATAGGATCATCACGAGCCGGCCTGACCACTTTCGCTACTTCCCAGTGAATGGAAATGTGTTCACCTGGTTGCCAAGCCAACACATTGGTCTCTATTATGGACATCATAAGACACTTCCCTAATTATACATAGAGGACCATGGTTCCAAAGGGTTAGAAAGCAACTCTGTCGAGGCTATAGGCGCCTATAGGAAACAAAAGCTTTGCTGATGGTATTTAAGTTGTATTTTCTACATCAATAGTTATCATAATGCCCTCTTCTTATGTTTTATCTTTACTACAGAGAGATTATATTCCTAACTTACTTTGAACATTTATGCATGTGATATCTTTTAAAAATCAATCACAACAATTTTAAGTGGAATAACGGCGGTAAGGTATTATTCCCTACGTCAGTTGTCCTTTTTACTTTTCGTATCACGTCACGACATCTTATCAGTTATTGATAATTCTCGTTATATGCATTGATTTCATCACTCCGATATCCTTTATGATCCTTTCATTAATATGCATACCTTGCTACTTTCATCACCCCTGTACTTCGCAACCAACGCGTTATCCTTTCACTCATTCGGTCGAAGGCGATCTATTATTTCAAAAGGGGGGCGAGGAGCTCCAGTGTACTTATGCATGTGTTGTCAGCTCTTTATTTGATTTTGCAGGGAAATACGACATTCCATGATCATAGAGCATGTGGTATTATAACAACCCTCAATAATGGTATTGATGTTTATAAACTATCAACCGATAAAGCTATCATAACCATTTGTTGTTCCATCACTCAGCTCTGTTCGTCACTGCATTTTTCTTTGCTACACTTATCATTTGTAGAATTCAGGCAGTATGGGAGGAAGAAAAGTGCGCAGAGAACCGCTAATACTGGTTGTTTCTGATGCAGCCAGAGAAATTTTAGCTTGAGTTGGGTGGATAGCATACTTTATGCAATTTCAGCGACCCAATGAGGAAATTGCCATTGAATTCCTACGAAATATACAAAATGGACAATCCATGGTAAGGGGTAGAAAAATAATGGTATTAGACATTGTGATAGCAAAAGTATCCCAGTTGTCGGCTAAAGGACCCATATGGGCTAACAAACGATTGAAGTTGCATGATGCTATCGAGGCATTTAGGATGAAGGACAGGAGCTGATCATCAAAGGAAAAGGCATCCGGCCATCATCTCTTGGAGAACCATGGGGAGAACTAGCAAGAATCATCCAAAACTACATCACATGCGACGGGCGCAAAGACGTGGTAAGGCCACGTCAACTCAAACTCTTAGTAGTTCTGAAACAAAAATGCTCTGTAAATTTACTTACCTTATTGAATTCCTTACTACATGACACCGCTGAAAGGCTAAGACGGTCCCAACACATAGAAATCGTAGTAAGCCACCACTATTTGATCAAGCTAATAGTTATCTATAACCTGGCCCAACAAAAATCAAGCTGGGAGGAACCAATATTTTCTCTCGAAAGAGGTTTAGCTCTGCCTGCACCTGACCCTATTCTTAAAAGGAAGAGGACTACCCTTGCAAGGAACATACCCCAAAAGTGCAGACGATCCACAAGGCTAAGGTCAAAAATAGGAGTGGCCGAGAACCCTCAAGGTAGTATCAATCAGCCTATAGAATTATCCAGCCCAGGAAGTGAACAACACTTGCAGATGGAAGGTCAGGATAACCCTGAATCAGACCATGAGGAAGAAACAGGGCATTTTGGAGATGAACCATGAAATGAAGCGGGACTTCCCTCAACACCAAGCATGAGTCCCCAAGGTGACTTGTTGCACGATTTTGAATTGGCTTATATCCTGGCCAACATGAATGAATACATACAACCTGAAAGCCCTCTCAATCTTAATTTGGGAGCAACCCAATCTCTTGAGAATCCTAGAGATGCCAGAATTCTATCTCCCTCAAAAGATGCAAGCCATGAAGCAGAAATAGATGCATAAGGCATTCAAGAAGAAGAAAACCAATTTGTTGACATGCCTCTAGTAGAAACTAGCCAGGTAGGCCTTAACACAGAAAACATAGGCCAAAAGGAAGAAGCCAAAATAATTTGGGAAACCGATATCCAATCTGGAGACACGATCCTTTTAGAATAGAGCCAGGTTGAGCAACTAGGCTCTTTAGAGGCAGAAACAATGAATGAGACTGTCAGCAGAACAGTCGCTCCGCTGAAAAGATATAGAGCCAAATTGAAAAAGCTTAGGAAGGAACAGCAGAGGCTTCGAAAAACGGTAAAAATGCTCAGAATAAAGATAAAATAAATATCAGCAAGAAAGGTCCCGGGCAAAAACCCTGTGATAACAAACGCAACTGTACAGATAGAATCATATGAAGGGAGGGCTACATGGAATCAAACTGAGCCCATACTCACTCAACCTGTTAAGGAACAACATGCAATTCTAGTAGACATTGCTACTCAGGCAGAGGGTGTACCCTCTTATAACATAGCTACTCAGACGGAGGTGGTACCCTCCTATAGCATGGCTACTCAAAAGGAGGCTTGGACCTCCCATAATAAAGAAACACAGACAGAAGGCATCCCTTCTCATAGCAGAAGTACTCAGACAACCATTCAAGCCAAATATGTCATGACATGCAATGACCCCATTATATTGAATCTTCAAGAAGAAATAGCATAAGCTCAGCTCGCCTTATAACAGCTTGAACAAGAAACTATTTCCTAGCAAAAATACCAAGAATTGTAGAGGCAAATTCGGGACATGAATACAATAGAGAGTAAGACCTTCGACATATACCAAAAAGCAGAAGCAAAAATTGATCAAATCAAGCTCAGATTAGAAAGGGTCATAAGTCAAACAGACACTATCTGCTCACTATATACAGATTTCTTGGCAGGCAGATCCCTTGCCAATAATTATGCCTTATTTTTGTTAGAATGATACTTTCTGTTGAAAATTAAAGCCGTGAGAGCTGGAAAACCAATCGAATTAAAAACAATTGAAGATTTTATAAATTGTTGCAAACAACATGGGGTAAAAGTTCAAAGGTTGCTTTGTGAATTTTACCTACACAATTTTGTATTAGAGGAAGAGGTGGAAAAGAACCCCAATCCTTTTGTGGGGGATGTTCAATTACAAGCTTTTATCTCGTTGCAGTCAAGCAATTGAAATGGTTCAAGGCTCATAACATGTTCCAAATACAAGAGCATGGACTAGATCTTTGGGTAAGAAGTGAACCCAAGCACCCTTTACAAATGCTTGCCAATCACAAGAGTCTGATGACAAGGGAAGGGGTGATTAAAATTTTAGGGCCTCTTCAGAAAAAGATTGTACAGAAGGGAGTAGAATACTTCCTCTCCATTCAGGAAAGCTCTTTGGCTGTAGCCAAGCTCAGGTGGATAGTCTCCACTAGTAGTGTACAGGATAGAGAGCCATTTAATTACAGAAATTTTAAATGAGTTGCACACCATTTTGTCACATATAGCAATCTCATTTTGAGAGAAGGACCTTATTGGTTAGGATTTCAGTTCCGTAGCCCCATAATTTGGTATCCTGCTAAAGGTTATTAGGCTATATACGAATTTCCTGAAGGACAAATAGGGCCCATCTTTGAGCTCTTGGCCCAGAACCATGGTTGTAAACCACTTTACGACGTTCCTTCTCTAGCCTACTCTTTAACTGCTCTGCATATGAATTACTTGCTTCTCATGAGGCCATGAAATAGGGTAAGCAAGGTAGTATGTTGAGTCACGAAATGGGTATGTATCTACTATTAATCGCATCATCCTTTTCCTTTATTCTTATGTTTTCTATATATTAATGCATTAATCTATTGAGGAATTATGGTAAGAAATGAACGAATTATTTGCAGTTACGATTTAGTTAACTTTTACCCTTATTTACGTAGGAAAACAACAAAAGGGACAATTTTTGTTCCCTAACGAAGGAACAACAAAAACCAACAAGCAAAGGAAGGAACACGGCGGTTGCGGACAAGGCTAAAGGCGAATCAGGAGGATCAACACGAGAAAGGCAAGGATGTCTGAAGTTAGAAATCAGTTGCGAATCCCTCAGGATCGGGAGATCCTGAGGGATCGTATTTACCATTTATCTTTTACCCTTTTCTTATTATAAAAGGAGACGATTGTAAGAATAAAGGGTAGGAATCTCTATTATTATTGGAATTATAATTTTAATTACAGACTCTCGATGTTGATAGAAAACAGTTATATTGTAATGCTACTTACATTTGATTATTAATACATAATTGAAGTTGTTGTTCCCTCGCATTATCTGAAGTAGCTTAGTAGTGTTCACTGGCGACTAAGGGCCTGACCTTTGGTGGATTTAACTGCTTTCTTTGTGTCATACATTTCCAATTCTTGCAAGTGTGATTGGTTTTATAATTTTCCTGCTTTCTATGATTTTATCTCCTTCCCCATTTATTTCTTGTATTGACAGTACATCTCTGCTTTATATGATTTACAACACTATCGTTTGATTCAGTTTCTATTCATTACAGATTTAAGTTACTGAGATAAGTATTCAGATTGATTTAATCAACTATAAAGAGTTTGATTATTGCTATTGGACTCTCAAATTTATATCATTGCTATTAGGATTACTTAATGAACATTGAGTTTGATTTAGATTAAAATAAGTTCAGAAGAGATGAGTTATTGCTACTGTACTCTCAACTAATGTTGTTGTTACTTGAATTTCTGTAAGATTTCATTAGAGGATTGAGTTTTCTTTAATAATTGCAATTGGAATTTATTAGATGCATCCGTTTACTCTTGTATTGAAGGATCTATACTGCAATTTAGGAAACATTACTCTTAGAATTAATAGCAGCCACATACTGTGTACACTCTTGAAATAAGATGACTTTCCCAGGTTGATGATTAATGTGGGATAATCAGGATTTTTAAAAGGCATGTTTTATCAGTCAACAAACCCCAAGAAGAGTTTTTCATCCCCTCACAAATGGCCTCAAGCCCTGGGTTGGCTATGTTAGCTACCTATATCAATAGGTTTCATATTTCATGATTGGTTATGAAAGGGCCAGATATGCTCTGCTTTGATGGTACAAAGCTCCCATATTTCCAAGAAGACAAGGTGTGTAAATAGTTTCATGTTATCTTAAAGCTTGATGGATGGTCCAACAGCCTAATCTGGATCATGCCATGTTTTGAATTTTCTGTTGTAGAATAGAGAAGGCAGTCTGTCTAAACTGTTTAATCTTGGCAGACAAGTAGTTTAGGTAGAGAAAAAAGGTTACCAACTGCTTAATCTGGGACCTTGGAAGAAATAAGGGTAAAAGTAGATAGAATAACAAAAGAAAAAGCCAAAGAAAAGAAAAGGCAAGTAAGGGTCTGCAAGTCCAAATGCACCCTCCAAGAAGAAATAAAAAATGCTAGGCAAATAGATGGGTAGGCAGTTGGGGTTGCAGAAAGGTCATTTCCTACAAGTTGCATGTGTGTTGACTTGGTTTACCAAAGCAAAGTCAATGAATTCATATGGAGTTATTCTTCATCAAATTGCAGCAAACAAGAGGCATATCTAACCTCCCTTCTTCCCCTCTCCATTTCATTACTAACACTCCCTCATCAACTGAGATTCATGGAAGAGATTATGGTTTTATGGTGGTTCTTACTCTTTTAGAAGCCACATTTCTTGTCTAAAAATCTTTTCATTTTGATCTACTCTCTAAACTAAGTAAGTTTCAAATAAACCTAGTGATTTCCCCCCTCATTCACTCTTTCATCCATATTAACTCTAACTCTACTATGTAAATCCCTTATATTACCTTTTCCCCTAATACTATTAACACCATGGTGTATAAACCCCAAGCATTGTATAAATATCCCTCCCCATGGCATTTTAGCCAATAAGTCCTATGTCAGGGATCAAATGACACCTGGTCATCTTGATAAACCTAAGCCTAACCCTCCTCCCCCTTTCCAAATCCATTTTTTACTCATTACACCCCATTCGCACATAAACCTTACAAAAAACATTGTTCCACCCTTACCCGCTACAAATTGCCAAATAATGCATTAAAACCCACCTTTATCATTTATCCAAAGTCCAAGCATCGGGAGTGTTTTTTACAAATAATTCGCAAAAGAACCCACATTCTAATGTTTTTCCGCCGATGCACATATCCCGATATACATTAAAATAACCCCGCCCCCGCCATATCCGTCGATCACTTCGTTGATCCGACAGCCGTCTGATCGGAGCTTGAAGATCCAACGGCTCTTATCACATCGGAGCGGCTCCGACGTCCGCTGTTTACCCTCCATATCCGCCGATCACATCACTCTCCCGTCTACCGTCGGATCGGGCCCCCCAGATCCGACGGTCCTCGTTGATATCGGAGCGGGTCTCACATCCGACGGATACCTTCCGATATCCGTAAAAAGGTTACGTCACTCGGCAGCCACGCGTCTCCACCACAGCTCATCGGAGGTACGCCTGACAGATACCTCCCCCGTACCATAAGCGGTGCGATATGAAACCGCTGGCTGTTTCCGGTTTCAGTTATCCCGCCTGTACCACGTCATCCCACGTCAGTGCCACCATGCCATCACGTCAACCGTTGCGCCCGACCTTCTGCCGATCTGTCCTGCCACTTCACCATCCCTGTGGACCAATCAGAGCCGGCCCTGACCCCACCTATGACGTCATGCTGACGTCAGCAGAAAAACGCGCCAAAAGTCCAAAAAACCAATATAATAGCCAAATGTCGCATTTTTCTCATTTTTCTACAAAAACTCTCGTTGCTCCTGCATGCAATTTTTACGAACAAAAGTCTACCAACCTGCAGAACCTGACCAGGAGACCGGCGGCGCACCATTTCCACAGTCATCCGCGACCATTGCTTACTCTTTACCAGGTATTCTCCACTGTAAATCCTTCACGTACCTGCTTTGTCTGTAAATTCCCTCAAAAGAACTTATAACGGAAAAAACTCTTGAATTCACCGGCAGAAATCCTTACACTTGGCCCTTTTACAGTTGTGAACTCGAAGAATACTAGCCGAGCCTTGTTTGCCCATACTTTCACTAGAAATCAAGCTCTGTTCGCGCAAACGCGACAGACTCATTTAAACTGAGTTTAACCACTGAGAGAGACAGAGTGAGGCCAAGCATTGGTCTTATTTACACTCTAAACAGTATTTCAATTGCTGTTTATTAGAACTACTCTCTGTTCCTTATAAATTCACCTCCCTGGCAAAGAAACGCTCCTCTATACTGTTATGCTCAATTGAGACCACTTTACACTTAATTCAGAATCCTCTTTTGCAATGGAGACACCTGCAGTACTAAATGTTCAGCCTCTGAATGCCCCTCAAAGGGAATTGGAATGGCAACCCTTGGCAGATATGGATTATCAGATTTCAGAAGAGATGTTAATGAGAACCAAGTTCCATATCCACCTGCTCAATGAACTTAAGGCCAAACATGAAATTGGAACATATGTGTTGGGTATATGGGATTCCTTTCTTCCTATTTTTAAGCTGCCCCAAGTCAATCAATTCCCTGATTTGATCCACCTTTGTGCTGTATGTTATGACCCCACTCAGAGGGCTGTGTTGGATCCTTCTGGTTCTGCTGTCTTTTACATCACTCCTGAAGCCATCAGGGACATGCTCTGCTTCAAAACTCAGAGAAAATTGGTCCCCTTGTCACTAGTAGACCTGATAAAACAAGGGGCTAAACTGACAGATGCTCAAATCACTAAACTAAATCAGTTATACATTGACTCTGAGTCTGTGCAATATCCTCCTCTGAATCAAGTATACCTTAACTAGTTGGGCAGGGACTTGGTAGATATGATTAGTCCTATTTTGGGCTATAGCTCAATTGAATTGGTAGACCAAACTATACTGGTAATGATGCTGATGTTCACCCCGGGCAGAACTCCAGTTTGCTATGATTATGCCACCTACATCTCCGACAAAATGCATGAGCAGCTAATGAATTTATCCAGAGAAAAGGTGTTCAGATACACCTCCTACATTTACCATTTGATCTTGTACCATCAACATGAGAAATTTCATTTTTCAATCAAAAGAGTGGATGCCCAAGGCAATCCCAGATCAATGGCCTATTGGTCCTCTGTCTTCCACAATAGATTTGATTCTCCATACACTTACTGTGAATTCATAGATCTGTTCATCCATCCAGCTATGGCAATGCTGATGAGCTCACCTCCTCCTAGACTCACTGATGACATGCAGAGAATTCTTCAGCTATCCAAATCTTACAGCATAGGGGATTGGTACTTCTACCAAAACCACACCGTCATCAGGATATATGGGTGTGAGTTGCCTCCATTTAGATTACCTAAGTATGTGCCTATGAGGCTATTTGCCCTAGAGTATTTCAGGCAATTTGGCCATGTTGATGTGCTTCACTTTTCAGGTAAAGGCAAGAAAGCACAGTTGAAGGTCAAGAGCCAACTTGGTCATTTTATCTATAACCAGAGGGAGGAAGGATGGAAGGAAGCAGATAGAATGCTTGAGTCCCTTGGCCTTCAAACCAATTTCCTATGGAAACCCTATGACCCTAATCATTTTATAACAATGAGGAGGCTCAAATATAAGTTGTCTGCCTATGATCATCATAGTATCCGTCACATTGAAAAATATGCAAACCAAGACAAATGGAGGAGAGGGACCTTAGAAGAGCCTGTATCACAAGAAGAGCTAAATCAGAGGGCAATGAGGAATCTAAGGAAGATGGCTGACCTTGAACTTTGCTCACAGGTATTCACACTTCCAAGCACACAAGTGGGAGCAGCTGCATCCTCCTCAACTGCCAAACAACAGACTACCAAGGCCACTAAAAATATATCTAGCACAGGCAAAGAAAAGGAAATGGAGACAGAACAGTCACTACAGGACAAGGAGCAGCCACCCCCAATGACTCAAGAGCCGACAGATAAAGAAATGCAGCAGCAGGCAGAGCAACAAAGACAACAACAGGAAATGCAGCAAGAAGAAGGGCCACATGAGAGACAACAGCCCTTACAGCAACCCTTACAGCAAGAAAGAGTAGTTGATACTCCAACTTCCACTGAGCAACAGGCTCAAAACAGAGTGCCTCCAAGGCTCGAAGCTCCCTTTGATGCCTCGGTCCTCCAAACTCCACAGAAGGAGGACATAAACAGAGAAAGGGATAGAGAAACTCCCCTGACATCATCTATAAACCAGGGAGAGAAAATACAAAGGTTGAATGACTTTTCTGAGGAGGATATAGCAATAAGGCAAGCATTGGGCATGGGCCCACCCAGCAGAGAAGCTTCAGCCAGTTCCTTCCAGCAGGAATAGGACAGAACTATGGGAGGAGAGGTCAGCTCCTCCAGCCAGCAAAGAGAAGGAGAAGTGAGCATCAAGCAGCAATTCATAGACATCAAAAGAAGGAGTGACCCCATCAAGATTCAGCTATATAACCATTTATTGAAAATGGCTCCCACCAATCAACAAAGATTGATGTCTGCGTTTGATGTGCAGGAAGGCAAAATGACAATGAGCCATTTTGTGCCAACAACACTGCATCCCCAATCTGCCTCAGATTACCTCAGGACCAACCTAGAGGTCCTGGCCAAGGACATACACCCAATGGATAAAATTGAACTGCACAAAAAGACTGGTGAGATGGTGTATGCCTCCTTGGCAGACAAAACATTAGAAAATTACAAACTAGAAAGCAGCCTTAATGCTACAGCCTCTCAACTGGAATTGGAGAGGGCATCATCCCAGGCAAAGGACAACAGAATAAGGTCCTTGGAAGACATAATCATTGAAATTGGGCATGATCCCAAAGATATTAAGGGAATACAGGAAATCTTGAAGTTGAGGGATGCTGACATGGCTGCCTTAAGGAAAAAGATCAAACTCCCAGCTACCATTCACCCTCAAACAGATGAAGTAGCTCAGCAAAGACATGAGCAGGATGCCACAGCCTTGATGATTTCCCTTTATAAGCAGCTTGTTCAAGCACAAGAGAAATTGGGAGAATCTGAGGCTACACAAGCGACCCTATAAGCAGCATTGAAACAAAGAGAAGAGGGTCAGACCTCTCAGCCTCCTCCTCAGATCATCAATCTTGAGGAAACTGCTCCTATCACTGCTCCTCCTCCCCAACAGACTGAATAGACAGTAACATCTACTTCAGCAGCGCCAACAACTACAGAGCAGGCCCAAAGCCTGGATATGCAAAAGCTGAAGAATGAAATTCAAATCCTGGAAGCTCAAATGACAAAGTTAAATGAGACCAGGGAAAAGTTAGCCAAGGTAAATGACAGACATGATAAATCAAAGAGAGAAGTGGCAGAAAAGGGCAGGGAAATCAAAGCCCTTAAAGACAAGATCAAAGAGCTGGAAAATGAGCTCAAATTAGATAAAATTGTGTCTGAAATCAGAGCAATGATATGGTCCAATATTGGCCAATCTATTACCAATCAATGGCAATATATTGAGACAATCCATGAGAAACTAGAGCTCATCCCAAAGGCACAGAAGGAGGTTCACAGATCAAGAGCTTTATTGAGCAATATGCCTGAAGTGGCCACCAGAATGATCAATGTACTTAACCATAAAACAATTTCTCAGTTAGCCACCATGGGAATTACAAACAAAACTGAGACTATTCAAATGATCAAGAGGGTTCTTACTCTGAGAAATCTGGTGCAGACATTGGAAAGAAGAACCCAGGATATGCAAACTGAGGTGAACAGGTTCATGGAGAGATTTTAGGTATTACAGAGCAGAGGACTCCCTAGCTTACTGAACAGCGGAGGGAAACTATTCACCCATGAACAATATGCCAAAAGAGTGAATGCTTTTGCTTCAACTCAAATCAATGAGAAGGCCAGCACTTCAGAAGACGCAGGGCCAATTGCAGGACAGATTTTCTACAGTAAGATAGAAAGTCTATTTTTTATAATGAATGAAATCACGCACTTGTTTGATGTGGCCCCAAATTTTTATAAATATACAGAAGCAGAGGAGACAATGGATGCCATTCTCAGGCATCAATTACCTACACAGGACTGGTGGACCAAGGAAATTCAAATGTTTTTATGAATAGGAAGCCGTTCACCGAATTTTGGTTACAGAGAATCTGAATTGTCATACACAGGACAGTTCATTAGATTCAGCATACATTTAAGATGAAAGCTGAGCCAACTCAGCAGACCTTATGGCCAACAATGCAAAATGACAAGCTATAGGTGTCCAGGCCAAGAAAAGACAGCAGATCAGCTCCAAAACGGATTCTCCAACATTGATGCGGATCACTCCAACCGACTCGTTGGATTCCCAAAGCTAAATATCTTCTGACAGATGAAAAGAGCATTTATGTTGTATTAAAGGCAACAATAACTTCTATCCTGCTGTGGTATACAAAGTTGGTGAAACAGTTATTTCTCTGATGACTCAACGCCTTAGATATTTTGTAAAAACGTTTGTATATATTTGCCTCTTGCACTAGTTTGAGGGGTTGGTTGATCAGTTGTTATTTGTTTCTCTTATAGAAGCTCTTCTGCTGTAATCTTTCCAGAGTTTAATAAAGGAAAGTGATGGAATTTCTGAAGTTCTGAAGCGTTTGAATGCATTCTGGTGTTGTTGAATTCTGCAGGATTCCTGTGCATCCTACAAAACAATAAGTTTCTGTACCTCTTTTGTTATGTGTTTTAATCTCTTGCAACCCATATCTGTTTCTAAGTTTTCTAACGGTTTAACAGCACAGTAAAAGAATAGCTCTCAGGATTTATTCATGCAATACCCTGGGCTCAATCTATGTTGTTAATTAATGTCTTTCTTCAGCTATAATCTGCATAAGTGTAATTCTTAACTGCTACACTTCCAAGATATATCTTTCACAGTGATCATAGTTTTCAGGAATTCAGGTCTGCTCCTGAGTGACATATTTCATTTTCACATCACCAGCTTTCGTGGAGAATTCTTAACTGCTCTCCATGGGCTAAACACACTTCATCACCTAAGTTCAAAGTGTTTTGTGGATTACCCAATAGGCCCTGTAGGCGAAACATCATCCTTCCAGCGTATCAGGCACTTCATACCTCCAGACTCCATTGCCCAATGGAAAATAGCTGTCTGAATATTACACTTTAAGCATCAAGAGAAATCATCCAACCAAAATATAAACTAAAAACTGAGCGTAATAGCTAGCCTAAAATAATAACAAAATAGAGACAAATCATAAGAGAGAGCCCTCTCTGGTAGCAATTTTCCTAGGAACTGTAACCCAAAGATTGGTTAGTGGTTACCCCGGCCGTATTCCCTTGGGAGTCATAGGGAACAACCTGGGTGATAACATAATTGGTGACTCCGCTGGGGACTGCTTAAGATTTTTTCAATTACTATCTATCTTCCATAGCTACTATCAAGCCTGAAATCAGTCAAGAGGCCTTTAAACTGTTTCTACATCATATTGACAGCTTAAGGGAGGAGCTTTTTAGGGAATCTTCATCTTAGCTTTGAAAAATATTTAGCCATTCCAAAATCTTCATCCAGTCCTTGCAGATATAAAAACTTCCTATAAAATCCTGAAAAACAGTTGGAAACTGGCTCCTAAGAAAAATCCACGACATACTAGGGCAAATCCTGACCCTAATCCACCCATCATTGTTCATAATCCAAATACTATTCCTAGAAACATTAGGAGGCAGCAAAGGCAGGAGCAGCCTGCTGATTTGACCTCAGATTTAGATTATCACAGCCTTATCTCTACCCCCTGCAAGGTTCTTTTCTGGTCTACCCCCAATTCCCCTAGTTCACCATCCACATCTCAGAGTCCTCCTCTCACATCTTCATCCACTGCATATATCCCTCTGACCAACACTCTAGGTTCACCCCTACTTGTTACCCCGGTGGTACCCACTGTTCCTATTATCCCAGCTACCCCTGCTAGTCCTCTAAACCCTGTAAATATGGCTAACAGATATGCACCCTTGCAGATACCAGCTAATGCTGCAGCTCTACCTCAAGACTACCAAACCAAAATTTCATATTTTGACTCCAATGGCCCTTTAACAGCTGTTCATCATGCTAAAAGGATGCAAGACCATTTTGAGACCTATGAAATAGATGATGACAGTGTTAGAATGAGGATGTTTGTCCAAAGTTTGACTGGAGATGTAAGAACTTGGTTTAGATCCCTGAATGCAAATTCTATCACAACTCCTGATGAGCTATACCAAGCCTTTACTAACAGATGGGAGAAGAAGAAGGATCCTCTGCACATACTTGGGGAGTATGACACTATCAAAAGAGGTCCCCAAGAGACTGTTTTAGAGTATTGTGCAAGATTTAACAATGTATATGGCGCAATTCCACAAAATTTAAGACCTCCTCCTGATTTAGCCTTGTACAAATTCCCTGATGGCTTTGACCCTTATATGGCCTACCAGCTGAAGGAAAGAGATCCTCAATCCCTTGCAGAAGCCCAAAGGGTTGCTGTCACAGTGGAAGCTAACCTAATTGCCAAAAGAAACAGGGCAAGGTTGGAAAAGAGGACTGCTTTCAAAGAGGAACCCTCTGCCTTTGATCAAAAGCTAGATGCAATTCTCACTGGAATGAAAAGACTAGGTGACAGAGTAGAATCAGTTGAAAGGAAATCATCATGGGAAGCACCACAAAACAACCCTCCCAGAAATCCAAATTTTAGGAGAACTCAAAACCCAAATATTGGCAAAGCAAGTGCTGAACAAGACATAAGACCCCCTTTCCAAGAAAACTATGCTGAAACTTCTACATCAATAGAGCCCAATGAAGATCCTGAGATTAATTTAATGGGTCTATATGGTGAAAGTCAAGTTTTCTTAACACAAGAAGATCATGAGGATGATGAAATCAAACTGTTCCAAACTAAATCAGGTGAATCCTTTGACTTCAAACAAGGCTATGATACTGCTGTCTATGAAGTCCATAAGCAATACAAACTAAGGAGTAGGACTGTGAATGTAAATCAGTCTGAAAAGATGAAGGATAAACAACAGCCTAAAAGAATCATAGTCACAGAACCTAATGACAAAACAAATTCACCTACAGAAGAAGTACTGGTTGAAGAGGTCACTGAACCATTGTCACCGGAACAGCAGCCCCTGGCAACTTCATCCTCTCACCCAGATTTAAATACTGCTCATCAAGAGATTAGTGAGAAAGAAAAGTCCCAGAGTCAAGATAAAAATCAAGAAGAAGACTTAGTAGACAGGGAGAGGACTGTTATCCACAACCCTAAGTCCCAATCTGAAAAATCTTTTGATCTAGGAACTGAAATTGGTAAACTGAAGATAGCAATTCCTCTCTCTGAACTAGCCAAGCATGACATCTATAAACAACAGATCAAGAGATCCCTTCAACTCACTAGCAACAAAGATGATGTCAATGTGTTGGATGACACTCCAGAATTATTATTCGGTCCAGAAGTGGATGGAAAAACAGTAATAGGAGGGGTATTGCCTTTCTATGTGAGTTTACATATTCATGATAAAGTACTGCATAATGCAATGTTTGACTCAGGGGCCTCTCACAATCTCATGCCAAAAGCAGTCATGGAAAGATTGAATCTGGACATAACAAGACCATACAAGGACCTGTTCTCCTTTGACTCCAGCCAAGTCAAGTGTCTAGGTCTCATAAAAGATCTATGTGTGTCTCTGGTTCAATACCCAAACAAGACAATCCTAATGGATGTGGTAGTTGCTGATATCCCACCCAAGTATGGGATGCTGTTATCAAGATCTTGGGGAGCTAAACTCCAAGGTTCCCTGCAATTAGACATGTCATATGCAACCATCTCTGTTTTCGGGCAACTAAAAAGACTGTACAGAGAAACACTCATGAAATACATGGTCAGCAGTGAAGAAAAGCCTCAAAACTTTCCCATATATGCTATCCATTCAGACATAGACTCATACATTCTCTTCAATGACACCATAACTCCCTCAAAAGGTGAGGTTGAAACCAAGATATTCATACAAGAGGAAGATTCAAATGAAAGTATTACCACCCATGAAACAACAGTCAATCAAACACTAGATGTTGTTGCTGCCCTAGTTGTCAAAAACACCCAATCAAATGATGAGACTGTCCTAGAAGACATGCTAGAGAAAAAACCACAACTGCTACTCACATTGCCAGCCCATGAACAGATCATTAAATCCCCCTCACAACAAGATATTCTATGGTTCCTCGAATTTGATGGCTCAGTCAACAAATTAGGGGCAGGAGCTGGAGTTTGGGTACACAATAAAGAAAATAGTCATGCAGAAGGCAGAGCTTATAGATTGGACTTCATATGTACTAATAACATGGCAGAATATGAAGCTCTTTTACTAGGCCTCAAGTTAGTAAGGTTCTTACAAGCTGCCAGGGTTTCAATCATGGGTGATTCAGATCTAGTTATTCAACAAGTAAAGGGAAACTTTGTCACCAATGACAAAAGACTAAGGACTTATAGGTCTGCTGTTGCTGAGGTACTAAACTCTTTCTCAGAATTCCAAATCAATAAGATTCCTAGAACCCACAATCTACATGCTCATAGTTTAGCCACCTTTGCAAGTACCTGCAAGTTGCTTTTTGAGCCCCATCATTGTTTTACAGCTGAGGTAAAATACAGGCCCTCCATTCCAAACAATGTCAAAGACTGGCAAGTATTTGAGGATGACAAGCAAATAAACCAGTTTTTAACCCTGCAACAAGAATTTGCAGGATTAAATACTGACACTGAGACAGCAAGTCAATCACAAGTACAGTTTCAACAAATTACTCACCCAATATCACCTAGAACAGCAAAACAAATGCTGAATCCAACTATTTTCAACAAAGATAACATTCAGCAAATTCAGTCAATCAATTGTGAGGAAGTGGCCAATGCTGAAACTGAAATCATAGAGCTAAAAGACAATTTTTTACCAACAGGCCTAACCCCACTAGAGGACATCTTTGATTCAAATGATATCCCTAGAAAACCAAAAATGAAGCCCTTAAATGCAGCCATTGAAGAATGCAACATAGGTACAATTGACAGACCCAAAATAATTAAATTGTCTGCTTCTTTACCTCCTGACCAAAAGCCTAAATACATTGACCTCTTTAAAGAGTTCCAAGATGTTTTTGCATGGAGTTATGAGGACCTTAAGTCCTATGATACCTTTGTTATCTAGCACACAATCCCTCTCAAACCTAATCAAAAGCCCTTTAATCAAAAATTGAGGAGAATCAATCCTATGCTTCTCCCAGCAATGGAACAAGAGGTACAAAAATTGTTTAAAGATGGCATCATAGCACCAATCAGGTTCTCTGATTGGATTTCAAACCTAGTACCTACAAGAAAGAAAACCAGTGAGATAAGACTTTGTGTGGACCTAAGAAATCTAAATCAAGTATCCCTCAAAGACAACTACCCTTTACCCAAAATGGATCACATTCTCCAAAGAGTGGTGGGGGCCTCAAGGATCTCACTACTTGATGGGTTCTCAGGCTTTAATCAAATCTTGGTACACCCTGAGGACCAAGATAAAACTGCATTTACAACCCCATGGGGAACCTTCAAATATGTAAAAATGCCTTTTGGATTGAAAAATGCAGGGGCAACATTTCAAAGAGCAATGGATATTGCTTTTGCAAAGGAGATTCATGACTTCTTAGTCATTTACGTAGATGACCTCACACCTTTTTCAAAATCTGATCAAGAACATTTAAAACATTTAAGGCAGATTTTCTTAACTTGTAGGAAGTATGGAATTTCCCTAAATCCCAAGAAGTCTCTATTTGGTTTGGAAGAAGGTAAGCTCTTAGGACACATCATCTCAAAGGATGGCATAAGAATTGACCCAGATAGGATACAGGCTATCCTACAAATGCCCCACCCAAGAAATATCAAAGAGTTGCAAGCATTCTTGGGGAAAATCAATTTCTTGAGAAGGTTTATCCCAAACTTAGCAGAACTAATCAGATTATTAAATAACATGCTAAAAAAAGATTCAAAAGTGAAGTGGACTGTTGAAGCCAATCAAGCATTTGAAGGTATAAAATTGGCCCTTACCCAAACCCCAGTCTTGACCAACCCTCAGTTTGACAGAGAATTTATTATTTTCTCTTTCGCCTCTCAGCATACTATTGCTGTTGTTCTATTACAAAAAGATGACCAAGGTAATGAGAAACCTATTGCTTTCTTTAGCAGAGCTCTTAGGGATGCACCTCTAAAATACCAAATCATGGAAAAACAAGCTTATGCTTTGGTCAAAGCAATCAAGGACTTTAGGATTTATATCCTTTATTCCCATGTTATAGCATATGTGCCAAGTCCTATTGTAAAAGACATTCTTACTCAAGAAAATTTAGAAGGCAGAAGAGGAAAATGGATTGCTAACATACTAGAATTTGACATTGAAATAAAACCTACAAAGCTAATAAAAGGGCAAGGTCTGGCCAAATTAATGACAGAAGCAAATTTCCAAGCCCTAGATATCAATTAGCTGGACAGTGAAACAGAGCTGGCGACTCCAAAGATCAATGTAGCCTTTGAACAATCCCCTTGGTACTCTGATATCTGTTATGTGTTACAAAACCTGTGTGCTCCCCCAGGACTGTCCAGAACTAAGTGTAGGTTCTTAAAAATGAAAACATCAAGATTTTGTGTGATGGATGGCAATTTGCTTTGGAAAAACCATGAAGGTATATTGCTGCACTGTTTAATGGAAAATGAAACTAACAATATCATGCAAGAGTTCCATGCAGGAGACTGTGGTGGACATTTGTACTGGAAGTCCACTGTGGACAAAATACTGAGGGCTGGTTATTACTGGCCCACCATGTTCTCTGATGTCAAGAAATTCACAACCTCATGTCACAAATGCCAAATGTTTGAGGGTAAGAGACAGTTGCTGCCACTTCCCTTAAGGCCTATTGCAACAGAGAGACCTTTTCAACAATGGGGATTGGATTTCATTGGGGAAATCCACCCCTCATCCTTAGGCCAACACAGATGGATCTTGACAGCCACAGACTACTTCACCAAGTGGATTGAAGCTGTTCCTTGCAGACAAGCAAATGATTCCACTATCATTCAGTTTTTGGAGAACAACATATTGGCTAGATTTGGCTGCCCTGACAAAATAATAACAGACAATGCTGCTGCCTTCAGATCCAAGAAAATGGTGAATTTCTGTCACAAATTCCATATTACCTTGGGTCACTCTACTGCATACTATCCCCAAGGAAATGGCCTTGTTGAATCATCAAATAAAAGTCTGGTAAACATCATCAAGAAAGTACTAGAAGAGAACAAAAAGAATTGGCATAAGAAGCTGGTCAATGCCTTATGGGCAGATAGACTAACAACCAAGAGATCAATTGGGACCAGCCCATACGAGTTGGTTTATGGATTAGAAGCCAAATTTCCTTCATCACTGGGAGTCCCTGTTATGAAACTTCTTCAAGAAAGCCAAGCTGAACCAAATGATATGCAAAGAAGGATCAATCAGCTCATATGCTTACAGCAAACTAGAGACCAAGTCTTCAGCAGAGTCCAAGTTCTACAAGAGAAATTGAAGAAGGCCTTTGACAGAAGGACCAAGGCAGAAGACTTCAACATTGGTGACAAAGTCCTCAAGTGGGATTCAAGAAAAGAGGAGAAGGGAAAACATGGAAAATTTGATTCCCTTTGGAGAGGACCATTTGTTGTCCAAGCAGTGCAAGGTAACAACACTTACTTCCTAAAAAGTCTTAATGAAACTGATTTGGATGAAGGTCCTGTGAATGGCAGGATGCTCAAGCACTATTTTGAATATTACTCATGAGAGCAGCCTGATTCTCCCGTGTATATATGCAGATGTATATATTATTTTCTGTCTAGATTGTAAAAATGTAGTTTTCAAGTTTATTGACTGTCAGCAAAAGGCACATAGATCCAGAGATCTGCCAAGAAGGAGGAAAAGCACCATTTTGGCTTTTCAAAGCAGCAAACTTCAAGATTGGCAAGAGCAGTCAAGGGGCAAGGCAATCTGACCTGCTGTTCTTGGTCTTTCAAATGAAAAACCATCCCCATGTGGAGCCACTGTTAGCTACCTATATCAATAGGTTTCATATTTCATGATTGGTTATGAAAGGGCCAGATATGCTCTGCTTTGATGGTACAAAGCTCCCATATTTCCAAGAAGACAAGGTGTGTAAATAGTTTCATGTTATCTTAAAGCTTGATGGATGGTCCAACAGCCTAATCTAGATCATGCCATGTTTTGAATTTTCTGTTGTAGAATAGAGAAGGCAGTCTGTCCAAACTGTTTAATCTTGGCAGACAAGTAGTTTAGGTAGAGAAAAAAGGTTCCCAACTGCTTAATATGGGACCTTGGAAGAAATAAGGGTAAAAGTAGATAGAATAACAAAAGAAAAAGCCAAACAAAAGAAAAGGCAAGTAAGGGTCTGCAAGTCCAAATGCACCCTCCAAGAAGAAATAAAAAATTCTAGGCAAATAGATGGGTAGGCAGTTGGGGTTGCAGAAAGGTCATTTCCTACAAGTTGCATGTGTGCTAACTTGGTTGACCAAAGCAAAGTCAATGAATTTAGATGGAGTTATTCTTCATCAAATTGCAACAAACAAGAGGCATGTCTAACCTCCCTTCTTCCCCTCTCCATTTCATTACTAACACTCCCTCATCATCTGAGATTCATGGAAGAGATTATGGTTTTATGGTGGTTCTTACTCTTTTAGAAGCCACATTTCTTGTCTAAAAATCTTTTCATTTTGATCTACTCTCTAAACTAAGTAAGTTTCAAATAAACCTAGTGATTTCCCCCCTCGTTCACTCTTTCATCCATATTAACTCTAACTCTACTATGTAAATCCCTTATATTACCTTTTCCCCTAATACTATTAACACCATGGTGTATAAACCCCAAGCATTGTATAAATATCCCTCCCCATGGCATTTTAGCCAATAAGTCCTATGTCAGGGATCAAATGACACCTGGTCATCTTGATAAACCTAAGCCTAACCCTCCTCCCCCTTTCCAAATCCATTTTTTACTCATTACACCCCATTCGCACATAAACCTTACAAAAGACATTGTTCCACCCTTACCCGCTACAAATTGCCAAATAATGCATCAAAACCCACCTTTCTCATTTATCCAAAGTCCAAGCATCGGGAGTGTTTTTACAAATAATTCGCAAAAAACCCACATTCTAATGTTTCTCCGCCGATGCACATATCCCAGTATACATTAAAATAACCCCGCCCCCGCCATATCCGTCGATCACTTCGTTGATCCGACAGCCGTCTGATCGGAACTTGAAGATCCAACTGCTCTTATCACATCGGAGCGGCTCCGACGTCCGCTGTTTACCCGCCATATCCACCGATCACGTCACTCTCCCGTCTGCCGTCGGATCGGGCCCCCTAGATCCGACGGTCCTCGTTGATATCGGAGCGGGTCTCACATCCGATGGATACCTTCCGATATTCGTAAAAAGGTTACGTCACTCGGCAGCCACGCGTCTCCACAACAGCTCATCGGAGGTACGCCTGATAGATACCTCCCCCGTACCATAAGCGGTGCGATATGAAACCGCTGGCTGTTTCCGGTTTCGGTTATCCCGCCTGTACCATGTCACCCCCACGTCATCCCACGTAAGTGCCACCATGCCATCACGTCAACCGTTGCACCCGACTTTCTGCCGATCTGTCCTGCCACTTCACCATCCCTGTGGACCAATTAGAGCCGGCCCTGACCCCACCTATGACGTCATGCTGACGTCAGCAGAAAAACGCGCCAAAAGTCCAAAAAACCAATATAATAGCCAAATGTCGCATTTTTCTCATTTTTCTACAAAAACTCCCGTTGCTCCTGCATGCAGTTTTTACGACCAAAAGTCTACCAACCTGCAGAACCTGACCAAGAGACCGGCGGCGCACCATTTCCACAGTCATCCGCGACCATTGCTTACTCTTTACCAGGTATTCTCCACTGTAAATCCTTCACGTACCTGCTTTGTCTGTAAATTCCCTCAAAAGAACTTATAACGGAAAAAACTCTTGAATTCACCAGCAAAAATCCTTGCACTTGGCCCTTTTACAGTTCTGAACTCGAAGAATACTAGCCAAGCCTTGTCTGCCCATACTTTCACTAAAAATCAAGCTCTATTCGCGCAATCGCGACAGAATCATTTAAACTGAGTTTAACCACTGAGAGAAACAGAGTGAGGCCAAGCATTGGTCTTATTTACACTGCAAACAGTAGTTCAATTGATGTTTATCAGAACTACTCTCTGTTCCTTATAAATTCCCCTCCCCGGCAAAGAAACGCTCCTCTATACTATTCTGCTCAATTGAGACCACTTTACACTTAATTCAGAATCCTCTTTTGCAATGGAGACACCTGTAGTACTAAATGTTCAGCCTCTGAATGCCCCTCAAAGGGAATTGGAATGGCAACCCTTGGCAGATATGGATTATCAGATTTCAGAAGAGATGTTAATGAGAACCAAGTTCCATATCCACCTGCTCAATGAACTTAAGGCCAAACATGAAACTGGAACAGATGTGTTGGGTATATGGGATTCCTTTCTTCCTATTTTTAAGCTGCCCCAAGTCAATCAATTCCCTGATTTGATCCACCTTTGTGCTGTATGTTATGACCCCACTCATAGGGCTGTGTTGGATCCTTCTGGTTTTGCTGTCTTTTACATCACTCCTGAAGCCATCAGGGACATGCTCTGCTTCAAAACTCAGAGAAAATTGGTCCCCTTGTCACTAGTAGACCTGATAAAACAAGGGGCTAAACTGACAGATGCTCAAATCACTAAACTAAATCAGTTATACATTGACTCTGAGTCTGTGCAATATCCTCCTCTGAATCAAGTATACCTTAACCAGTTGGGCAGGAACTTGGTAGATATGATTAGTCCTATTTTGGGCTATAGGTCAATTGAACCAAACTGTACTGGTAGTGATGCTGATGTTCACCCTGGGCAGAACTCCAGTTTGCTATGATTATGCCACCTACATCTCTGACAAAATGCATGAGCAGCTAATGAATTTATCCAGAGAAAAGGTGTTCAGATACACCTCCTACATTTACCATTTGATCTTGTACCATCAACATGAGAAATTTCATTTTTCAATCAAAAGAGTGGATGCCCAAGGCAATCACAGATCAGTGGCCTATTGGTCCGCTATCTTCCACAATAGATTTGATTCTCCATACACTTACTGTGAATTCATAGATCTGTTCATCCATCCAGCTATGGCAATGCTGATGAGCTCACCTCCTCCTAGACTCACTGATGACATGCAGAGAATTCTTCAGCTATCCAAATCTTACAGCATAGGGGATTGGTACTTCTACCAAAACCACACCGTCATCAGGATATATGGGTGTGAGTTGCCTCCATTCAGATTACCTAAGTATGTGCCTATGAGGCTATTTGCCCTAGAGTATTTCAGGCAATTTGGCCATGTTGATGTGCTTCACTTTTTCAGGTAAAGGCAAGAAAGCACAGTTGAAGGTCAAGAGCCAACTTGGTCATTTTATCTATAACCAGAGGGAGGAAGGATGGAAGGAAGCAGATAGAATGCTTGAGTCCCTTGGCCTTCAAACCAGTTTCCTATGGAAACCCTATGACCCTAATAATTTTATAACAATGAGGAGGCTCAAATATAAGTTGTCTGCCTATGATCATCATAGTATCCCTCACATTGAAAAATATGCAAACCAAGACAAATGGAGGAGAGGGACCTTAGAAGAGCCTGTATCACAAGAAGAGCTAAATCAGAGGGCAGTGAGGAATCTAAGGAAGATGGCTGACCTTGAACTTTGCTCACAGGTATTCACACTTCCAAGCACACAAGTGGGAGCAGCTGCATCCTCCTCAACTGCCAAACAGGAGACTACCAAGGCCACTAAAAATATATCTAGCACAGGCAAAGAAAAGGAAATGGAGATAGAACAGTCACTGCAGGACAAGGAGCGGCCACCCCCAATGACTCAAGAGCCGGCAGATAAAGAAATGCAGCAGCAGGCAGAGCAACAACAACAACAACAGGAAATGCAGCAAGAAGAAGGGCCACATGAGAGACAACAGCCCTTACAGCAACCCTTATAGCAAGAAAGAGTAGTTGATACTCCAACTTCCACTGAGCAACAGGCTCAAAACAGAGTGCCTCCAAGGCCCGAAGCTACCTTTGATGCCTCGGTCCTCCAAACTCCACAGAAGGAGGACATAAACAGAAAAAGGGATAGAGAAACTCCCCTGACATCATCTATAAACCAGGGAGAGAAAAGACAAAGGTTGAATGACTTTTCTAAGGAGGATATAGCAATAAGGCAAGCATTGGGCATGGGCCCACCCAGCAGAGAAGCTTCAGCCAGTTCCTTCCAGCAGGAACAGGACAGAACTATGGGAGGAGAGGTCAGCTCCTCCAGCCAGCAAAGAGAAGGAGAAGTGAGCATCAAGTAGCAATTCATAGACATCAAAAGAAGGAGTGACCCCATCAAGATTCAGCTATATAACCATTTATTGAAAATGGCTCCCACCAATCAACAAAGATTGATGTCTGCATTTGATGTGCAGGAAGGAAAAATGATAATGAGCCATTTTGTGCCAACAGCACTGCATCCCCAATCTGCCTCAGATTACCTCAGGACCAACCTGGAGGTCCTGGCCAAGGACATACACCCAATGGATAAAATTGAACTGCACAAACAGACTGGTGAGATGGTGTATGCCTCCTTGGCAGACAAAACATTAGAAAATTACAAACTAGAAAGCAGCCTTAATGCTACAGCCTGTCAACTGGAATTGGAGAGGGCATCATCCCAGGAAAAGGACAATAGAATAAGGTCCTTGGAAGACATAATCATTGAAATTGGGCATGATCCCAAAGATATTAAGGGAATACAGGAAATCTTGAAGTTGAGGGATGCTGACATGGCTGCCTTAAGGAAAAAGATCAAATTCCCAGCTACCATTCACCCTCAAACAGATGAAGTAGCTCAGCAAAGACATGAGCAAGATGCCACAGCCTTGATGATTTCCCTTTATAAGCAGCTTGTTCAAGCACAAGAGAAATTGGGAGAATCTGAGGCTACACAAGCGGTCCTACAAGCAGCATTGAAACAAAGAGAAGAGGGTCAGACCTCTCAGCCTCCTCCTCAGATCATCAATCTTGAGGAAACTGCTCCTATCACTGCTCCTCCTCCCCAACAGACTGAACAGACAGTAACATCTACTTCAGCAGCGCCAACAACTATAGAGCAGGCCCAAAGCCTGGATATGCAAAAGCTGAAGAATGAAATTCAAATCCTGGAAGCTCAAATGACAGAGTTAAATGAGACCAGGGAAAAGTTAGCCAAGGTAAATGACAGACATGATAAATCAAAGAGAGAAGTGGCAGAAAAGGGCAGGGAAATCAAAGCCCTTAAAGACAAGATCAAAGAGCTGGAAAATGAGCTCAAATTAGATAAAATTGTGTCTGAAATCAGAGCAATGATATGGTCCAATATTGGCCAATCTATTACCAATCAATGGCAATATATTGAGACAATCCATGAGAAACTAGAGCTCATCCCAAAGGCACAGAAGGAGGTTCACAGATCAAGAGCTTTATTGAGCAATATGCCTGAAGTGGCCACCAGAATGATCAATGTACTTAACCATAAAACAAGCTCTCAGTTAGCCACCATGGGAATTACAAACAGAACTGATACTATTCAAATGATCAAGAGGGTTCTTACTCTGAGAAATCTAGTGCAGACATTGGAAAGAAGAACCCAGGATATGCAAACTGAGGTGAACAGGTTCATGGAGAGATTTCAGGTATTACAGAGTAGAGGACTCCCTAGCTTACTGAACAGCGGAGGGAAACTATTCACCCATGAACAATATGCCAAAAGAGTGAATGCTTTTGCTTCAACTCAAATCAATGAGAAGGCCAGCACTTCAGAAGACGCAGGGCCAATTGCAGGACATATTTTCTACAGTAAGATAGAAAGTCTATTTTTTATAATGAATGAAATCACGCACTTGTTTGATGTGGCCCCAAATTTTTATAAATATATAGAAGCAGAGGAGACAATGGATGCCATTCTTAGGCGTCAATTACCTACACAGGACTGGTGGACCAAGGCAATTCAAATGATTTTATGAACAGGAAGCCGTTCACCGAATTTTGGTTACAGAGCATCTGAATTGTCATACACAGGACAGTTCATTAGAGTCAGCATACATTTAAGATGAAAGCTGAGCCAACTCAGCAGACCTTATGGCCAACAATGCAAAATGACAAGCTACAGGTGTCCAGGCCAAGAAAAGACAGCAGATCAGCTCCAAAACGCATTCTCCAACATTGATGCGGATCACTCCAACCGACTCATTGGATTCCCAAAGCTAAATATCTTCTGACAGATGAAAAGAGCATTTATGTTGTATTAAAGGCAACAATAACTTCTATCCTATTGTGGTATACAACATTGGTGAAACAATTATTTCTCAGATGACTCAACGCCTTAGATATTTTGTAAAAACGTTTGTATATATTTGCCTCTCACACTAGTTTGAGGGGTTGGTTGATCAGTTTTTATTTTTTTCTCTTATAGAAGCTCTTCTGCTGTAATCTTTCCAGAGTTTAATAAAGGAAAGTGATGGAATTTCTGAAGTTCTGAAGCGTTTGAATGCATTCCGGTGTTGTTGAATTCTGCAGGATTCCTGTGCATCCTACAAAACAATAAGTTTTTGTACCTCTTTTGTTATTTGTTTTAATCTCTTGCAACCCATATCTGTTTCTAAGTTTTCTAACGGTTTAACAGCACAGTAAAAGAATAGCTCTCAGGATTTATTCATGCAATACCCTGGGCTCAATCTATGTTGTTAATTAATGTCTTTCTTTAGCTATAATATGCATAAGTGTAATTCTTAACTGCTACACTTCCAGGATATATCTTTCACAGTGATCATAGTTTTCAGGAATTCAGGTCTGCTCCTAAGTGACATATTTCATTTTCACATCACTAGCTTTCGTGGAGAATTCTTAACTGCTCTCCATGGGCTAAACACACTTCATCACCTAAGTTCAAAGTGTTTTGTGGATTACCCAATAGGCCCTGTAGGCTAAACATCATCCTTCCAGCGTATCAGGCACTTCATACCTCCAGACTCCATTGCCCAATGGAAAATAGCTGTCTGAATATTACACTTTAAGCCTCAAGAGAAATCATCCAACCAAAATATAAACTAAAAACTGAGCGTAATAGCTAGCCTAAAATAATAACAAAACAGAGACAAATCATAAGAGAGAGCCCTCTCTGGTAGCAGTTTGGCTAGGAACTGTAACCCAAAGATTGGTTAGTGGTTACCCCGGCCGTATTCCCTTGGGAGTCATAGGGAACAACCTGGGTGATAACAGGCTAAAAATAAAGGACCTGAATAGTGCACAATTGGAGCAGGGGTTAGGGCATCTGAATCGCTAGATGACCGCCCTATCAAATTATTAACTTTTCTTTCTAAATAGTTAGTAGACTCGAAATTTGAGGCATGGTGATCTTTCAATCTAAATTCCATATGCAAATGGATAAAATAATTGTGCTAGACCAAATTTGTTGAAAACCCCATCCTCCAATGCATAATCCACCAACTCCTCCTCCTTCATGTGGGTTTGATAGTAAGAAACTATGTGGGTTTGATAGTAAGAAACTAACATCTCATCTGAAAAAACATATTTGATGAGTAGTTGTGTGTCTTCAAAGGGTTTATCATGATGATGATCTTTGTACTTAAAAAATATACATCATGTGAATAAAAATATCATGGTTATCATTTAATCTTATTTTTCATTTTGACAAGGATATCAAAGCCTAACATTCTCTAGAGCCCATTCGCTCTTCGTCAAAACTATGCCTCACTCTAGTCAGAAACTCCACACCCCTTTCTTTGCCTGTAATTTTTCCATGGGCCTATAGGGTTTCTCCATAATTATTTAATTCCTCTCCCATGGTAGAGATGTTGTGATGTCCTCTTTAACATTTTGACTCTGTAAACAAAAATAAAATATTATAACTATAATTAATAATTAAACCAATCTAGATCCATCTTAACTTTAGATCTACCAAGCGCCAAGACGAAGGAATCAAATCTTTCATAAGGTGTAGACATGAAAAAATAAAAAAATTGAGAAAACAAAATAGCTTGCAAATTCAACTACCTTTTTTTTCTTCAGAAAATATTAAAACATTTATAACATTGGATAACTTTTTAAAAAATTAAAATGTTTATTATATTTGAATAATATTTTTTTTACATTATGGTAAAAGAAGTTTTGGGGCCTTTTCATTTGGAATCTCATTTTCCCACTCATCAAATAAATTTAAGAGGGTATGGCCAAGGAGGATTGGCGGGGGTATGGCCAAGGAAGATTGGCGAGAAAACCGGGTTGATAAAATTCAGGTAACAACATAATAGAGGGTATGACCAAGGAGGATTGGCAGGGGTATGGCCAAGGAGGATTGCCAAAGTAGTGGGAGTTTCCACTGATACATCAGCTTTGAAACAAGAATATAAAGAGTTTAATAGGGATATGGAAGATACCATATTGAGAAAAATGAAGCAGAGGCTTTGCAAAAGGAACAAATCATTGGATTGCTTCATTCTGCAAATGTGGCATCTTTCACTTTCGCCAAAGAGAGGGATAAGATGTATTATGAGAAAAGGCTCTTTTTTGGAAGTCATTCTTTGCCTCCATTACAATCATAACTTTACTGTCCAATTTCTTGAGAGGTAATGGAAGACCGTGTTGATATTTCTTCTTTTCAAACTTGATAGAAGTTCTATTGAAATATGGTTTGCAGAGGGGAACACTACTTGTCTCATGACTAATCAGGTGCTAATTAGTAAAGAGTTCAGACTAAATATCATACTCTAAAGGTCTATAGAAGAGTGGAAGGATAGAAATACAATGGTCACAATAAATTCATTGAAACCTAATATGGATTCTGATGAGGAGCAGACAATTTTGTATGCTCTTAATGAATTACTAAGGTTAAGTGAGGAGAAAGAAATTCACAGATAATGGAAAGGAGAAGAAGGTTACATTTTTATTTTAGTTGGCTTTTTGGGACAGAATAAGCCATTGATTAGAAACAAAACGGTAGCATTACTTTGTATCTTGATAAAGGACAACAGTCATAATAAGGTGAACATAGCTGAGGTGGATCATGCTATTGATTTTATTATTTGTTCACTTACGCATGATATTGGAAAGGGTATGAAAGTCGTGGAATTTCTTTTAGAGATTTCAAAGGAAATGGATATGTGTGAATAGATTGGCAAGGTACAAGGTTGTATCCTCCTCCTTGTTACAATGTCAAATAGATAGTTCGAATTAGGAAAAGATGATGAAGTGATGAGATTTGGTTGGGGTAAATGAACAAGAGAGGTGATGTGAGCAACTCAAGAAGACTTGAGTCAGACCTTCTTAGAACGCTATCAAGGCACGGGGTATGCATGTCCTGAAGCAAAAAATGGTAATGGAGTTGCCAAGAAGGGAAGATACAATGCCCAGGGTGAAGAAGGAAGAAAGTGCTTACCATTCCAATTACAATGCCTCTAGCAATACCCAGAAATGTCTATGATGTGTGGATCTTACTCCTCATTACAATAGTCATGTTCATCATCATCTAGGTTTTTATACTTACCGAATACATAATTCTCTATCCTGCAAATGTTCAACAAATTTTAAATTTACAAATCACAAAACATTAGATCCAATGATCTCAAAAAATGTTTATTTTAGATTGAATTCTGGCCATACTGTTGTTAAAGGTCTAACTTAGGGCAATTTTTCTGATTCACAAGCTAAGGTTTATTTTGCATTAATTCACAAAATAAGGTTCAAGCTTGTTTGTCAACATTTAATTATTTCCTCCATGTCATTTGTATACCTCTGTTTATATGTATATTGACCTCATATGAGTTATAAAGGCATCAATTAGTCTAATAAAATCACTCAAATATGCCTTTCAAAGTCCACTTTTGGTAGCATCCATGCTGAGCTAAGTTTTGATAGCTTGGAATCACATGAATTACATTTTCCAAGTGTTTTATGTCTGTCATTGAAAAAGTGAATCGTTTTTTGTCCTTTCCCCGTTAGTTAATTTAGTTTGGAAAGAAATATCACAGTTGACTAGTCATGAAAAAATCAATGGGATAAGGAAGTCTTAGGGAAGTGTTTTGAACATTGGTGTCATGACAATTCTATTGTGAGTCACAAGGCTTGGCCTTGCTTTGTTTTGTGGGGGATCTGGCTAGCAAGGGACAAAGCACTATTCCAGGGAATAGATACACATCCGAGCAAGTGGTCCATCAAATCAGGAGTGCTTATGGGAAACGGGAAAATTTCAACACTCAAAGCTACAAGGGTTTTAATTGAACCCGTGGTTGACTATTTAGTGGCTTGGGGCTATTTTAATGGGGCTTGACAAGGGACCCTGTATCATTTTGGTTCTGGCTGCATTTTATTTCCATCACTTTCCCATTAAATTAATACAAAATATTAGGTTGGACATGGAACTAAGAATTGAGCTGAGCTCTATGCCTTATTTCTTTTGATGAACTATGCTACAGATAGGGGAATTTTCAAACTTCAAGTATTGTGAGATTCTAAATTATTAACAGATTGGGCTAATGGGAAAAATATGACAGAAAACTTGGTTTTGAGCTCAGTCATGAGCATAGTTGTGGAGATTAAACCAAGGTTTGGGTCTATATTTTTTCTTCACATATATTGGGAATGTAATATAAAGGGGGAACGGTTCTCAAAGGATTCCTTGTCTCTGCAGGAAGGAATCATCACTGTTTAAGAATTTAGAGATGTACCCTTGGTTTAAACAAGCTCCCTTTTTAAATAGTTTGGAAGATGACGTTTCTCTATTTTTCTTATAAAATTAGATTAGCAGTGCTATTAATGGCTTAGGAGGACTAAGTATTCGAGGTAGGTTTTGGGCTACTTCGATATTTATCTAAATGTCTCTTTTGGAGAACTACAATAAGCAATATTTGGGACATGCTATTGACAACAATAATATATTTTATGGGCTGAAAGACCAAGGATAATGTATATTTTTTATTTCCTCCTAAAAATATCAAATATAAAGTTTTTTCCCATGGAAAAGAACTATATTTTTCCAAGACAATATCCATTCATAACATAACAACATCAAATAAAAGAAATAAGACTCATAGATAGAGAATTTGCAGGCTAGCATAAGATGAATGTTTTTGTAACTTCATATTTTATTGGTTTTGTAACTTCGTATTTTATTGGTTTTGTAACTTCGTATTTTATTGATATTTTAGCATTGGGAATTTATGTGAACGGGATTGGATTGCAATGAAATAATTTTTTTATCTGCATTTCATATGTGGGGATTTCCAGTTTAGAGGAATCTTCGTGAGGTGGAGGGATTCGAAGGAGCGAAATGATATATGATGTAGCAGTAGCGGGAAATTTGAAGCTACACAGTCCCATAACCCTTGCAATCTCGGATTTTGCAGGGTCCTATTTTTCTCTGCAGGAGTTTTTGATCTGTCAAGAGTATGCTCTTGGTGCAAAATAATCCCACCATCAGTGACAGGGGAGTCAGGGTTTGATTCCTGTTGGTTTCAATAGGGAGTCTTTTAAGATAGAGGGTTTGATTCCCACTGGCTACAATAGGGAGTATTTTAAGATAGACTATGGAGAACATTTTCTTTTCACAGCCGAACTCGGGTTTGACCAATCAAAAGATGTAGTCCGTGGAAACATGTTTGTCCTGGCTAAGGAATTTTTAAATAATTCATCTCTTCTTTTATTTCATTCTCTCTATCACTCCTCATGTATTTTCGGCCGTTCAATTATCCGTTCGTGGGCATCCTCATATTAGCAATTCTTGTGATCAAGAGGCCCTACTTGGATTCCTTTCTACCATCACATATGATCCACACCAATCATTGCACACTTCTTGGAAACCACATGTTTCATTCTGTGAGTGGAAGGGTGTCAAATGCAGTCGGTGCAGACAGATAGTTGTTTCACTAAATGTTTCAAGCATGGAATTTCAAGGTACAATCTCTCCTCTACTCGACAATCTCTCCTTTCTTAGGATTCTCGACCTTAGAAAGAACAACTTCCATGGTCACATTCCCTATCAATTCAGAAATTTGTATCGCTTAAACAAGCTTGCCCTGTCTTGGAATGAACTCCAAGTTTTATTCCACCCACTCTTAGTATGTGCCGTAGTTTACATAACTTCTCTATGTACACTAACAATCTCACAGGTAAAATCTCGGCATGGTTGGGAAACATATCCTCTTTGGAACACATCAACCTGGGTAGCAACAACCTTCACAGGAGTATTCCATCCGAATTGGGCATGCTAACCCAGGTGAGATTTATAAATATGCAGATGAACAATCTCACAGGACAAATTCCATCGCCCTTGTCTAACTGCTCTAGTCTTGAAGTATTCATTATTGAGGCTAACCAGTTCATTGGTAACATTCCTGTCGAGCTGTGTACCAAGGGCACTCATATGGGTGGTAATCAGTTGAGTGGCAACATTCCTGCTTCCCTCTTCAACTGCACGATCCTTCAACATTTTGATGTAGTGTACAACCATCTCAGTGGAGTAGTGCCCATGGAGTTCGATAAGTTGATGCAGCTCAAGTGGCTTAACTTAGGCAGTAATAACCTGGTTAGCAGCAACACTACTAGCCTACCTATTCTTACTACCCTTACTAATTGTTCCAACTCACAAAAGGTATATTTTTTTTGTAACCATTTTAAGGGACGTTTTCCCTCTTCCATGGGTCATCTCCCTACTAAATTATACTACATAAACTTGGGAGTGAATGAATTAACAGGAGATATACCTGCACAGATTGGAAACTTGACTAGTTTAACTGAGCTTCATTTATACATCAATAATTTTACAGGGCCTATCCCTTTTACACTTAATACCCTTCAAAACTTGCAACAGTTAATTATCATAGAAAACTATTTACAAGGAAACATCCCTTCAAATATTGGGAAACTCAAATGCTTAGGGCTTTTAGGTCTCTTTAAAAATAATTTTGATGGAAGAATCCCTGATTCTATTGTAGACCTCCAACAACTAAGATATCTAGATCTTTCTTATAACCAATTATCAGGTAATATACCTGCAAATCTGGGGAAATGTGTGAATTTACTAAAGCTAGACCTATAATACAACATGCTCATTAGGAAAATACCTCCAGAAGTTGTAGGGCTTGAAAATTTAGCTTTGTATTTCAACCTTTCAAACAACTTGTTACATGGACATATGCCTTTATAATTAAGCAAGATGGATATGCTTCAAGCTATAGATATTTCTGTGAATCAATTGACGACAACATTCCAAGTACACTCCAAAGTTGTAAAGAACTAGAGTACCTCAATCTTTCCCACAATGCCCTTGAAGGTCCAATTCCAATCACAGTCAATGAACTTCAAAGCCTTGAGGACATGGATTTATCCCTTATCATTGGAAAAGCTCAAAATGCTTCGGCATTGTAATTTTTCTTTCAAAAATTTGTCAGGAGTAGTCCCTAAAGGAGGAATTTTCAAAAATCTTAGTGCCATGGCATTCATGGGAAATCCTGATCTTTGTGGACCTTGGGTAAGTCTGCCACCATGCCATGCTCACAAACATCAAAATGTTTGGAATACAAAAATAGTTATCATACCTATGGTTATTGCTATCATGGTTGTTGTATTGTGTTTGTTTTTAGGAATCTTGTGGATTAAAAATAGAAAGAAACATATTCATAGAGAGGACAGGGCATCGAAGAATTTCATATGGAGAGATCATAACTGCAACAAATGAATGTAGTGATGCCAACTTGTTAGGAGTTTGTGGTTTTGGAAAAGTGTAAAAAGAGGTTCTAAATGATGGCACAATTGTTGCTATCAAGCTTCTCAATTTGGAAAATGAGGGGGCGACAAGGGTTTTGACAAGGAATGCAATGTTCTGGGTAAAGTTAGGCATTGAAATTTGATTAGAATCATAAATGTTATTCAGACCTCCAATTGAAATCTTTACAAAATAGATGCTTAGAGAAGTGTTTATATCCTAATGGCCAAGAATAAAGTAATTTTAGCTTGTTTAAAAGGTTGAATATAACAATAGATATCGCACAGGAATGGCATATCTCCATCACCATTGTTTCGTGTAGGTACTCCATCGTGATTTGAAACCTAGCAATGTGCTTCTGGATGAAGATATGACAACATATTTAACAGAATTTGACATTGCTAGTATACGTTTTGCAAATTTGAAGGATTCAGAGATCACTTCAACACATGCACTCAAAGGGTCAATAGGCTACATTCCTCCAGGTATTATGTGAACTAAATAGCATATAAAAAAATGTTAGATATTATATGAACTAGATATCATACTAAGCAATGTTGTCAATGTCTTGTTTTTATTAAAATTTGTATATTATAAACCTTATGATGAGAATGTTTCAATGTAGAATATGGATTGGGTGGATGTGCCACAACAAAAGGTGATGTTTATATCTACAAAATAGTGTTACTGGAGATTTTGACTAGAAATAAGCCCACACAAAACATCTTTGTGGAAGAAATTAACTTGTTGAAATGGGAGGGTAGTGATTTTCTAAGCCGATAAAAGTTGTGGTCAATGGGAGTCTATTGAGGAGGAAAAGTATGAGCACTATAGAAGATAAGGAGTTGAATTGCCTCAGTCAACTCATAAGTGTGGGTTTTCTCCACACAAAAGAATCTCCTGAAGCATGACCTACTATGATGAACATTGTTAGTACATTGCAAATCATCAAAGAAACTTTTTTGAGAGCTACAGGGATTCCAAAATTCCAATAAAAAATATCATGTTTACTAGGCAGTACAAGTACTACTCATAGTAGCATTGGAAAAGGCCAAAGTTCTTCTAGTTTATTGTAAGGGAGTAGTGGTTGAATAATTAAACCATGAAGTAATTTGATCCATTGTCAATTGTTTAACTAAACCATGAAGTAGTTTGAGACATTTTTCATTAATTCCATCTAGTTCAAGGCTTATTCTTCTCTCCTCTATGCATCTTATTTGTAGTTCTATTCCTGTCTCCTTTATGTGGCATTTCTATTGTAACTTGGTGGGTCCATGAGCATGAACAATAAAGTGAAATATGCCATAAATGGTGTCTTTTAAATGTTTATACAACTATAAAATCCCCTGTCCTTATTTTAGAGAAACTTTATGTATATCAATCTTATTGTTCAATATTCTTCTACAGCTATAGTAAAATGAAAATGTTCTGGATATAGATAGACCAAAGGTTTTGTATTTGTTTTAAAGGATGAAAGGACATGTCAACAATTTTGATTCCACGATCATTCATGAAACATGAACATGTTGACAAAAATGAAGCTTAGACTATTTTTTATATGTTCCTCCTTTACACCAGCACTATGAAGCCACAGTTGTATCAGAAGATCAATTTGTACCAGACACGGTTCTACCTTATTCCCAAAATAGTTAAGAATTAGTTTGGACACCTAATTTCCATAGGAGGTAGTTGTAGGTTGAAATCTGTAGCACAATTATTATAATTAGTTCAAGATTTGGACTTGAATTATGTTTTAAAATATTATTGTGACATTGATTTTAAATAGGCCTGTTATCTCTGATATGCCATGAAGGTAACTCTTCTTCTTTTCAACACAAGATATGATTTGCAACATGATAAATATGGATTTTAGATGGATTTGGGGGTTTTGTTTGTTTATCAGCATGAACTCTTTCAGGCACGAACACTATGAATAATCCATTTCAGAAATATTCATTTGTTAATATGGAACAAAAGTGTTGAGAATATACACAAGTGAATCAAATTTCTATTTATATCCATAGATTGGACCCCAGTAATGTGTTGTTCATCAGGAGTGTTGTATTTGACAATTGGGAGTCTATATGGTCATGATATGAGAAGCATGAACTTCCAGTATTTCACTAAGGCTAATCTTGTGTCTACTGTGACAAACACTTGGACTCATTAGTCTCCACACAATATCCCTGTACCCAAAAAAACATAGTTGAAATACTTTTGAGACGTGATTTTAGCATGATTAGTGACTACCATTGGAAAGTTTGCGGGAAAGTTTGATGTCTAGTCTAGGGTACTACGTAAATTGTCTGCTGAGTTTAGAGATATTTTCTTATTACAGCAAGAGTGTTATGTTGAGAGAGCCTTACTAAAGGATTTTCCAGTCATGCTTCAGAGTAAGTGTTCTAATTTTGAATCACCAGATGTAGAGCCAAGGTCTGTAAGGCAGAAACACACATGCTTGCATCAGAAATCTGTTACTATCAATAAGAAGTGGTCGTAACATTCCCATATCTTCAATGATAAAATGGAGAAGACACTTGGAGCCACTGCTGGGATTGAAAGAAACCTGATCTGCACTAATTGAGGTGTTGGGCACATGATTTTGTTTACCATTTGTTCAAGCGCAATGAAGAAAGTACCCTTAGCATGGACAAATGGGTATGGAATCAAATGTTTGAAGAGAAAAATAACCAACAATGAATTCAGTCTTTATAGGAGAAAAGTTCATCTATGCATGAAGTTCTTATAATCCCACTCTCAGGATACACCATAACACAAGAAATTCTGGAGATTCGTATTTTCTTATCTAAATCATAGGATACATTAGGGCTTACTTATATTTTTTTATTGGAAGAACGCATATATAAACCTTATGTTCCTTATTTGGGATCTACGAAGAACTAAGGCTTTTAATATGACTAAATCTAGTAATGAGGGAAACTGTAGAAGCAACAACAAGGCATACTTCTTCACAGCATTTCTCCATATAGAGGATACTTACAATTTTTTTCCATGCATACTGTTGTGCCTCATTTGTAAATAAATTTTTCCTTATGTGGCGTGAAAAGAATCTAATTCTGCCTATATATATGGCAGCAAGAGTATGAACTGGTTGGAATTCAGAATTGAGGTGTCCTCTGTCCTTTTCCTAAAAACAAAACTCAATTACACAAAGAGCATAAATAACATATTGTCACAATATAAAATCATTTAGAAAGATAAGGCAAGGGATACAAAATTAGAATTAGTTCCTTTATGTTTTCACCTATAATGCACAGGCTACAGATCTTAAAAGACAAGATTTTTGCTAAAGTATCAGTGTCTATACAAGCTCTGGTTTGTTCAGGAAAGAATATAACCAAAAGCCCTAACTAGTTTTCTCAGTTACACTTTGCAATGTTGTTGAATGGCTATAGTATTTTTGTCACCTGGTTCAATTAACAGTAGTGTAATTAAGGAAGGCAAAGTCAAGAGGTCCATCACAATTTAGGCTAAAATATCAGTTAGATAGAAAACTCCTACATGTTCCTACAATGGATTGTACTTTTTAGTCCCATTGACCAATCTTTTTTATCACTCCTTGGACATTAGTAAAGTTATATCATCTTTTCTTATCTGCCCAGAAAGTATAATGTGATCTAGGTTTTGAGGACCCACTCGTTTCCCTTGTGAGATTTACACCAAGTAAACAATAGCTATGCATGTATTTATTAGGATCATGAAGTTTGAGGTGGGATATAATGGAGAACCAAGCCTCTTTTTCATGGGTAGGTAGCCTTATTGGGAAAAGCCTTTCCTTATTTTCATGAATATTGACCATGTTAAAATTTCTATGTGCCAATGAGCTTCTTGGAGCTCGTGGACTATTCATTGCTGAAAAATTTATTGCTTACGTACTCCATTGCAAGCATAGATTATGGTAAGACTAAGCATATGGCTGTCCAAGTTGAGTAAAACCTAGAAAAAATGTTGATAGGGGTTAGCATCCAAATCTGAGACTAGCATGGAAAGATAAGGGTGAACTAGAGTTGCAACACCCTCTCTGCCATCATCATGGTTGGAGACAAAAGAGGTTTCATTTTGTCAAATACAATTCAAAGAATTCTTAAGAATGAGCCCAAAAATATTAACATTTTGCAGACAACATATCCAAAGCTTGAAAACCACATTTAATCCTTCTAAAGGTTATCTTGCAATAGCGGTCTGAAAGTCCCCTTATATGCATGACACTACTATCATTGACTCTTGTGTAGTATGGATACATCATCATACTTCTCTGAACTTTTTGGTAGCCCTACAATGGTATTGAACACATTGGATTTTTCCGGGCCCTCAAAGATGTGAGAAAAAGTATTCATGCATGTTGTGCACCTTTGGTTCCCTTTAGACGTCCTCAAGATCTCAGTACTTGTAGTTTTGATGGGACAAAATGGTATGGGCCCTCTTGCTAGACCCATAATGTATGATTCCTTGAGAGGAATAGCTAGTATCATATGGTTGAGAATCGCGATTGTGAGTCTTGAGGCCTACCATGATTTGGCTGAGTTGAAACTGAGGGCAGGTGGCATGTGACTCTTGGGCTTCAATAATATTATTTCCTTGAGAGTTTTTCCTAACAACTTGAACTAAACCTTCTGCAACACCAATATTGGGATGAGGGGCCATATTAAATGGAGGAGCTTGAGAGTGTTGAGGTTGCAAGGGATGAGGCTTTATATTCTAAATTCTCTGGTAGGACTTTGGCATCTGACATAGGAATTAGACAATCGAATGTAACACAGAACCTGCTCAAAAATATTTGTGTGCAGAGGTATGTATGCTTACCATAGTTAGTTCTTGTAGCTATTGTAGTGGTTGTTTAGGTGGTTCTTTCAACTTATTTTTCCTATTAATAAAATGTTTACTTCACAAGTACCAATTGTTTATGTATCCTTTTTGACATTTTTTTTCAATCTTTTAAGGTTAAATCTTGTTGGCACTCATCGTATTTTCAATCACAGGTGTAATGGGATGAAACATGTGCAATTCCATGACAAGAGAGAGTTTTTCCTTCAGAAATAGAGTTGTTTGTGGCACCTCCTACTCTAAACCCTCAACCAGTTCATAGGAACAAAAGACCTCCAACATATGTGTTTCCTTCATCCACAAAATTATCAATGCTTGGTATACATTTGTATTAATTATGTGATATGTAATTTTTTATTGATGAATGCAATGCACGACTATCTCATGCCTTGTTGCTTCATAGGTTCTTGTAAAACCTCAGTATCAATTAGTGTGATCTAGTATCTGCAGACACTGCAATGCTAATAGATGAAGGCAGACAAAGAAAATGAAGTGGAAAGCATTCAAAAGCCTATTTTGTGGGGAGCAGAAGTGAATGACGTTAAACTAGGCTCTAGCCTCTCAAAAGCTACCACTAGGATCCAAAAATTAGGTGGTCCTCCATAGGTTTGAACCTGCATTTGGTTAGCTCATAAATGGAAGGTTCTGGTTCCTAATATGGTAAATATATCCTTATTGCAATATTTAACTAAAATTGAGTTACCCACATTAACACAATTGCAACAGAATACACATTAACACTCCACAATTCCAAATTATAAAGCACCCATCTAGCGTTTCTAGAAATGTATGTACTTGAAAGTTAGATTGTTGAAATATACATATTTACTTATATGCCGCCTTGCTTGACAAGTCAACTCAATTAAATTGGCTCAAATTACATTGACTAGTTGTTAGATGGTTGCTCTTTCGACAATGTCAAGACAACTCTTCATGTTGGTATAAACTGCTTCATATATCGATGTGTAACCTTTTTAATTCTCCATTCAATTTCCAATTTACATAGCTAGTTGTGCTCTTCCCACTAGCCCTATTACTAAATAGTCTCTCTTTGAAAACTATTCTCAGAATCCATCCTAAAATTCGTGCTACTTCTTATAGCATTAGTTTCTGACAATTTCCTTATCCCTAAATCCCATGGCTCAAATGCGATGACTCACAGTATCAAAGGTATACACAACAATTTTCAACCTTGTTGTATTGCTATGGACCTATAAATATGACCTTGCAATCTTTAAAGTCTCTACAACCTCATCACTTCATGCCTCAATACTTGCATTTGTTTTTCCACTCATTTTGGAACCAAAGCATCCATGAACAATTATTCTTTCACTGGGGCAACCACAATTCAAATTGATTTCATTACAACCATAGTAATTTGTAAGTTCAACCACTTTTGCGAGGTTGACATGTGACTCCCGCCAATTTGAAGAACTATAGAATGTTGCATTTTATGGATTTCCAAAAACTTATCCAAGTTGTGATATTGGTGAACAATAGTCTCTACCACAACCATTTCAGTATAAAGCTAGGCATGGCGAGATATGAGAGGTGTAAGGGTCCTATAATGATTATTAGTCCAATCCATCATTGGTGCTACGCTGGACCATCAACAATGTATTCTGTTATACAATATTTGTAACATTCATTGTCACACTGGTTTTCTCCTCATCTACAATAATATGTTCTAAGCTTCTAAGATGCAAGGTATTTTGCCTTTTTATATTGTTATGTTTTTCTTGAAATTATGAATCAAATTCTACATTCAAGGCTCTGGAGGCAAAATTTAATTATGAGTTTCTTTTTTGAATGTTGTACAGTAACAGTGTCAAGGAATAGTTTTTTTGTCCAATTAGAAGGTTGAGTTCCTTCTCTCAATGAGGAAGGTGGCTTCAATGTTGTGCACTGATTCTGGAATGCTACAACATTGTCAATTTGATTCTCCCTATTTCTTTTATTCTCAGGTTCTATCCTTCATTCCAAAAATGTGATATAAGGCTAGCTTCATTTCTAAGGGCTCTTCATGGGCTTCTAGGGCAAAAGCATGGATGTCAATGCCTGCTTGTCTGAGAATTTTTTTGCTCTCTATTGTTTTGATCCATATTAGCAAGGAAACTTGTTGGGGTTCTCCTTTATGTCTCTACATGGAACTATAACATTTCCCTCACCAGAGGATCAAATTGAACATTGTGTGAGTTCTTTGATTATGCTATGAAACTCTCAAAGGAAAATTACCAAAGGGGTATCAGCTGACCACAAGTGTTAGCAAGTGAAAAAAAAATGGTCCATCAAATATGTCACCTTGGTTGAAGAAAAGATTGATTGATTTCCTTTCCCTTGAGTGTTTTTATGCATAATAAGGTTTTTTATGCTTCAATCCAGAAGAGAATTGTCACTTGTATGCTTCAGACAATGTGACTTCTATAAACTAAGAATAAACGTTGAAATAAAAACTCCTTATATATATATGAATCAAAGAGACGAGCTTCTTCATCATGGTGCAACATTGATGACAAGTTCACCTAGTATTCTATGCACATTCATGGGATGTTGAGGCATCGTAGTGTGGGAGGTACATCAGTAGTGGATATGTATGCAGTATTAGAGGGTGCATATTTGCAATAGACTTAGGTTTATTCCGATTTTAACTGTTTTCATAAATTTAGAACAATACATGCTTTTCTTTCTTTATAATAGCTTCTATTTTTATCAATAAGTATATTGTTAATAGAGTTTAGGCTTCTGTGATCCATATTAAGTTAGAGAAAGATTTCGGCGAAAATCACATGGAATGTCACTTGTCGACGCGTTTCGAACCAACCAGTGTGGTTCATCGTCAGGACAAGTATATTGTTGTTCTATTTTATTTACAGTGCTTTGCATGTGAAAGATTCCAAGAATAGATGGGGCGTAGATCCTTGGAAGAGAGATATGCATGCATACTTGCACTCCCTTCCAATGGGCACACCTTCCTAAGAATGGTTCTCTGATGCAGATTAGGGTGTACTCCTCTAGGATAGATTTCAACCATAACATCTCATCTATAAAGAAGATCGTCTGGATGGATTATTGCTAATTCGTTGACAGTCTGCTAGGATTTGTGCCATCTTTGTGTATTATTTTTCTTCGGCTATTGAATGCAAATCAATATTGAGTGTTTAGATCTGTGTGTACTTTTTGTTCATATGGCCCCCTTTTTGAGGGTGTTTCCCATACACTCCTTTGGGGAAATGTGTCTTGACACTAGGGAAACATTTTTTAAAGTGCAATGTTTCCCAAGGTGCGATGCACCTTTGGATTCTGGGAAACGTGGGGGCATCCACCCTAAGGGATGTGTCCCTGTGCAACATTGAACTTAACCTCTCAAATGAAATTTCTTGTTATCCTTCTAATTTGGCCTTTCCACTCTGCTTTGAGGCAGTGCTTGTGGCTTAATTATTTTATTGTTTTCTTGCTATTTCAGGGTGTCTTTTTATTGTTTCTTGTCATTTGTTGCTGCTTTGAAAATTGTCATGTGACATGAATTTGATATATTCTCTTTACAAAAACATAATGGAGTGCCCTTGTTTGCATATTTTTATCCCTATTTCTACTGTAAAACCTTATACATGGAAGGCACCAATGCCCCTTGTACTGATACATGTGGATGTGTGCATTGATTTCCTATTTCAGACTTTTCAACTTTCTTGCTCAGCTATGGATCATATTTGCTAAATATTGTGATTCCAATGCCATGCAGATTCCTATTAGTTTTCAATGTAGGAGTCCAAGGAGTGAGCATGTGTCTCAACGAGTTGCCAGAGGACAAGGGCGGAACATGAATAGTCAGCTTCCTTCAGCTAATCCATCCAGCAGTGAGATGCTTGATATACAGAAGACCATTCACGAATCCATGCTGACTGCAACTGCTGAGCATTTTAATTCTGGACAGAGATCTGAAATGGTAGCAAGTTCTTCCACAAGTACTATATCAACTGATCCTCCCAGGTATCTCACTGCAGTGAGTAGGAGAGCACTTAACTCCCCTCTTCAAGAATCTTCCTTTCCTCCCCTTCATGGGGCATCAGAAAATGCTTCGCATAAATCTAGTAACAAAGGAAAGGAATAGTTTTTTGTCCAATTAGAAGTTTGAGTTCCTTCTCTCAATGGGGAAAGTGGCTTCAATGTTGTGCATCGATTCTGGAATGCTACAACATTGTCAATTCGATTCTCCCTATTCCTTTTATTCTCAGGTTCTATCCTTCATTCCAAAAATGTGATATAAGGCTAGCTTCATTTGTAAGGTCTCTTCATGGGCTTCTAGGGGAAAAGCATGGATGCCAATGCCTCGTTATCTGAATTTTTTTTTTCTCTCTATTGTTATGATCCAGATTATCAAGGAGACTTGTTGGGGTTCTCCTTTATGTCTCTACATGGACCTATAACATTCCCCTCACTAGAGGATCAAATTGAACATTGTGTGAGTTCTTTGATTATGCTCTGAAACTCTCAAAGGAAAATTACCAAAGGGGTATCAACTAACCACAAGTGTTAGCAAGTGAAAAAAGAAATGGTCCGTCAAATATGTCACCTTGGTAGAAGACAAGATTGTTTTCCTTTCCCTTGAATGTTTTTATGCATAATAAGGTTTTTATACTACAATCCAGAAGAGAATTGTCACTTGTATGCTTCAGCCATTGTGACTCTTCTGTAAACCGAGAATAAATGTTGAAATAACATTGATCAAATTCTTCCAAAACTTTTACAATGCATTACAATGCTTGATGTCAAACCATGGAATAAATGTTGAAATAACATTGATCAAATTCTTGCAAAACTTTTACAATGCATTACAATGCTTGATGTCAAACCATGGAAATGTATGTAATCATGTTAGCTATCAATAAGCTTCTCCCTGCTTGACCATAAAGGCTGCAAAAAACCACAGATGGTATAGTTCCAATGTCTCCATACTAATAATTGAGTCATTGTCAAATTTTTCTTTAAGTCCAAGAATATCTATGAAGTGAATAGTCAAGTTTTTGCTAAGTGATCTTCGGGTTTGACTATTCTATAGAAAATAACATAAGCATTAAATGTTTTTATCCTATCTTCACTAACAAGAGAAATGTGGTTGTCATTAGAGTTATATCACTAGTTCTTCTCTATTAAATTTACGTATGCTATGTAATGGTCACCTACTATACTTCCATAATGGTTACTCACTGCATACATCTCATAGATATTGGACTGGAAAGGCCCATTCTTCCCATCAACAATTTATTTAGGTCGAGATCAACTCTAAATATTTTTTCATAAACTGACAATATAAAATCATTTTAATGTGAACAAGTAGTATGTGCTTAGCATAAACCTAATTTGCTAATTAATCCAAAAATTGAAGAAATTTCACTTACAAAACTCCATTTTAACCCATAAAAGTTTCATTAAATCTTAGTTCCATAGATATAATTTAGAAGAGAGAATTACACTGAAGAATATATAGCATAGCTAAGCTGACTTTTAATACAACCCAATATCCCATAAAATAGCTTCCCTCCAATGGAAAGGTCTAGAGAAGATATTGCCAAATTTTTGGGCATTAGTGAAGATTGTAAGCTTCTGCGAAACTTATAGTTCTAGAATGTGTGGTTAAGTCCTCTTTCTCATCATACCATACATGAAGCATTAATGGGTCTGGTTGTAGCAAGTCTATGCTTGCTGGCTACTCCTTGAACTAGGAAATGCCATTCAAATTCTCTAAAGCATGGATGCTTAAGGTGATAGCATTCAAATCCTCTAAAGCATGGATGCTCAAGGTGATAGCATTATTTTTCCTTGACAGTTTTATTCTCAATGTCCATAACCATCTAGAAATCTTCTTCTTAGTGGTACCACTCTTGAGGCTCAACTATTGCAAGGGTTCTCTTAAGTGTCTATCATGTTTATTATTTCAAGGAAGACATGCATATACATTTGTACTAAGATCATTTTTCAGGAATGTTCTTGAAATGTAAATCAATCGAATAAATTCGGATTCAAACAAGTCATTCCATTTTTCAAAACCCTTGTCTTAAGAGGAATTTGACACCTAACCTTGGAACTGAGACGAGAAACACAATTCAAAGACACCAAAATATTAATTACTACTGATGCCAAGATCTCAACTAATGTCTGGATCACATTGGATTCCATCATTCCATATTATAAGAAGATAAATTTTTTTCCATATTTTCTCAATTCTCTTGAGGACAAAGAAACCTTGAAGAGTGAAATCAAATGCTTTGCAAATGATATCCTTCAAGGAAAAGAGGCCATTGATACCAAAGATATTCTCAGCAAAGAGAATCCAATGTCTAATCAAAATTTTCCACAACACATTCCCACTGATTGCTCTAACCCTCTACTTTGCAGCCAACACCAATCCTCTAGTCTTCACCATAAATAATGAGTTTGCTTATTTTTCCATAGAGAGAGCACAAGCTTTGTCACTTTTGGAACTTCACATTTGAATCAATCTCCTCAATTTTGTTCATGGAATTGGTGGTAGATGGCTTCTTTTTTTTTTATCTTATCTGCAATTTATTCTTAACTCTTGCATTAAGTATTTGTGGGATTAACCTAAACTGAATTAAACCATGGGACTAAAGATTCTCTACAAATCTTGGTTGTGATAATTTTTGCTTCTTACATTTTTCTCAGTTTCATTTCCATTGCGTGTGTGTGTTGTAGACATGTAGATATAAGAAATAACACTTTTTCTTCAATCCAAAAGTACTTTCATCTTTTTAAATGTTGGTTTAGAATATAGTGTCATTGCTATTAGTCTACATTTAGTAATTTACAGCTAAAATTTTCGAATCAAACTTCTATTGCTACAAGTTGAAAGGAAAATTGGTCTTGAATATCATTTGGGATAATAGATCTCTTGGAGATAATTTTTTCCATTGTTTGTTTCATTATTGCTAGACACTTGAAATGTCCAAGCAATAGTTGAAGTTTGAAATTCATAACAATAAAGTGGTTTTGGTTATTTAAGAAATATGGAAGTTTCACAAGTCTCACTTCATTTTTGTGACTTAGCTAACTTAAACTCATTTGGAAACATTGTATCTCCTTGTAGGAAGACCTGGGAAGGTCTACAACAAATTCTGGACATTTTTCCACACCGCCAAATAGAGCTGCTCATGATAGTGAAATTAATAAAATAGCTCCTTATGCTAAGGCATGTTTTGGACATTTGCAAGATGCTTTTCTATCTCCTTTCTTTGCATTTGAAGCAGAAATATTTGAAGGCATGTACTCTTGTTCTTCAACTCTAGGTCTTACGAGAGTCTAGGGCCTTGGCATATAATCTTCACAAACATTTGCATCAACAATAGGTGCATCTCTTTCAAGAAATCCAACACCATATCCTCAACTAGTCAACACAGGGTTAGCTAGTCCTTGCTCAACTAAAAAGGTGGGAAAGTTTGGGTTACCTGACAATGAAATAATTGTTAACCATGACTCATTTAATGCATTTTATTCTTATTCCACAAAGTTCGCTACTACTTTGTCAGGCGTTACTTTATCCTCTAATGAAACAACTTCCATTAAGGAGAAAAACCATGCTAATTCACAAATACCATGGGAAGTTACAAAAACTTAAAAAAACCATTTTCATAGCCAAGTTTCTTTAAACAAAAATCCACAACTTTCACATCCCACAAAATCACAAGTTGAATTAGGCAAGTCATGTATTTTGACAAAGGCACAATGACAATCCTTCTTTGGCTTCAATTAAAACAGTAGAGTACTGGCAAACATGAGCATGACCTCAATGACTTCCAAAGATCAAGCTACCCACTTACATCAACAGTGTGCATCTATTACACCTAAGTTGTATGCTATCATATTAGTTGTTGGGATTCCCAATGGGAATTTCTCAAATGGGAAATATCAGAGTCCACATATTTCAAATGTATGTACTCCTAATTTTGGTTTGAGTGGATATCTAATTAATCTAATTATTTTGCAACCCATGATGGCAAACTTTGCTGCACCTGGTACTTTGGCTCCCACATTTGACAATATTGTTGCAGCTGCTAGCATGGATTCAAGATTTTCTCCTGGTAGCCTACCTAGAGGAACATCAAGAGTCAACATAGATCTACAAAACTTATATAGATTAAGTGAGACAATGGGAGTTGGAATTCAGATGCCAATCATGGATCCAATAAGCATGCAACAATTGCAGAGAATTGCAGAATATGTTGCATGAATGGCCACATGATTGAATGATCATTCTATATCAAGGAATTACATGGATGCCTCTTATCTTGACTTTCTTGAGTTATATAAATCCTGCTTGACTTATTTTCTTGCTCAACAGCAGTTGCAATATGGTGTGCCATATTTGGGAAAAGGTTGTCCAAGATGTTATGCCAGTCCTTCCTTTGGATTTTCCATGCTATATCCAACTACCCAATTGGAAGTCTTGTGCTTCCTAGTTCTCCTATGACATCTACAACTTCACCTATTCGAAATAATGAATGAAATCCTCATTATTCCTCTAGTTGAAAGAGTTCATCCGTGGGAGCTTGACATTCCCTAAATCCATTTATATGCAGAAATTCCATTGACATTTACTATCATACCGAAATTTTACTACTTCTTGATATTTAGCTTGAAATGGTTTATAAAACCTTTAGAACTTGTAACAAAAGAACTTTTCATGCATTCCCTGAAGCCATTTATATGCAAAAATTCCATTGACATTAACCATCATAATTTTTTATTTTGGCAGATTGGAGCTCTTGGCACAGGCACAAATGCGCTTAGCCAAGTTAGATGAGCTACAAAAAGCTGCTAAAACAAAAGTGCAACTGCATGCTGAAAGGGAGCGTGAGGAGATGGATTCAAAAGTTGAATCCCATGTGCAACAGGCAGAGATAAACAAGATGGCTCTTCTAGAGTCAGAGAAACAACAAAGGGTTGTTGCCAAGGGGACGATGGCACATTCCCTTCTATAATGGATGTTGTAAGAAGATAAAGGTAAAAAGCACATGGAAACACTTTATGCAACAATATGTCAAAGAGTTGTAACTGAACAGGAGAAGAGTTTGGGTCTTTTATAGGTTGAAAAAAATTGTGCACATGCAAAAGTTATGCAAGCAAGAAAGGCTACCAATTTTTTCTGTGTTCAGAGGGAAATGGTGATTAAAATTTTGAAGGAGAAGTTGGAAAATCGATTGCAAAGGGTATGTGCATGGTGTAGTTGATTTCAACAATTTTTTTCTTTTTAGTTGCCTGTAGATCATTTGTCCCAATTTAACACTTACACAGGCAAAACACAAAAGAGTAGAACTTCTAAGGCAAATAGGAAGATGTGGAGGCATCAATCATATTAATCGCCACAAAATGTACAAGCGTGGGGACTGTCTCTCAAGAAAGTTGACCAATTCATAGTCTAACTTATAAGGGAATTCAAATTTTGATTTTAGAAATGCTGATAGACTGATGCAACACTATTTGTTGTTTTATGAACCTTATAGACTTCTTGTTTTATAGGGTGTGGAGGCAGTTCCAAAATTCAAGACGTATAACATATGCTTTAGCATGGGAGTTTGTTGCATGTGAAATCAATCATTATTGTGTTAATTCAGTTCCATTTGAGCAACTTGCAGCTCACATATAGTCAACTTCCACATTACAAGTTGTGAAAGCACTTCTAGTTCACATTGAGTCGGTTTTTGGTGTCACAAGAAAGTCAATCTAATGTTGTTTAGATAGATCATTTGCTTAAACAGTTATCTCCAGGACACGAAAAATGTCGTCAACTGAAAAGAGAGCTACAAAGATGGTTGTTTCTCAAGTGTTAGTTAAAGGGATAGCTAGAAGTCAAAATGTCGAAGGAAAGGAATCGTTAAGGTATCAAGTACATGTCTTTTCATGTGCCTATACGATTTGGGGTGATCCTGAGGTTGTCTTGAATGGTAGAGTCCACAAAATTGCACGTGCGAAAGAAACAACTAGGCTTATTCTAGAGTTTGAATCCTTAATCACTATTATATTAGATGGGCTTTCTTCTAGCTCTCTGTCTAGACTTTCTTCTCCAGATGCAACAACCGATGATTGGGGTTCTGAAGAACCTCAGACTTTAAGTCAACAAGTGCCATTTGCAGCTCAACTGGCTGCATTTCATGTTGCCTGGTGCTCTTACTTATATCAGTTTGTGTTGTGGAAAGTAAAGGACACAAAATCCCTTGAAGAGTATTTAATTAGAGCGGCTTGCCAGCTTGAAGTTTCAATGCTGCAGAAGTGCAAGATAATATCAAGAGATGAGGATTATGCTAGTCATGGCTCAAATGCCATTCACAAGAAGGTCTGAATTACTCTTTATATTCATATTCATTTGATATTCCGATGTTCATATTAATTGAGTGTATAATTATGATCATTCATCTATGAGGATGCACACGAGTGACTAAAATGTGCACAGATTTTCGATATTAATTTTTTTATTGTTGTGCTCTATTTTTTATGATGATTTTTGTCACCTCTAATGAGATGATGTTGTTGGCGGATACATAAGGAAGATATCTACAAGTTTACTAGAAGGATTTGCAAGGTGTATTTATATATATATCGACTGGTTTCCATGGAGTTGGGATTGTAAAAGCCACTATCTATTGTTAGTACACCTTAGTAACTCAAGGTTTGGTTTCTATTGAAGTTGGTTTTGGAATTTTTTTTTTTTTGGTATTCTGAGTTTAAACTTTTGATAAAACATTGGACTTCTGAAACACACCTCTTCAGATGGTCTTTTTTTCTTTTATCTACCATCAATTAATCCTATTAAGACAGGTTGATACCTTTGCCTAGTATGGAATACCTACTTCAATATCAATAGTTTTTTTTTTTTTTTTGTTATCAAAACCAAATTTGAGTCTAAAGTCTCATCATTACATGCATTTTATAGGTTCTAGAAGATCAACAACTTCTGCAAGAAAGGGTTCTTTGTTTGAGTGGAAGTGATGGAGAAATAAGGATGAAAATGACACTATCAAATGCATGAGCTAAATGTATGGAATCAAAGGAGAATGGAGCTCTACCAATGCCATCTCATAGTCCCTCTGATGTCCAAAATAGTGATAATGGAAAACCAAAGAAGGTTGCTTAGACATTGTTTAAAAGCATTTCAAAACCAGAAACTTCCTCAAGCACTAAGTCTAACTCCAACAATAGATTGGGAGATGCACTTGAGGAAAAAATGTTAAATGACAATGAAATTATGGTTAATGATATTATTCATGATAGAGATAGATAATTGGTTGATATTATCTATGGAATAAATAAAGGTTTTGATCAAATTAATGTGAGGATAATTAGAATCTGTTGAAAGGTAAGACTTGGTCCTCTTTTGGATGAAGTAAGTAGATAATTTAGTTCCTTCACATATGTTTTGTAGGCATAGGTTAAATCAACAATGGAGAAAGATTTTTGGAATGGTGTTGAAGAGTCCCTTGGGTTGTTGGACTTGTGAAAGAAGTCAGGGATGAGCTTCTTTCATTGATTCCTGAAAGTTGGAAACAAGAACTCCTTGAAAGCATCAATGTGGAGCTCTTGTCTGCTATTTCTTTGGAAGTGATAATGCTTATGTGGCATTGTATTGATGTGGATTTTGATTGACTTCCATATTTTCTTTGTTCATCCAGATACTGGAGTCAGGAAGCCAAGACATTGAGTATCTTAGCAATCTTTTGGTTTATTCATTAGGTGTTGTATTGAAGCTTGATATTCCAACACATGATAAGGAGTCAAAAGCATCCGATGAATTTTTTTTCATGAATTATTTGAGATAGTGGTTGGAATGGACAAAAATTCAAACCTTTCCTTTGCACATGCATTGGTGAAGGGCCTTCATTTTAAATTTTTTCTACCCAAGATATCACAACAAGAAAAATATTGATATTGTAGAAATTGTTTGAGGACCTCATTGAGGTTAATTTTTCTAATGTCCTACTTGATTGATACCTTCTCATATGTCAAAAAGGCTTTAAATATGAATTAATATGTTCCTAAAACAAATCAGATTCAAATTTTATAATATTAAAAGATAAAAACAAATGTCAATTCCTTCGTTTGATTGTTACTTGACTATATTGTATGCAGGTTACAATAAATGTGATTGGAAAACGAATGGGGAGACAATGTAGAGCATGTTTTGGATATGATTCATTTGTTTTTAGAGATGCTTCAAGCATCTGAGCCATTGACTTTGGAAATGTTTCTAGTAGGGATTCCTATGGTTTTTAATGTTGTGATTCTTTCACCTCGTGGTTATTTTGGGCAAACAAATGTTTTAGGAATGCCAGACACGACATCAGTGGACAAGTAAACATACTTTTTATAATTGCAATGTCCATTCCATGATATACCCTCTTTATTGTTTGATTGTATTTTGGACGTTTCTTTTGATTTTGTTTTGTATTTTAACTATGAAATTGAAAATACTTGGTATCATGTCTATTTAAACAACAACCAAAGATTGAAGATGAAATTAGTATTACACAATATTGATTGGAATCCTTGTAGTTATTTTTTGTTAAAGGATTTTCATGTCTATCAGAAAAGTTTACTATCATATTGTTATTTGAGCATGTGTTGTTTATATACTTGAGCAAGTTCATATATTAGAAAATCAAATGTTGTTACGAATAAAACAATAAGGATTAAACATAATAAACATCACACCTCAGATTATTTTTTTTCACACGTTATCTACAACTTGATATTTTTAGCATGTAACTTAGTTGACATGATTATGCTTAAGCTTTCCTTGAATGTTGAATACTGAGTTACTAAGGTGTTCTTTTTTATGGTGACATTTTATTAGCTTTTTTTTATACAGGTCATTTGACCACATTATAGTGATCACTATCGTCTAACTGAAGAAAACTTGTTCGAGTTTCTTACTTGTATGGAAGGCAAATGGCTTTGAAATTATTGATGTTGAGGAATATGTCATATAAACTCTTTATATTCTACTTTATTTTGTATTTTCATGTTCATTGTCTTTCATGTCTTACACTCTACATTGTATCTTTTTTTTTTCTCCAGAAAATGAACTCAGTATTGATGGTAAGAAGGAGGAATTGAAGAGAGGAGAGCAATAACACTGGAGCAACAAATGCAAAGAGAGAGAGGGACGAGATCTGGTCTGGCGATACCCTTATGTTGGGAAGTAAAAAGGGTGTTTTAAACCTCTATTTACCCTACATTAATTATCAATCCAGGTACGATTTTCTATCTCAAGAGTGTACTCAGTCTGAGGCAGTCACTTGTTCAAGAGTAATTCTAGTAGTATAGTGCTTTACAAAAATAAACAAATGCTGGAAACAAACTCTAAATGTAATGGTAAGAAACTTAAATGCTTTGTAACTAAATCAAGAAACTACAACAATCATCAGTCAAGGATGCAGTAATGATAACTCTTTCCCCTGTAAACTGATGTAAATGAAAATCAATCCAAGACAAATCTCCAATCTGGGAACTAGACAGCAGTAGTCAATGTTCGCTAGAGTTGTAGATCTTTCTATTCACACCAAAGCAAATGAAAATTCAATTAACAAAAAAGGAGAAACAACTAATTTATTGAAAATATCGAACAACAAAGCTTAATCTACAAGAATGAATTAAGCAGCAATCTTAAAGGAAAGGAATTGAACAACAATAATAAAGGAATTGAACAACAATCTAAGGAAGGAACAACAAACCTAAGTAAGTCTACGAAATATTGAACAACAAACTTAATCAATTGTAAACACACAGCGACTATGGAATCAGTAATCTTATTCTAACATAAGGAGTATTAACCATAGTTATAAAGGAACGAAAATTGTAGTAATAATGGAACAGTAATCGAATGAACAACAATCACAATTGTAATTAACCCTAGCTAAATGAACAACAATATCAATCTGTAAATGAACAACAATGTCAATCTGTAAATGAACAACAATATCTGAATTAGACAATGCGATATTATTTCAGAATGAACAACATAACATTTTCAGTTGCAAATAATAATCTTACTATTCAATTACAAATTCAATATAACAGAGCAAGTCAATGAAATGTTAAGGAACATAAGATTATTGAATAAATAAAGTAAGGGAATCAAACCACACATGACTGTAATCATAAAATAATGATACAGAAAGTAAGTGATCCACTAGGGCCGGGCCTTTAGCCACCAGGGACGCACTGCTGCGGTTACTCTAGGATCAGAAGACGGAACAACAACGAAGTTATGTATTAATCATAAAAATAGAGTTACAGCTATCACTCTTTAAAGAGAGTCGATGATCAAAGTTTAGATTACAACAGTGAATTCTACAAATCAACAATAATATTCGCCCCTTGGGCTAGCAGCTCTGTCTCTTTTTATAATGGCTAGGCGGAAATACCAAAAATACAGATAGCGTTGAGGTAGCGTTCCCTCAGGATCAAAGGATCCTGAGGGATTCCCCATATCTTTCATATTCGGTTATCGTTTCATCCTCTTGCGTTGATACCACGTTCCTTCTTCCTTTTTCTAGTCCATGCGCTCTGATCTTGATTTTCTTGTCCGGATTCAGTTTCCTATCAAAGGGACAACAGTTAGTTCTGCATTGCCTTTTCCTCCAGAATGGCGATTTTCCATTTTCTTCACTTTCTGCATAGAAAAAACAATAATTAATCATTTTAGATCAATCGCAAATCCCCTTAATTCTATCATAATCCTTTATCATATGACCATCTTAGAATGTAAAGAAGTTATGATTTAAAGGAAAAGATAGAGAAATAAGTGGTAATTACATACCTTTTCCAATGCTCAACACCTTAGAGCCAATATCCCGCATAATACACACACATAGAGACTGATGGTCAAGTCTTCAGAGTTAGTGAATTCACTTGCAATGCCTTGGCAACACAATGATAATGTTTTGAAGTGATGAAACATCATTTCATGTGTAAATTGTAGTCCAACCAATATTAAGTTGGAAATTTATATTGTAATACTTAGCATTTCATATAATATAATTTATGTGGTTGAAATTATTTATAGTTGCATTTGATATTCTTTAGTATTGTAATTAACATATGAAAATTTTTGTTTTCATATTAGATAAATATGCATATTGTATGACAATTTTTTAAATCGTACTCATTAATTTATGTTGATTAATAATGAATGCACAAAATCTATCTAAAACTACTAAATTAGTAGTTTATATTGATTAGTGATGAACACAAATAAAATAAATATACGACTAAATTAGTCATTTATAATGATTATTAATGAAAGTAAATGAAATGAATATAAACTACTAAATTAGTCATTTATATAATGAATATGAAACTACCAAAAAATATAAATTACCACTACAAATGATAACTTTATGATTACAAATGATGACTAAATTTTGCATATATATAACTATTAGTAGTTAATTTACAGTATCTTATAACATGACCAAAATGTAGTCATATTTCTTTGGTCATTAATTGGTTTCAAACAATGACTAAAATTTGCATATATATATGACTATTAGTAGCTAATTTACAGTATTTTATAACGCGACCAACATTTTGGTCATATTTCTTTGGTCATTAATTGGTTTTCTTGGATGATCATTTAGTAATATATTTTGTTGTATATTTGGTCATTAATTGTGGCAATTAATGACTAAATCAATGACTAAATTAATAACCAAATTTATGACTAAGTATACTACTAGATAGTAAAATTGAGACAACCAATTAATGATTAAGCTAAAAATGAATAAAAAATGGCCGCATTATAAGATACTGTAAATTAGCTACTACTGGTCACTGACTGAAAAATGGTTGTTTATATGCAAATTTTAGTCCTTTTTTAGTAATTAATTAGCCATTTTGTACTAGTGGTTTCCATGCTTTAAGATAGAGCCTCTAATGTGATATTCTCAAAAGGAAAGGTGTTCCTTTGACACATAGCCACGGGTCAAGTAAAGAAGACAGGGATTCAGGTGAAGAATCTCTATAAGTTTGAGGTAGATGAGTGTGTTGCTTTGAGCACAAAAGTAGAAAGGGTGAAGAGCTGAGATGTTGGTGAGTTGTGGCACAGGTGATTGGGCCACTTGCATCATGGGGCTTTGAAGATATTACAGCATATCTCTACCAGTCTTTCCAAAGGTAGGCTTGAGAAAGTTGATACATCCAAGGGGTTTACTTTTGGAAAATACACCAAGTCTTCCTTTCACGATAGAGACATTCAAGTAGAGAATATTCTAGAGTTAGTACATTCAGATTTGTGTGGACCATTCTCGATAGAATCCATGGCCAAACTTAGGTATTATGTTATACTTGTTGATGAATTTTCTCAAAAATCTTGCATATTTTCCATGCAGAAAAATGATCAAACCTTCACAAAGTTTTATGAGTTTAAATAATTGGTGGAGAAAGATTCGGGCAAGAAGGTTAAAGTTCTATGGAGTGATAATAGTGGTGAATATGTCTGAAACAAGTTTAAGAAATTTTGTGCAGCGGAAGGGATTAAATGGGAGTTGATGACACCCCATATCCCTCAGCAGAATGGGGTGGCCAAGAGGAAGAACAGAAGCATACTATGGGAAGCGAGGGTGATGTTCCATGATCAGGGCCTACCACTACACTTGTGGAATCAGGCACACAACATAATGATTTCTATTCAGAACTGTAGCCCAAATCAAATGGTTGGGTTGAAGACACCATAGGAGGCTTATTCCGATAAGAGACCATATGTTGGTCACTTCAAGAATTTTTATTCATTGGTATATTTCCCTGTGACCAAAGATGCATGAAAGAAGCTTGAGCCGATATCAAAGTTGGGGATATTTGTGCGGTACAATTATACACCTCACAAGTATCAGGTGTATTTGTCAACCAGCAGGATGACAGTGGTTCGTAGGGATGTCAAATTCGATGAGGAGAAGGCCATGAAAGTTTCCCTTGAGAGGGAGCTTGAGCTACATGTGGATGAGGATATTTTAGCTCATAAGGTTGAGGAGCCTCATATTGATGTGGAGAAGCCACATGTAGAGGATCTGGGAGTGGAGACATCCACTCAGGCAAAGTCTTCTAGAGAGGGAAGAAATTGTACCTGAGAGGCTGACAGATTATTGGATGATGCACGGGAGAATTTGGGAGCACCAATTTCTCAACATAGGTAGAGGAGGTCACTTGAGAGGTACACTAGATACATGGCTCCTATGGGCGAATGTGTTGTGATAGAGCCATCTTCCTTTAAGGAAGAAGTGCAACAGTCAGTTTGGGTTGATGTCATGATGGAGGAGTATGACTCCATAGTTCGTAACAATGTTTTGGATGTGGTCCCGAGACCGAAGGACAAGTCAGTGGTGAGATCCCATTGGATTTGCAAGGTAAATAAAGATGCAGATGGTAGTGTGGAGAAGCATAACACTAGATTTGTGGCCCATGGCTTTTCACAAGTAGAGGATATTGACTATGATGAGACCTTTGCTCATGTTGCAAGGTACTCATCGATCATATCTATATTGGCACTATCAGCACAGATGGGTTGGAAGATACATCATATGGATGTGATGATAGCCTTTGTTATGAAACCAGCTCAAGAAAAGATAGAAAAGAAAGATCAACGCCTTAGAATTCAACCTCTTCGAGGGGGCAACCTCCTTTACATTACATAAATGAACAATTCTTGGATGATACAAATGAAAATACCTCCTTTCTATATATAGGAGTCTAAGTGGTCCCAATACAATCAAAGCCTACATAACAATAATATTGTAGGGCACAACAGTAACAATGGTGGGCTTCTATGTGGCATAATAGTAACAATATGGGCACTACATGGGTACAGCAATATAATAAGTGGGTTATACTAATAACAATAAGGGGTTACACTAGTAGTATAGGGGCCTAACATGCCCCTCTCCTTCAAAAAGCATTGTCCTCAACGCTTGAGTAGTTCTTGATGCTTCTATATAAAATTCTTGTCCTCCCATGTGGAATATTCAGCGGGTAAGTTCTTCCACTTGATGAGATACTCTAAAATTGATCGATTTCGTAGCTGTCGGGTTCTTGTTTCTGTGACTGCTCCAGGTTCCAATATGATTTTTCCTTCCTCTTCAATTTCTGGCAATATTGCTTGAATTGGGATCTTTTGCAACTTTTGAATAAGTGGCCATACGTCTTCGTTCTTCTTCCATTCATCTGTTGCTTCGTTTATCCAATTTGGTTGGATAATATAAATAGCACAAAACAATGCTTCCACATCCTCATCCTTGAAGCGTCTTCCCATTCGGTAAGGTAGCCATTTTTTAAGTGCATGTAGTATTGCCAACATTTCCTTCTCATAAATAGCTTGCTTGAGATGTAGCAGTAAAAATACCCAATCACTCACATAAAAAAAAATTTCACTACGATGTTGATCTACCTGTTGTTTCATTTGATTTTTCACCGAAGTGGCGTTATCCTTTAAAAGTTGGAGAACTTGTTGTTGATGCTCGATATGATCTTTCTCTACTTGAACCTTTTTCTTCTTGATATGTCCTTCTATCTTTTGAGGAGTGGTAATTTCTTCCAGTCCTTTACAAGATATGGTCGGATTCATTTCTTGATGCTCGATGTGATCTTTCACTTCTTGAACATTTTTCTTCTTGATGTGTCCTTCTATCTTGATAGTTTGAGGAGTGGTAATTTCATCCATTGAATTAGAAGATATGGTTGGATTCATTTCTTCTTTCTCGATGTGATCTTTCACTTCTTGCACCTTTTTCTTCTTGATATGTCCTTCTATCTTGAGAGTTTGAGGAGTGGTAATTCTTGCTAATGCTTTACAAGATATGGTCTGATTCATTTCTTCTTTCTCTGGGGTGGTGTCCTGACGTATATCCTCTTCTTTTGATGTTTCTTGATCCTTTTCTTCCTCCTCTTCATATTCTATGTAAAATAATTTCTTCTCAGCACACTTATTACCTTTAGTGCATTTGCTATCACAATTGTAACAAAGCCCTTTTTCTCTTTTTTCTTCCAATTGTTGTGGTGTAACCCTTGTAGGTTGTGGAAAGCTGGGAGAAACAACACTTCCATCTTTATAGTTGTGAGGGGTATGCTTCCTAGTTTCCATAATTTTGCTTTCCATTATGTCACAAAGCCCTTTTACTCTTTCCAATTGTTGTGGTGTTGCTCTAAAGAAGGTGTTGCTCTTTATATCCTCATAATGTGCTATCATTTCCTCCGTGAAAATTGACCACGTAACACGTTTTTTACGAGAACAAAGCCCTTTGTACCATAAAAATTGATCTGGTTCTAAATATGAATATGCAATACATACCTTTTGTAACAGTTGTACACCATGTATATAAAAATATTGCTCCATTTGAAGTATCCAATTTACCGGATCCTTGCCATCAAACTTCCTCATCTTTCTTTTTCTTGATTTTAGGAGCTCTACCTTGAAACGACTGTAACTCTGTACTTTCGGATCTTTAAGTTCTAAACTTGTGACCTGTAGTAGCCCTCTGTGTCCTATTTCCAATTCCACAAGTCTGATCCAAATTGGATTCTCCAAGAAACAGTTATGCACAATCTCCCGCAGTGACCTGATTATAGACTAGTTCAGTAGAGCGAACTTGTATGAAGTTCCACGTGTCACTGTTTCAACCTTTGACTCTAAAAATTATATAACTAGAAACTTCAGTCTGTCCTTTTTCTGTAACTTCTTACGAAATTTCAATCCGATGCTCAGAGAGAAAGTTATGACGATTTTCCCCAGGTCACCTGTTTTGAGTGTAATTCAGGAGTCTACAAAAAGACCAACTTCCGCAGATCCTATCTCCGAAAATATCGCGCGAAAAGATCTGAAATTCGGACCCAAGGTTCAGCGCCAATTCTTCTCAAATGGGTTTTTTTTGCGACTTCTGAAACGTCACAGAAAAAATTTATAGCGAAAAGGCCACGATGACCTGTTTGGAGCAGCAAAACCCTAGAATCCAAAGCTCTGATACCAAATGTTATGAAACCAGCTCAAGAAAAGATAGAAAAGAAAGATCAACGCCTTAGAATTCAACCTCTTCGAGGGGGAAACCTCCTTTACATTACATAAATGAACAATTCTTGGATGATACAAATGAAAATACCTCCTTTATATATATAGGAGTCTAAGTGGTCCCAATACAATCAAAGCCTACATAACAATAATATTGTAGGGCACAACAGTAACAATGGTGGGCTTCTATGTGGCATAATAGTAACAATATTGGCACTACATGGGTACATCAATATAATAAGTGGGTTATACTAATAACAATAAGGGGTTACACTAGTAGTATAGGGGCCTAACAGCCTTCCTTAATGGCATGATTGAGGAAGAGGTTTACATAGAGCAGCTTGAAGGTTTTGAGACCTTCAACCATGAGTCGCATGTGTGTCAGCTCAAGAGAGCGTTGTATGGGTTGAAGTAAGAAGCTCGTGATTGGTACACTAGGATAGATAGCTACTACACCAAGTTGGGCTTCGCAAAGAGTGAAGTGGATGCAAACCTATACCACATAGTTGTGGAAGGTAAATTGTTGATCATTGTACTTTATGTTGATGATCTCATATTGACAGGTGATGTTTAGTTGATCAAATATTGGAAGGAGGACCTTGCAAGAGAGTTTGATATGAAGGACATGGGGCTCGTGCATTACTCTCTTGGAATAGAGGTATGGTAGGGAGATGGGGAGTTGTTTGCATCTCGGGGCAATTATGCCAACGAGATACTCAAGAGATTCCGCATGGAGAGAAGCAAACTCAGGGAGACTCCTCTAGTGGATAATTGGAGGAAGGAGGATGCTACTTCAGGGGAAGTAGTGGAAGGTATTGTTTACAAGAACATTGTCGGTTCACTCATGTACTTGGTGAACACATGACCATATATGTGCTATGTAGTTAACCAACTTAGTTAAGCGATGGTTAGCCCTACAAATTTGTATTAGAAGGCAGCAAAACATGTGTTGAGATACCTCGGGGGCACTTCTCAGTATGGATTATGGTATAGAATAACAGAAGGAGTAAATATTCAAGGCTTCACTGATGCATATTAGGAAGGGTGTCCATTTGGCCAAAAGTACACATTAGGAGGGATCTTCAGTATTGGGTCAACAACAGTTTCTTGGTACAGTAGGAAACAGAGATCAGTTGCACTAAGTTCGGTATAGGCAGCGTACATGGTTGTGAGTTAGGCAACATGTTGGGCCATCTAGATGAGGAAGATCCTGGTTGGTTTGTTTGGTCAACAGATGGATCCAACTGTTATTTACTACAATAATCCAAGTTGTATCAAACTCTCTAAAAATATCGTTTTTCATGGTCGGTCCAAGCATATTGATATCCGATATCATCATCTCAGAGACTATGTATTCGGGTGGATTATGTTATTAGAGAACATTCCCATAGAGGATAAAGATGTTGACATTTTAACAAAGGAATTGTCAAGATGTAAATTCAAGTCTCACAGAGATGGGATCGGGGTAGTTTATAATCCATTTCTTGTTGAAAGGGAGTGTTGAGAAATGGCAACAAGAAATTCCAGTTTAAAATTTTCCTTGAATTTAAACTATGAATTAAAATTGAATTATATTCTCATAGAAACTTATAAATAGTTAATTAAGATTAGTTAACTTAATTAGCTTAGAAATTTTGAGTTGGAAGTCTTTATGAAGTCATGTATATGTTCTCCCTAAATTTTAGGGGTCCAGTATGAGTTTTGGTTGAGTTGTAAATTAGATAACTCAATTTACTGAGTTATATTCAGTTAAATTAGTTCCAAGTTATTTGTGGAACTAATAGAGAGTTAATAGTCAATTGGTGCACTAGTGCATCCACAAGTGTCACTCTATTTAATTGAAGACTCCCTCATTAGAAACTCATGCATGCCAATTTTGAGAAAGACCCAGTTGATACTAGAGTTCAGGGACAGTGTATTTTTTGTTATATGATTTATTGAGTTGTAAATATCATGCATGCAATCATAGAAGGACCTATGTTTGGATTGCACAGTTTTGGAAGCATGAATTCCCTTTAAATACAGACTATTCATCCTAATAATTACATAAGAGATTAGGGGCTTGGAGAACTACTGAATAGGCTAACGATTTGGCTCAAGCTTGCTTGTGAGCTGAGAGAGTTGAGCATACTTGTGAGAAATTGTTCTAGTGAGAACACACTTTGTATCTTCACTCATATTTCTGATATATGCAATACAGATAGCGAGGTTTTGAGCAGTGGATTTCCCCATATACATCTTGTGTTATGTGCCATTGATTTATCTTCTTCTTGTTCATATTGATTTCATCAATCTATTCGCTTCTGTTGGTTGAAAGTAGAAGTATATTCTTGTCCTATGCTTTAGTAAATTGCATGAGCTTGTGAATCTAGAGGATAGTTTACAAAGTATATATATATTAATGAAAATTATCGTAAATATAATTAATTTTAAATTTAATTAATTATTTAAAATAAATTGAAATTGAAATACAATTTAAATTCACACTCACATGAATTTAAACTAAAACCCTTTTACTTTTATAAAATTTAGTCAAAATAATCAAAACATTCACTAAAATTTTAATTAATTCTGCAATCATCCACAATTTTAAGTAAAACCAATAAAACTTAACAATTTAGTCACTTGCCACAATTTAAAATAATTAGGACCCAAAAAAAAAGAAAAAGGAAGAAGAACATGGTCAACAAAGAAAGTAAAAATAATCGTATAAAATGTACCATAAACCAAAGTTAAATACACTGCAAAGACGTATTTTAAATATAAATTTATAAACCTTAATGTTATATATATATATATATATATAAACTTAATATTTTAGAATCAACTGTCTAAAATTGTAATTTAAATAAATAATTTTCAAATTTAAAACAAAATTGATTTAGGATGCTTCCATGTAGTATTATAGATGGAGTCGATCTGGTCAGGGACCATCAAAAGTCAGGAGTGTCTAGAGAGACCATTCAAACGTCAAGTCTGACTTTTGACCTCATAACTTGATCAATTTTTCAACTTGTTTTCAATAGGGACCATAGAAGAAATATGTACATATAGCTGGGCATGTTTATAAGGAGGCCAATTGGCCATGGAATGTCATAGCACCATCTAAAAGACAATGCCAACCTTTGATCTCATAGTTATCCCGACCACCGACTTTCTTCTAGCGGGGCCCACAAAAGAAACATATATGTATAAATAACCTCTTTATAATTTATTATTTTTTATTTTTCATATAACATATTATTTGATAAAATTAATTTAAATTATTTTTTTTTATAAATATTTTCTTTTGAATAAATTATACTTTTAAGATAAAATGTTTAAAATATGGGAACATGTTGTCCCTTCTTTCAAGAAAAAAATGAAGTTTTGAAGCTAGATCTGAATTGGCCAAGGAGTGTCAGTAGTCAAGAGTGTCTAGAGAGACCATTCAAACCACATTGGTCGATGCTACTAGAGCATATGCCGAATCCACTAGCTCAAGTGTTCACTTCCTGATAGCTAAGAATGAGTGAATGACTAAGGAGCTAGAGACAGCCCAACAGGGAGGAGAATTGGTTACAGCATCTGCCTGAGCAGAATTGAAGAAGGTAATATTGGATGAAGTATTGTCTCTTGACACAGTCATGCAGACGTTGTATTCCAAGTTTGGTACGTGCATAAGGTAGTTGTCCATCTCAATGGGTGGCAACAACAATGTGCTAGAAGAGCATGTATCTTGTTGAACGTGCATGTTGTTGTTGATTACATGCAAACATGGATGATGAGATACAAGGGAGCCCCACTTCACTTGCCTAAGATGATGAAGCCTAGAGCGGTTGAGTTGAAGGCATGCATCCAGAGTCAGATCTGGAACTATGAAGAGCTCTCGCAGCTCATCACTAGTCTACAAGCTTCCCATGCACGTGTATTCAAGAGTATGGATGTTATTGTGCACACACATGTGATCCCATCTATTGGGACACTCACCTAGACGAATACAAAGGCATGGGTCCAACTAGAGCTTGACTCATGCTTTGACGAGTTGATGCGCATAGCCACCAACCCAGACCTGTCAATCAGTGAAGACACCATGCACAAGTATGTTGCTGGTCCGGCCGCACTCAAGACAATGATGCGCATGCTATCAGACAAGTTGGACAGAGGAGCCCGAGAAGTGTACCCGGATGCTATGGAGGCAGGAGTTAGGTTCCAGAAATATGTCACCTTAGAGTACAGGGACACCATTGTGGACTACTGAGCTTGGCATCAGTTCATTACTGTCGATCATCGTGAGGATGTAGAGGAGCTAGTCATAGTGATGTCTTGTATGGCTTGCTCAAGCCATTTTGTCTCACATGGGTACATGTGCATTGTAATGTAATGTCTTGTCAAGTGTAAGTTCAAGTGTCAATAGTTGGATGTAACAATCATAGAGTAGATGAAGAGTCATGAGGGTAGATGAACAGTCACAAAGGGAAATGTCAAAGGCCACCCCACCCTTTGCTATAAAAAGTCCCTCATGACTCAATGTATAGGCTTTTGGTCAGCCAAGCTTCTGATAGGAGTATCTTAGAGAAAGCTTGGACATTATTGTAACAAGCTTGGCTTCTCCACTGTGCAAAGCTAGTATATCTCTTTGGAGGAGCAAGCGGTTGTGGCTATGACATTCCGCTTTCAGAACTAGTGGCTAGACATGGATGTATTGTATGACTGGAACTTATACTTCTTAATATAAAAAAGCCAACACATTTCATGCATATGTTGTATTGTATTTCATCTATCTTGAGTACTCTAAATGATATATGTATCTGTTTTCTTACGCATGTATGTGTAGCTATTTCTGCATATGTATGTATGAATCTTTCTTAAATGTTTTATTGATTTAACCATCACTTTCGATTTGTAGCTAACTTTCCTTCCATGTTGAGATGCATCTTTGCTCCTGTGTTCCCTTGGTAACTCCGTGCTATCATAAGTTTCCAAGGGGCACACTCACCTCACCCTCTATGTGTTAGAACTACTCATGCACCTTCCTTGACTTACCGCATATGTCATACCCTTGCTACCAACAGGGACATCTTACTTGCCTCTATGTGAAACCGCGGTCAAGGCATTATCGCACGACCCACTGCTAGGACTGCTACACCAAATGATCTGAGGCCTAATTGAGACTTCTTAATGGGGAGATTCCCTGACATGTTGGTGCATCTAGCACCATCAACACAATAATAGCTAGATTTCACTAGATATCAATATCGAGCCGAAGCACATAGGGAGACCTTGTAGAGGCCTAGTACAAAAATAAATATATCATAATTCATCTTGTGAAAAAAAGACCTTAGTATCAATGTAAAGCAAAAAAGTTCGAAAAGGACAAGAGTAAAACATGTTATTTATGACTTCCTTTTTTACCTAGAAATGAGTTTCATATTATGGTTGCTTTTCTAGTTTCTCGATTTAGTGAACCAGTGTAGCAACTTGTACCATTCTGCAAACAAAAGAACAATATAATATGGAACCGGTAAAAAAGGAAAACTAATGAATTATTTTCAAAATCACATTATAAAACAAATACTAAGATTGAAAAACACAAAATTATATGTAAAATTATCCATAGTGAGATTATTATCATATTAACATTAAAATATTAAAATGTGTAATACATGTAGACTAGTTTCAGTTTCAAGAATGAGTGCATTATTAACTATATCATGATTATGTGGATGCATAATACTGCTATCTTGAGTACATCAAATGGCATATGAGTGTACTCAAAGTGTATTTCATAAAACTTCCCAACAATATTAAATAATCGATAATAAGTGCCCAAAAAACACATTCCTCTTATCCATATATTTATGCTTTTCTACTCCCTCAGTCACTCCATTGTTTGAAGTGTGTGGCACATGTTTTGGATCATCATTGACCTCAATTCATTGGTTCATTTATAATATTGGTACAACAAAAACAGGTAAATGGAGAGAAATTGTAGACATATTTTCTGTTATACTCCATAACTCTGTTTTAAAATGTTCATTGGGCATATGTGTTGATTGGTGTATTGATGCAAACATCAGTTTCTGCCTCCAATTGAGGGCTAAATGAAACTGAATTAACATTGAACATAGTTATACTATGCTTAATGAATACAAGGATAAAATCACTTCATTCAACGAATGAACAACATTCAACATTTTAGAAGTATGTGTGTCCAAACATACAAGTTTCTTGATATTTTTATTAATCATAATGAGTTCCATATTATTATAGTGAAAACACAAATTCTAGAGTGACATAAGAGATCGAAAATAAGGAATCAAGTTACCGATGATTCAAACATTATTTTATAAATTTCTCAATCTCTTATTTAAAATATCTATAATACTAAATTGTATATGCTAAATAATAAATACACAAAATACCTAAGATAATATTGTTACAAAAAACACTATGGTAAGGAGAAAGAAAAATTTGTCATAACCTCTAGGTAAGATTGATTACATAGGTCAATGAAAAATTTATTATAAGAGCTCACACTTCAAAATAACTAATATATTTATTATTCATAGCAACGAAAGTGTGCTACAAAAAAGAGATCACTGATTTCAAATAGTACATATATCATTCACCATCCATCAAAGAATCATTAGCATAGACCAAACATCGAAAACTATTAATATCTACTATGGTAAACAATAAGCTCTTAGCTTGACATGGAAAAACAAGTGTCTATAGAAACGATGCATGCACATGAGCATGTATCATTGATGACAAAGAGCCAAAAAATTATCCGACATTATTGTTATAGCACTTAGCATTAGAAGAACCACATTTTCTTTATGCTATAGCTAAATTTGCATTTTTTTGCAAGTTGATATGCATTACAAGAGGAAACAAAGAAAATTAGAAAACATAAATAAGATGGACATTTTGTTAATTTATTAGATAATAAATTTCCAATTATATATAACTAGAATGCAACACTATATAGCTTAAGAAATAAAAGTCCCTGTGCAAGAAAGCAAATTAACAGAAGCACACAACCTGTGAAAAACACTTATGGAAATATAAAACTAAAATTTCTGGAAGATTTGATATATGTGAAAAGAAAGAAATAACACAAATGTATGGATGCCCCTGTAGATGCCCTTTTTTTTTACACAAAACATTTCATTGAACATATACAAAAATCAAGCAATTGAGATACTTACAATTTTTTGCTTTCTTTGTTCTTTTTTTTTTTCATTAAGACAAAACAATTTCACAATTTACAGAAAAATGAGAATTCAAGTTAATATTGTAATAGTGAAAAACATAACACATGTATGTATATAATATCGTATAACTATATTTTTGTAAGTAAACAATGTGTTTGTGCAACTAAGATATTATGGTCCTATTAACAAAAAGATGCACTTGGTTCGCAGAAATGTTAGAAATAAGAAGTTTCTCTAGTAACTGTGCACACTGGTTTCAATATATGTGTCAAAAAAAACAAGTAAAAAATAATTGAGTAGCATAGTCCAAGTAGCTAGTTTCAACAAAACCACAAGCTACCTAGATTATATTTAAATCTCCTATTTCTTTTCCTTTTTTTTCCCTGAGTTGAAATGCATTTTAAGAAGAGACAAAAAAAAAACTAAAAAAGAGAATTGAGATACAAAATCTATTAATTCATTGCACAAAAAAATTTCAATTGTATATAACTACATCGTAACACTATATAGCTCAAAAAATAGGAACAACAAGAGATAATTATAAAATGAACACTACATGAAAAAATAGTTATGCAAATAGGAAAATAAGGATGATTTGATCTATGGAAAAATAAAATGAAAACACAACTATCTCAATTCTCTTGTAGTGCCTTCTTTTAACACAAAGTATTCAATTTTTCATATACAGAAACGAACACATTGATACAGATGAAACTGTTTTGTTTCCTTCTTTTTCTTTTTTGTTTTCCCTAACAAAACACAATTCCAGAATTTACAACAAATGAGAATCCAAGTCAATATTTTAACGGTGGAGAGAAAAATACAAGCATCTATATAATATGGAATATTAACTATTTTGGAGTTACATTATGTTACTGTGGAACTATGGTCTAATGTTATTATTAAATAAAAATGATGCCATAGTCTCATATAATTTTTGATAAACCTGAAATATCATATTGCATAGTGTGCATTTTTCTCTTTGTTTTCATCTCGAGCACGAAAACTTACAGGAAAAAGAGAAACAAGAACTAGTTACCAAAAAAAAAAAGAAACAAAAGAAAGCATTCTTGAATGAGATATGACAACACATATCTAGAAAGCACTTAACTAAATGTTTTTTTGTGTTTTGTAATTCTGCAGCCTGCAATAAAAGCAAAAGTATATATTAGTATTTCTGCAAGTATTTGTGAATTATGAATTGGTGCCATACAAAAAATAAAAAATGAAAAGAGCAAGAATAACTTAACTATCAAAATGTATGAACTTGATGTACAAAAGAATATTTTTGTCTGTTGGTCACAACTCTTTTATCTCAGAAATAATGTTGTTAACTGTTAAAGTAAAAAGACCAAGAATATCGGATTTCAGGCATCTGTGGTTCATTTTCGTTTAGTTAAATCTCGAAGTATCCATAGTAATAATCATACTTGTAGGGGGATGGCGATGGCGGGTGCTTGAATGATTAGGGTTACAGAAGGATCGTTTTGTGCTGCCGCTGTTAGCCTCCTGCTGCAGCAAGTTAATCATCTTTCATGATCGACATTTTTACATGCCAAATATGTCATACTTTTCTTGCTGCAATGCTCCATATTTGCTACAGATGGCCAAAGAAGTGTCCATGAAAGTGTGCTAGTCTAAATGCCACTGCTGTGTTTCATTTTTTGATGAGTTGATCCATTTTGATGAGTTTTCAGCTAAGGGAGGTCCAAACAGCTTAATCTTGGCTTCCCTAGGTTTCAATTTCCTGTTGTATAATATAGAGAATAAACATATGTCCAAACTATTTAATCTTGGCAGATTTGTAGTTAGGTAGAGAAGCAAGGGTGCTCAACAGCTTAATTTGAGCCCCTGGATGCAATAAGTGTGGATGTAGATAGGAGGATAGTCAAAAGAAAAGTTGTAAAGCTGGGTTTGCTAGTTCAAGTGCACCCAAACCAAAAAGAAGAGAAAATGCTAGGTGAATAGGCCGGGTAGGTAGCTTTGTGGTTGCAGAATCATGACTTGTGATCCATTTCAGATTTTCAAGTGTCACATCTATTCATATCACAAGTTTGAGGCAGTTTTCCATTTGAAGGACTTCAAGCGAGGCACGTCTAACTTCCCCTTCCTCCTCTTTCCCCAGATCACTCACTAACTTCCCCTAAAGAGGTCAAGATCTGCTTGTTACCTCTTAGTCTCATCATTTTCATATCATTTGCCTTGATGAAGATCTGCTTCACTCAAGGAATGTTCACACTTATTCTATCAGTCATTTTCCCCATTGATAGCCTAAGACATCATTCTTAGTGCTTTTACTCATCATTATCATATTAACTACTAACTTTATTATGTAATTCCCTATCTATTTCCCCTCCCCCTACTAAAACTATGTTAAATAGCTCCCCTATATCTTTATCCCCTCCCCCTCGTTGAAAAATAACCATAAGTACACTTGGGAATTGCTAAGTTTATCTGAAACTTAGCAAGAGCCCTCAATACCCCCTCTAACCATCTTCCAAATGCAAAAGGACTCATTCCTTTGCATAGTTTACCTTCATATGTATAAAAATCATCCCTTTGACCTTGGTTTGCCTTTATAAAGCATGAAACCCTCTTTGACCACTAAACCCTCTCAAAACACATCACATTCCTCCTAAATGCCTTTGGACTCCTTCCAAGGGATAGGAATACCAAAACCATGAAAAACCTTCAAAAAAGGATAAAATCCTCCCTTTTTGGCTATCAGACCCCTTCCGATGCCTTAGAATCCATGCCAAACTATAAAGGAACCCTTTCGATTTCCCAAAAGGCTTGGCAGTTCACAAAAACATGGGTCCGATATAATAAAGTTTCATTTGGACCCCCTCCGATGCGATATCGCTATCGGGAGGGGGCAATCATATGTTTAAAACATCATATATAACCCCTTCGAATCCATTTGCCTTGCCTTTTCATAAAAAGCGTGCTCCGATGAGATAAAGATCTGTTTGATCCCCCTCCGATGCAATATCGCTATCGGGAGGGGGCAGTGGCATATATAAGCGAAAATGGCTAAGTCTCAAGGCATGGGGCATAGTGCCGATGGGCCAGACCTGAAAACATATAAAGTGGACCGGTAATAGCATATCGGGTCCGCGCAGTTTGGCGATTCCATATGTGCCGCCCTCTGGTCCCTCCGACTGCCGATTCGCCGACGGATCCAGGACCGTTGGATCGGGCCCTAGATCTGACGGTCCAGATCTTGTCACGCGGCCCCCCACTTCGCATCGCCCCATATACTGCTCCGATTTGGCGGAGCCGATGAGTTATCAAATGCAGTGTTAAGGGTTTTCGGGTCCGCGGACCCATTCCACTGTTAAAACCGCCGATTTGGGTTCCGCCGATGGGTCGGACCTGAAATAAAATAAAGAGGGCCTGTATAACTTATCGGGTCCGATGGGTTTCGGCGTTTCTATGTGGCAACCCCATGACCCCGCCGATAGCGAATTGCCGAGTTAATCTCAGCCGCCCATTTAGGCCTAGAGATCAACGGCCCATATTTAATCGCATCACTCCTATATGGCTCCGACCAGCAGAGCCGAAAAGTAATAAAGCGCGGCATAGAGGCATATCGGGTCCGAAAGGGTCCGCACTGTGTGCTCCTATATCTTGGAGCCGAAAAGCTATGAAGTGCAGCATATAGTATATCGGGTCTGCTTACCCATTTTTTACCAAATCCGCCGATATGAAAGCTCCGACGGACCAGACCCGATCTCCATAAAGAAAGGGCATATAAGCATTTCGGGTCCGTGGCATTTCAGAGGATTTATGTGTTGGGACCAATGGTCTGCCCCGATGCGATTTAGCGCCAGCCGTTGGATCGGCCCGCGCCAGATCCAATGGCCAGCATTCAATCTTATGAACAGTAATCGCTCCCACCCCAATTTTGATGGATTTTCACGTTTAAAGCATTTTTGCCTTATAAGAGGGAAAAGGGCCATTTTCTTTTAAAAAAGTTCGGCGCCCGTGCCCGCCCCGCCTCCAAAAGAAACATGGCATTCTTTAGGCCATATTTGATCGCTCCAGGCCCGAAATAGCTCCAAATTGCAGGATTTTGGCCTCGGCGTGCCTCCAGCATCCAGTCTTCCGCCAGTTAGCAGTTGTTCATCATTTTTAGTACCATTTTTGATCGGCTAGCGCCGATAGCGTTCCAAAGGCCACGGAGGACATTAGCAGCATTGCATTAAAAGGCAGAAAGGGGGCAATGGGATAGTTTAAAGAGTATCAGCGGTGAGAAAAGGCCCAGATTCAGTGCCAAAGTGTATTAGGATGTGGCAAAGTGTATCAGTGAAGGTGTTCAATGGAAACTTTGAACCCAAAGCAGGAAATCATTAAAGAGCAAGCCCAACAAAGTCAACAAAGCATCATTCAGCCATTAAGGCTCACCAACACTTCTTTTTTTGCTTTAAAGCCACCTAAAGGCATAGATGAAGGCTTTCAAGGTAGAGTTATTGCAGAGACATTGTTCCCAGTCATATTTTTGGAGCAGCGCTACTTCCTTAAATGCATAGTTATCACACAGAGGACAGTGCGTGGCTCAAGGAACTCTTTTAGTCCATTTTTGAAGCTGCAGGACCATGTGCAGCCCTAAAGAGCCATTTTGATGAGGCTGCTCCCTCATGTGCAGCTGTTTTAGATATTTTATTGCATTTATTTCCATCACAACTTAGCATTAGAAGCAGTTATTGCACAGATCTCTTTTGGCTCTGTTTTGATAGATATTTTGAGATATTTTCTCCCTTGACACCTGTTCAAGGGATGTTTGTAAATATTTTCTATTTAAACCACCCTCTGCACTGTTTTAAGGGTTGGTTGGTCGATAACTTCCTCTAGACTTGCATTGTATTTTCTGAGAGTCTCTATAATCAAAGATCGCTGGAATGTTTGGGAGATGAACTGACTGTTGTGTTTTAATGTCTGAAGAGTGGCTATGGAATCCTAACGCTTCTACATAGCCCAATAAGTGTTTCTTATCTCTGTTTACAGTTTATATGTGTTTATGCCATCATTGTTTCACTATCTAAATAGCAGAAAGAAAGAATAGTTCAGAGCTCACTTAGTTGTATTCTGTTCTCAATTTTTTTGATTTATCTATTTTTTCCTCTGAATTAGTCCTAAATATGAATACTGATTTGCTCATATTCACACTAGTTCCTTCATATATGAATGTTGTTTAGGAATACTTGATTGCTCCTATATAAATGTTCATTCACCTTCCCTCTGTTAGCATAATGAGAGCTACTTAGTTTCCTTTCATTTACTAACCTTCATTCCATCTTTATTCTAGATTGATATTGTTTTATGTGTAGCTATCCTGCTCTGTATTCCTCTTGTGACCAAGAAAACGCAACAGCAAGCCTAATCCACGACCCCATGCCCAATGGTTTGAACTTCTCACACTATGCATCCCAACTCTGTTTGAAAGAATCCTCCATCCCACCAAAATCAAAACAAAACCCAAGAAAATCATAACTAGCCTAAAATCAACCCAAAACAACGCTAAATTATAAAGAGAGAGCCATCTCTGATTGCAGGTAGGTTAGGACCTACAGTCCAAAGATTGGTTTGTGGTTACCTCGGCCGTATCCTTTCCGGATCTTAAGGACAACCTGAGTGATAGCAGCCACCACTCCCAGAGATCAGTTATGTTCTGGAACATCTTGGATCCTGGCAGCCGGGACCTCAGAGCACGACTCTCCATTTTGGATTTGGGTCGGATCTTTTGCTGGAAATGAGTCCCATGGAACGAATCAATGCAAACAGGGGCAGGAGGAATTTTCTCCCTTCTTGGCTCTGGACGGTTTTCTCAGGGCGGATCTGGGCACCATTCCACAATGCCTTGGGCGTTTTGCTTCAAATCAACTAGACCCTACCCTGGTTTGGGTAGCTGTGCTTTCATCTGCGGGTGTTTCGGTCTGGCTAGGCAGCAATGTCTGCGTCATTTGGAAGAAAATGTGGTTGTTTGTTCCTCTGCCCCCCCTCGGTCTGTCAAAGGATGACCGAGTTGCCGCTCTCTGGCATTCTTTTAAAGGTATGGTCGATGAACAAGAAAGGGGTAGGAGCTTGGGACTGTGTTTCTTGCGGTTAGAGGCTCCCCTGTTCACCTCCGGACAGATGTGGGCGGTTGACATTACGGCAGCGAAGAAATTTATGCCCTGGACTTCCCTTTTCAAGAATACCATTCATAGAGAGGTCAGGGTTTCCCTAATTCTCACAGGTCCTCTAGATATTTTACATGAGCATCGAAGAATTGACCTTGGCAAGCCAACACCCCTTGCTGCTTTGGAGAATCAATTAGTAGAAGAATCCAGGCAAAAAACAAATCTAGCAATCAAGGACCCCGACCATGAAGTGATACAAATCTTCATCAGAACCCTGTCAGGGAGTACGATTTGCAAGAAAATCAGAACAGGGATGCTGATAAAAAATTTAAAGGACGAAATACAAGAATTTTTAGGCATATCAGCAAACTTGTTGAGATTGGTATATGCAGGACACATTTTACAGGAAAAATTTACAGTGCAGCACTATGGAATAGTGAGAGATTCAACCATCTTTCTGAGCACGAGACTGAGAGGTGGAGGCTTTGGATCTAGCTCAAAGGGCATAGGTTCTTTCAAGGATGCTGTCAAAGGGAAGGGGGAAGCCACCAACAAGCCAGCACCAACACAATATATACCTGGTCCCTATATAGTGGAGCAAAGAAAGCAGACACCAGTTTTGACAATCGATCTGCCTGAGGTAAACAACTTTCATACCGATTTCTCTTCCTTGGCTGTCATTTGTAGATTCAATGGCTTTTGGCCTAAAACAGATGCTTTACGATAATGGATCTTTTCCACATGGTCAACAAACTATGACATCCATTTATGCTCCAAAGGATTTTTTATTGTTAAATTCGACACAGTCAAGGAAAAAGAATATGTCCTCCATGAGGGGCCATGGTTCTGGGGCAATGCAGGACTCTTCATGACCCCCTGGTTCCTGGGTTTTGACCCCTCCTCTATGGTGGTTTCCAAAATGCCGGTTTGGGTCAGGTTACACAACCTCCCGTTACACTTCTGGCTTCCCAAAGTTTTCGAAGCAATGGGGAATGCAATAGGCAAATACATCAAGCAAGATGTGGAAAGAATTGCTAGATGCATACATACTTTTGCCAGAATCTGTGTCAAGGTTGATCTCAGTCAAGGGCTACCTGATAGCATTATTCTGATCCATAACAACACACAGTGGAAACAACCACTAGATTATGAAAACACGGCCTTCAGGTGTCGAGGCTGTCAACAAACAGGTCACCTCTGTAATAACTGTCCTCAAGTCAAAAGAGAAAGCAGAATGAAGAAGAAACAAGCACAAAAACCAAGACGCTAGCAACACATAGTGAATCCAGAAGAAGAAACGGAAGACGAGGAGGCAGATAACCCTCCACCTGATCATGACGGTGATCCAATTGGGGTCGAAGCCATGAAAACCACCCCCATAGCAAACAATCAGACACATAATTAGCCAGAATCTCAGAAAATGGCAGCATAGGGAATGATGGCCTCTTTGCCAAAGAAAATTCCAGTTCTTGAGGACACTAGCGGGGCCAAAAGACATCATTCTCCAGAACACTCCGATACAGATAAGGACAATCCTTGCATTGTGGAGGACTCTTCTCTTGTTCTTTTTTCATCCTCACCAACTCAAGGGGAGTGGCGAAAGGTTGAGAAGAAAAAGGGGAGAAAATCATAATTTCCTCCCTTTTTTTGTACATTTCTTCTTCCAGTTTGGTTTTTTGTTCTTGTTTCTTGTCCTCCAGTTGAGGCTGTTGCACTGGTTTTTGTCAACGAGTTGAGACTCTTTTCTTCTCCCTTTTATAAGGAAAAGAACGAGTCATTCCGAAATGCTCTGCATATGCTCTGTAACTCTCTATTTTTATTAATAGATGGTTCTTTTTTCTGTGGAAAAAAAAAGACCAAGAATACAAAATTTTCTTAAATTGAAAATTGTAGATGATATGCTTTGCATGTATTCTTGAAAGTTTGTCTCATAAATAACTGGGAAATGTTCTTTTAGTTGTAGAATCTACAACATATAATCAATTTTGAAATTATTTGTTTCCAACATGCATTCAATACCATTCTCATAGTTAAATGGTGTGCCATCTTTACAAATTGTACATTTATCTGTGGTCGGATGAACGAGTTGTTTGAATTTATTGAAAATTTGCTAAAAAGGAGGAGAGAAAACATTTTTGGCTTTAAGCACTCCTTGGATCTGTGTTTTTTTTTCCCAAGGAAAATTGAATTGTTAGATTGAATATGTATTATCAAAATCCAATATTTTTTACATCAAAATAAAACTATTGTTACTTGAACAAAAAAGCTATTAGTAAATATACCTGTGTTCTTGACATTGCAAAGGACAATAATTGTGTTCTTGAACATCATCATTCAATGGCTCAAAAAAGTTATTGATCTAGAGCATAACTGTCGACTCCCTTTCACATCATTTTTGACAATGTTTTTTAACAAATAGAGCAGAGTCATCTTTGATGCCAATTCATACAATATTTTGAAAAAATTCTCTCCATGGTTATCATTCAATAGCAGCTATAGTCAATCAAGAAACATATTTTTGGTTAAGCAGTCTATGCAAAAAATAATGAGATAATTCCTACCTTGGTAACAATGCAAAACAAAGATATAATAACACAGTTTCAAAGAAACTATTAGATTTTTGTTCAAAATGCAAGTATAGTTATTCTAGCAACAGACTTACAATTTCATTGTCCTTTGTAGCTTCACCATCTTTTATTTTGTATCCCAGTATCTTTTTATTTTGGTTGTAGCCTATTACTATTGCTCGTATTGAACCAACTGCATATGCATCACTTGAGACAACAAGACTATGTATGGTTATATATGGAGCCAGTCTGCATTTTTTGCAAACCTATGGAATTGATTCAATAGTGGTTTTGTCCCATAACACTATGAAAATTTTGCGTCTCCTCATTCATAAATACCCTTGTTTCTTATCAAAAAATCTATAATTCGAACACTATTTTCAACAGTAAACATGTTTTCGAAACATTCTATAGGATTATTTCCCATGTTCACTATGATAGTGAGTTGGTCGTGGCTATCAACCAAATCACCATTGAGTAGTCGTGCCTTTGTAGGAGAGTTATGAATTTTAGTTTGTGTTGGCCCATAAATAACCAATATATTGCCTTCAAAAAAAAATTCATATGCTCTTGAGCATATTTCAATGATTGACAAGGATGATGCTTCCAATGTTTTTTCTTTGCGTATATGCAAAGTCAAAACAACATGCTTCAAAAAACATTGACATTTATTTAATGCAAACATATCATTTGGCTATACAAACATTCATTATAGCACACATCTAACCTTTTTGGATTCTCATTTTGCACCATTTTTTCTTCCAATAATTGTTGGCTAGATCTAGATGTTTCCATGATAATGTTCCAAATGACCGGACCAATCATTGCCAGAAAATGAAAATACAAGTCATCAAGTGAGAGACAAGTGTATAAAGAACATTTAAAACGTTGTATACTCTACCATGATAAACTATATATACATGAATTTTTATTTTATGGTTCTATTATCCATTGTTGGTGGTTATGTAGTAAACGTGCATAAGTTACAATAAAGAAAATGATTTATAGACTTCAGTGACAATTATGCATATACATTTATGGAAATGTGTTATTAAGAATTACCATGGGAACATTTTTTATTTTTTATTTTTATCAAAAGCAATTGCACAAGAAATAATGAAATATGAACTACAAGCTAAAGAAAATAATAGTATTCAGTATATGGAGGAAAATGAAACAAAGTGAGAACAAAAATGCGTAAATTGCATGCTAAGCATGGCATAAAAATTTATACTTATAGAAGACAAAGAAAAAAAAATTATGTTCATGGTTCGAAGACTTATCGGAATTTGATGTTTGCATCTTTTCTTTGTTTTCTTGTTTTTTATTGTGCAGAATTTCTTTGTTTTTCAATGTTTGCAAGTCAAGGCATATGTCAAAGGTGCATATTTGAAAATGTGACAAATATTGTGACAAGTCAACAATGAAATTATAGAATACGAACATTGGAAAAATGAATCAAGATGACAAAAAAGATATGGTAAGAAAAATTGTATGATGATCTATCCAATAAGCATCGAGGACATGAAAAGAAACATTACTAGCTAAAAGGTTTGTCCAAAAGTGATCTAGAATTGAGCTATAATCAGTTGTTCATTTTTTTGTATGAAAATTAAAGCCATTATTTTGCATAAATAAAAGTAGTTTTTTTTGTTGATGGCTAGTTTGCAACATGTCCAAATTGAAATCACCAACAAGCACAATTGGGTAGTTTTTTCATGTGTGCTCTAAAATGAATTTGATGAAATTAATTATTCCATCAATGTTTGCATTTGGTTCAATATATACATTTGCAACTATAATGGTTTTTCTTTTAACATGGGGTGTTGCAATTGTTGATACAATTTGGTCTTTTGTATAAGTGAAACGATTCTCACCGACAATATTTTTCTATAGTATGTGTGAATTCCATGTAAATGGTATAAATGTATGTAGTCATATTTGCTAGACAATAATGGATTCAATGGAGGTGATTTTGATTTTATTTCTTCGAAACAAAGAATGTCAACACCATTAGATCATAGTCAAAAATGATATCTTTGAAATGCAAGGACAAACTATGAGTGTTCAATGAACATATTGTCAAATCATCAATTGTTTTATTTTGATATATGCTACATTCAAGCTCACATGAGCAATTTTGTCTAAGTCTATTTAGCTCAATAGAAAATTTTTCATTGAGATAAAAGTTACTATGTTCCATATTGTTTGATAAATACAATGACTTAGTATCTTTGACATGAGAAAGTGTAGTATAAACAAGTCCATGTTGCCTAACTCCTTTTGGGTCAAACACCAATTTTTCCATTGTTAACCCTTGTGATCAATGTATAGTTCATGCACATGCCAATTGAACAGGAAATTGTTCTCTTGGAAAGCTAATTTTCTTGTTTGATTCATTATCCCTACAAACTTTAGTAACAAGTGTCCACGTAGACATTATTCCATGTTTTTATAGATGCGTCATTTCTTCCCATTGAATAGTGCCAACAACTAGATCAGAAAATTCAATCCAAATTGCACCATTTTCAAATGTTGTTGATGCTCTAAGCATTCCTTCAACACCATTCACCAAATGATCCTGAATACTGTAATTTCTGCCAACTGGTTCAACAAGCATATTTTCTTTCAATATAATAGAAGATGGCAACTGCATTTTGATATGTTTATTGTAATTTATATTTATTGAGTCAATTGTTATATCATATGCATTTAATATAATTTCTTCTTTGTTGATGAGAGAAAAAATTGTTTCATTATGTTCATGTACATTCTTGTTTAAATAAAACAGGTATGGAAAAATTGGATCATTTGTTGTCGATCTATAAAAATGTTTGCTCAAGAATGCAAGATCATCATTAATATGTGAACATGTCCTGATTTTGTTTAAGATGGATACGAATTATTTATTGTCTTGTCACATAACCTATTTTAGTTCATAAGTTTTCACATTTTCTTTCCAAAAGTTGTAAGGAGCACTAGTTCCTTTAAGATGTGGTTGTTCAAATATCCAAAAATCACATACAAGTTATGGTTGACATAGGTTACCACATAAAATTATGTCAAGGTTCCCAAATGGCGAAGTTGGAGTATGAATAATTTCTTGGTGTCGCATGTCAACACTATAAAGAAATCGAGACCCAATTAATGAAGCATCATCTATCAACATAAATTTAGGCTGTTAGTATTCTTTTCTCAATACATCAAGTGTGCTAGAAGCCAATGGCACCATGTGACATGGTGAAAGTGGCAAATGCAAAGATGAATGGACTCTAACACCATGTGCGATATATGAAACTTTTCAAGTAAATGCAAGCATTAGACATTTTTTTTTCACAGGGTTACTTTGTAAGTCTTTCTTATAAATTCGTATGAGTGCATGGTAAAGTTCTTATGCAATGAATGTTTTTCCTGTACCTGCACCTCCAGTGATAAACAAATATAAATGCGTACCATGATTATTATTTTTCCATAGAATTATTTGTTTGATTACTGATTGTTTCTCTTGATTTAATTATCTCATAATTTCATGGTATGCCAATGTTTCCAAAACAAAGGGATGCTTAATGAATTAATTGTTTTATGTATACTTTGTTTGAGTGTTTTTGAATTGCATTTTTTCTTGCAAATCTGGTTGAATGTCATATTTTTCATTAGAACAAACCCTTTTGTCAGTTTCTAATGGAAAGTGAAGCATAAATATCTTGTCACTTTGGGATGCAACTGTAGTGCAAGCAGTTTCAATATCACCCCATGGTGCGACTAAACACCAAATTTATTTTTTTGTGACATCAATAATGTGTTTATGTGAAAATTATGCTTCAACCCATGTTTCTTCATTTTTCTGTAATGTGTATTTAGACTCCTATATGGGATGTAAAGCATCATTATTTCTCTATAATGGTTTTTTGGGTCCATGTCTTCATTGTATCAAATGAATCTTATGACACATGGATTTATTTATTTATTTTTTTTGTTTTTATTTTGTTTTCATGATTGAATAAGAGGAAACATATTATTCCAAGAAAACTCTCTCAAGGGCAATGGGATGTGCAACATATATATCAACACTTGTCATGCAAAGAATATCTTTAGAATTATCAGGTTCTTTTTCTAACAAAATAGGTCTTTTAGAACATATGTTTGTTTTTTAGCTATAGGAGGGTTAGTGAAGCATAAATATCTCGTCACTTTGGGATGAAATTGTACTGGAAGCAGTTTCAATATCACCCCATGGTGTGACTAAACAATAAAATTATTTTTTTGTGACATCGAAAATGTGTTTATGCGAAAAGTATGCTTTAGCCCATGTTTCTTCGTTTTTCTTTAATGTGTATTTAGACTCCTATATGTGATGTAAAGAATCATTTTTTTTCTCTATAATGGTTTTCTGGGTCCATGTGTTCATTGTATCGAATGAATCTTATGACACATGGACATTTTCTTTTTTTCTTATGTTTTTTTCATGATTGAATAAGAGGAAACACATTCTTCCAAGAAAATTTGCTCAAGGGCGATGGGATGTGCAACATATCTATCAACAATTGTCATGCAAAGAATATCTTCAAAATTATCAGGTTCTTGTTCTAACAAAACAAGTCATTTTAGAACATATCTTTATTTTTCAGCTAGAGCAATGTTAATGAAAATTGTTTTTCTAGAAGTTGAATATAAAGGCAATGATAGAACAATGTAGACTGCTTGTCGACTTGACATTTGTTGCATATTTAAAAATGTGTTTCCAAGCTTACGAATAGTTTCAATTTTGTTGTCTCTGCAAGATATGTAATTTTCTCGAATTTTTTTGAATGTAATTGTCATGGAGCAATCCTTTTTGTCATAGAAGAGTTGCAATATGTTGCTACAGCATAAGCATCTACAATAGATTGAGCATCTATGTTTTCTTACCACAATGAAGGGATTTTTTTGCAAATGCATTTATCCACACACCGCAAGGATTTATTTTGAGTAGTACAATTGGCTGAGTAATACAAAATCATAAGAGAATGATGTATTCTTGTTTTGTAATTGCAAGGTTGGCTAAAAACATGGCAAACGTTATGTTCTTTGAATAGGATTTTTCCTATAGAATAAATGAAAGTTTCTTTTGCATTGTTTGCATATAATTTTTTTCATTGCACAATGGATGCAAGATACAAGTTTCATCAATTGGTGGGATAGGGAAACCAAATATACAACTCGAATTTTATGTTTTTTGCAAGTTTTTTTGTGGTGATGAGTCTGAAATTGAATCATTTGATTCGACAAAATTGTTGAATCACAAGTCAAATATTCATCAATGAAAACTGTGACATCAAAATCAAGGGATTGTTGATATATTGACACATTTTGAATCCAAAGCAATCCATGGTCATGCTATGTTCCTCTACTTTGGAATTTTGTAATAAAAAAATAATCTTTCACTTGACCAAATAATTCATTGTTTTTTGTTATCAAGGAACATAGTGACGAGATTCTATGCCTATAATATTGACTACATATGATTGGTTGATGTTTGATCAATGTTTCAATCCATTCATCATCTTAGTTCTTTGCCTCATTTGTTATGGAGTCAATACTTTGTATTTTTAATGCATTTATCAATGGTTCCCAAAGATGCTTAACATTCACTGAAATTTAGTGGACCAAGCTATCGTATCATTGCAAATATATCTTTTCATAAATGTTCAAAATAGTCAGGTGATGTGTGAATGCATCTTAAAGATTGATATGCAATTGGTGACTTTAATAATTTACGAAGATTTATTTTATTCTTAACATCTTTAGCAACTAGTTTTGTCCTTTTAGGTCTCCTTTGCGAATAGAATTCCAAGTTGACTTAAAAACCTCGTTTATCAAAATATGAATTCCTTAAAAAAATATGTTTATAATATGTGTTGAAAAGTTACCAAACATGTGCAATAGTTCCCATTATGCAATTTTTTGATATGAAAAAGTGATTCATAACATCAGTAGGGCGAATTGATCCAAAGAATAGTTTCAGAAAGTTCATATCTTTAGAGAATTTTTCTTGACAAATGCCTAGGGGATGAAACCCTTCAGAAGGTGCAATCTATATTATTCTTGTATCACGATCATGGATAAGGTGGGCCTCTGAATAACCATGTACAAGTGTTTCAGTTTCTTTCTCTAGATCATTATCTACATTTGGTGACTCTAGTTCCTTCATTTTTGGACTATCGCTCTGATGATCTTGTCTACTTTGATCAAAATGTTTTTTCCATTCATATTTGATTACTATTTGTTCACTCTTGTATAGAGATGCATTACACAAGTCATGTAATGCACACATAACTTTCTTAGGTCAAATATTTCCAGACAAATAAGCATTCTTGTATTCCAGTTTTCTTTTTAGCATAATTCCCACTGTCATATTGTCATCAATATCTCTAGGAAATGTTGTCTTAATTTTATCTAGACTGAAAGGAAAATTTATGATTTTTCCTGTTAATCCAATTTGTGATATTTTATAGCCAAGTTGTTTTATTTGTGCAAAATCCATCCTTGGTGTGCTAATCTCTCTTCCAAATATGTCAAACATCAATTTTTCATTTCGTTTAATATAAAAAGGTGATGCAAATTTAGGGAATTTTTCATTGAGTATTACATTGTTACACGATTTTCATATTTTTTCATTGAGATTAATGATTTTGAAGTTTGAAGCAGATGTCACATAGGAAATAGTAGATAACATGTCTTTGTTAATAGATTGCATGTCCTTTCCAAAGGACAATCTATCACAAATGCAACATGCATATGTAGGCATGTCTTGAAGTGATTGCAAATATGCCTTAATTGCTTTATTTGACTTTACATGTTTCTTTTGTGCTTCTTGTATTATAGCACCTTGTGCTCATATTGCAAATTTCAATTTATGTGAGTGTATTGCTTACTATAGGCATTGGAAAAATAAGTAGATACTTCTTTGTTATTTTGTGTCTCCATTGAAAAAGGATTATTTTCCTCATTTTATGATGTGGAATCCTTTGATACTACAACAAATTTTATTCTTTTTGATATTGTGTTGTCAATTGAAAAATGCTTTAATTGAGTAGAACATCTAGTAAACCTATATTCATTGCTAACAAGATATATACAAGTTACACTTGAGGTCGGCTTTCAGTTATCTCTTTCCAAGATTCCTTGGAGCATTTGTGGTGAACTGTCAATTTCACTAATATTCTCAAATTCTGAATTTCCAAAATTGCATGGAAATGTGCATGTGTTGTAAATATTGGTACATGCATAAGGTACAAGACTTTGGAGAAAGTTCTTGATGAATATAATCTCAAGGAAATACCTTTTGATTCTATATTCTAGATATATATGTTAACATCAAGGAGTTCAAATATCCATCGTATCACAAAGCCTTTTCTCTCTATATGTCCATATGCATATGACATTGATAAATTTATAATATCAGCTTGCCAATCATTGATACATTGCTCTTGTCCAATATTTTTAGCACTGAGGTTTTGTTGTAAGCAATTGATATCTCTATCATTATTGCAAATGAAACAATTGTAAAAATTTTGTGCAATTATTTTTCTTATATTAGACATATTAAACCATGGTGCAAGCGTGCAAATAGTCTCAAACAAAGAGTCATGAAAGTCATTGAAATTTTGTAGATAGATCACGAAGATTTATTCACATAAGATTTTCTCAATTGATAATATGTCAAACTATGCATGTGGGAATTGGTATGGGTAAATGCATGGACCAATCATTCTATTTATTGAAGCTACGCTATCTACTGTGTTATGTAGCAACAATGGTTCAAAATGTCCTCATTCAGGATTTTGGCTATGTAGAAAAACATTATATTGATAGCCATGAATGTCTGAATTGAACCATAGATATGTTTGGACATTTGTAAATAGCCAAACATTGGCTGGAACTGACAACCACTTGGAGAACCATTTGATAAAAAATGAATCTCCCCATAAGCTAATTGTATATTGAGCACAAATAGAAGAAGGTGTGGACAATCCTTTCAAGTACATTTCAAGATCATCAACATGATGAAGATCCTGAAGGTATTCAGGAGTCAATTCTATATGAAATGAATGCGAAGAAACATCATGTCCATGGGATAAGAAATGTCCAAATTAGTTTACAATTCCATGTTGTATTTCAATTGAGCTATAGTGAAAGTGAATAAGAATAGAAAATGATTCAAATAAGTAGTCACCGAGATAATAGAAGAAATGATCTAAGTTATGTAGATTGAATCTAGATAAATTGTTATCAATTCCTAATAATTTTGATCCTTTCAACACAAAACTATTTTTCATTTCCATAAAGTATATTGAGACAAACTAAAAAAGTGTCCAAATGTGATAATGATTTATAGAATTAAGAGCATGGATTGCATTGAATGTTCAATGAGTACATATGATATTAGGAAATTTTTGGACCTTATATATTATCTAGTCTACATTGTCTTTGAGACTATCTTCTCTCCCTATTTTTTTTTCACAATACTCTCAAAATGAGTACCTAACACTGTGACAAAAGAGTAAATGAAATGGCCATAAGGAACCTTGAATATTTCATTTTTTTAAAATTGAAACATAATTTAAAACTAAAGAAATTTATGCAATTTAAAATAATAGCAATAAAACCATTATTATCATTTCAACAAATTTCAAAACACAATATTTAATTTGTAAAATTTCATAAAAAAAAATTGACAATTACAATAAATTCATTTCAAAATGTATGAATATAATAGAATCCAATTATTAGCTTCAAAAACAAATCACAATATAGCTTTCTATAACAAAGAACTCTAATTTAAGATTACAAGCATAAAACTACTTAAAACTATTATCATATTCATAAGCTTATTGAAATAATAAACATATTTAAATTCTTATTACTATGAAGCTATCAATTTCACCATGTCTAAGTTACTAACGTATTATTGCATTATAAAGAAAATATGCTATGAAATAAAATGTAAAGTATATATCTTCCTAACATGATGTAATATTTATTTTTTAAGGCTTAGTGCAAATGGATATAGCTCCAATTGTTTGAGAATATCTATGGCTAACACATGAACATCGTAGTTTTTTGAAATATCCATATCCTAGTAGTTGGACAAATTCCCGTAGCTAGTGTTTGCATATGCAAGAACAAAACCCAGGCATAATTGGTAGACAAAAAACAATGCATGGATTCAATGGAAAAAGTGAAAACCAGAAAAACTAATAATTGATATTTCTATGTAGGGAGAAGCACCAAAGAAAAATTATAAGTGTTTTGAACAATAAAACACACCACACATTATTGTTTTTTCAACAAATACCTATGTAACTTTTTTTTCCATAAAAATTATATTTTTTTGTTATATATTTGATTTTAGAATTATTTTATCTAAATTGTCTCTCTATGATTTATGACACAATAAAATGAATTACATCAGTTTTATATTCTATGTGTTCATGCATACACTATACATGATTCAAATATATTTGTGATCACAAACTAATCATTAAGAGATTGACATACTTAGATGAGACTACATGAGAATCGCCAACAATGTATGCAAAGCACAACATTAGTAATAACAGCATAGCCATGAATTTATGCAAGCGACATACAAAGACAAATTAGCAATGCATTCAAATCTACTAGAGAATATGTGTGTGTGTGTGTGTGTGTGTGTGTTTAATCTATTTTCTGTAAATAACAATGACCAAAAATGGGTAATGTGATTTTGTATCGTATTGTTTACTAGCCATTAAAAGAATTACCAACTATGTCATAAGAAATAAACAACATTCTAGTGACACATGAGTAAGAAAGCACAAATAAAAAATCATTGCCAAATTGTAATCATAGTACTATAACTACATTAAATTGCAAACCAAGGTGGGCAAGCTAACTTTGTATCATATTATTTTCTATCCATTGAAAGAATTATCTACTATGATGTCAATAACAAATAACATTCTAGCCACACATGACTACAAAAATTGCAAATAAAAACCATCGCTCAATATTTTTTTTTTTTTTTTTTTCTAAGTAATACTAAACTATTATATTACAGCAAGAGCAGAGTTACATTGTGAAAATTACAACAGGGCTGCGGCCCTGTAAAATTTGTCCGCGGACAGACAGTAGACACTTGACACATAGGACACATTGACACATGGACACATGGATAAAGACTTAGAGCCACATTCATGCAGCTGACACATGGACATATACACTTGCAGAACAGCGACATGGAACAGAGATAACATAAAACCGACACCATTACATAGAGACAGAGTGACAGACTCATATATAACCGCATAGGAAGCTGACTGAGAAAAATTCTTGCTGTAGAACCTGGAGTGCGAGCTGGGCATGTCAATCTTCGTCAGTGGTCTGCGGCTCATCTTCTTCCTTGCAGCGTGGAGGCTGAAGGATAGCTTTGCCAAGGTTGCGCGCTCCACGGTCGCTTGGGCCAGCGCCTGAGTCACCAACAGGCTCTCTCAGGCTTGCTCCCGGGTCATGTAAGGGCCTCATCATCTCAACAGCAGGGAATTCCATATCCACCATGGGAACAATCCCAGGAACACGCGGAGGGTTGGCCCGAGGGATGTCATCCTCATCTTCCCAGGGATTGCTACAATGCTCAACAGAGACAGTCACAAAGAAAGTGGAATTAGCTAAGGTGCAGGGGAGGCGGTAACGCACCATTGGGTGCTCCGTGTGCCCACAATCCATGCGCACAGGCTGTTCCCCCATTCTGCCTCTGCCCGGGGGCCTTCCCCTCGGCCTTCTGCGTTCAGAGGATTCCTCAATTGAGGAGGAAGTCGAGGGGGCTCTGCCACTATACCCACCCCTGCCGCCGCTGCCTCTTCCCCTATTACGCTGCATGCTGGTCTTATGAGCAGAGCGCTTAATTCCACTGTGAAACAGCGGAATCGGCCTAGAAATGCTGCCAGACCAAGTTTGCGTTTCCCAATTGCCGAGAACAGTGGCAGCTGAGCCTTGACCCTCTTTCTTAATGTTTGATTGAGGGCTGAGACTCAGAGCCTCCACACTTTCTAACAAAGCCAGAACAAGACTGAACAATGGACGCGGATACGAGCTGGAGCTCCAAGTGCCCTCACCTGCTAACGAAACCAGAGCAGGAGCTAACGAAAGGCGCATACAGAGAGGCGTAGCCAAATTCTCAGAGGCGCAATTGGCTTGCTTGTGAGCTTGCCAATTGCCCCACTCCTCCGCAGCATCACACTCACATTCACAATCAACGTTCAGAACCTCCATCACCTCCGGCGAGAACGAACCAGTTGCAGCGAGAAATGGCGTAAGGATGGCCTGGAGAAGGTTGTTATGAAGCGCCATGATGCGCTTCTCAAGAATCGCCTTGATGGTCGGCAGGACTTCTCTGTCAACCGCCTTAATTCCCCTCCTTAAATGCTAAAGGGTGGTAGAGTTTATTCGTGTCCTTCTGTCATGCTTGGTAAACCATCGCTCAATATTAATCATAGTTCTATAACAACATTAAATTGCATATGTACTTTAGTAAATGTGTCAATTTGAGCAAAACATGTTGCAGCAAAATTGCCTAGAAATGTAATAATTTAAGCTTTCATAACCACTCATCTTGGAATACAAAGTCCAAGTAGACATACACAACAAAAATTACTATGAGATTTGGGGGTGCATTTAATATCTGTTGATTTTAGCATTACAATTTATGGAAATTCTTTCTCATTTGAGACATAGTGAATCAACAAAATTATCATCTAAATCACACACAAAAAATTGTTGTAGATTGGCTTTTGACAATCATTCATTTTTCTCTGGACTTGAACAAATATATTGCATTCAATAGCATAAAAATTTGCACAAATTAAAATTACAACTAATCCACTTGCCACGAAAATTGTATTCAAACTGCTCAAAATTTCTCCTCTTCTCTATTTTATTTGCAAAATGAAATTTGTGATTATCAATCTCCTCCTCTTTTATAAATTGGTGTAGCGACTTTGAAAATTTCTCTACTACACATTCCATGACTCAAAATCATTCACAATTCCATAGCACCGTTTTATAATAAATTCCACCCAAACTAGCAAACATCACTTGAGTCTAGTATATCATCAAGTCAAATAATGATTCTACAATGTAAATAATACTACTCTTTAAAGGCTTGTTAGTATCAAATACAATAAATAATACCGGGAAAAAGTATTCTAAGAACAAATTTCATAATTTAGTCAAATATGTTCAATTGTAAGCATATTAGACATTGTACTTCAAATCATACCAAATGTCAATTGGCCAAAAAATTAAAATCTAAGTATCTATACGTATTTGAAAACCCTTATAATTGTCTTTAAGTTTTTAGACATGAAATATTATTAAACACCACAATTTCAAATAACAAAGGTTGTAACATTCTTTAATTCCTTGTAGTTCCCATTTGTCTTTTTATTGCTTTCTACTTGTTTTGAAAAATAAAAAAGAGCACATAATTGCTACATAAAAACATTAATATTATTCCATAATTCAAAATTTCTTTGAAAGTTTAACTTGCCATATAGACATAAATAACGTGAAATTTAATCCCAAATTAATGGTCAACAATAATTTTCATTCAAAATTTCTAAAAAATTTGTCAAGTTTTGGATATCACCCTCTCTAGATAAAAGTATTCGGTACTTTAAAATTTAGAGAAAATTAAAAATTGCACAAATGTCTAGAACATCCTAATCATTACAATTCCATAACTATAAAATAAAAAGCACGTGCAGAGTCAAATATTTCATAGCTAATATGGAAATTACTTTATCGAATCCTTAAAAAATATATTTCAAAGGTCCATCATAAACATTATGAATGCATTAAACCAATTCATGATCTATGTTGACACCTAATCCGAAACGGATGGGTGAACTGGACAGTCATCTAGAAGCTGAACTGATCCATCATATGTATGTATATAAATAATGTGTTAGCTAATGAATAAAATCAATTAGTTTTGTCTCTCGTTCAATGTGGAGTTACCCTGGCCTGACATGGTATCAGAGCACAGGTCCCAAAATAGGTTGTAACTCCTACCCTAAGCACTGTGCTGCTCTGTCCTGTCTGTCCTGCGCTGCTCTGTCTACCTGGAACGTTAGTCTCTGCGCATCATCGATTGTCTGCGCCTCTGTCCTGCATCTCAATATGATTCTATGCGCTCTCTGACTGCCAGAGACTGCGCACTGTTCTTATGAACATTTGCCTGAACGCCTGCGTTATTTGATATTCTTCTGTCCAATTTTTTTTTGTAAAACTATACAGAGATTTGCGCATTATGAAGGTTTGACTGGCATTCCACTTCTTGATTTCGAATCTCTTATTGTTGATGGAATGGAGCCCTCTCCTGTAGACTTACATCCTCTTCTCTGCACCTTTTGATGCCATCACGCCCCTCTAGAGATATTATTGCAGGGTTTTTATGTTGAATCAGACGCAGCAAGTCTATCACCTCCTGTCTCTTTGCCACAAGACGAAGTTGCAGGTCCCGTATGGTCTCAAGAACTCGTTTAAATATCTGGATTTTCAATTCTTCTTCTGATGATCCGCCACCTAATTGTGCACGCCGAATCCATGAAATTTCCCTCCGTGTATTCCATAATTCCTCCTCGCATTCTTCTTGAACCTTTCACTCAGCTTCCCCAACACTCTGTGGATTGGTTAGGATTGTTTTCTTGTTTTCACCGTGGAACTGCTTTCTTGTTTTCACCGTGGAACTGTTTTCATCCACCTACTGCGCGTGGAATCAGAGCCTCCGTAAAGAGTGAAGGAAAGCCTGTGGGTTAATCCTGAGAAGTCGGTGCAGCGTGGAACATCGTGGAATTGGTGTGAGGTTTGCATAAGAGTATTTGCAGTCTTTGCTGTGTGAGGAGCCGAATCCATCATCGCTGTCAGTTGGAGGATAAACTGCCAATTTTCGTCGTTGTTACCTTTAATCTTTTGTCCGCTGCATTATAGAGTTATGTATTGAAGACCGATGCCGAGGTTTTGTATTACTGTATTGAAGATGTCGAGGTTTTGTATTGATAAACTGTATTAAAGATGCCGAGGTTTTTTTATTGATAAATTGTATTGAAATCGATGTTGAGCCATAGAATTGTGTATTGAGACCGATGCCTGAAGTTTATATAAACTGTAATGAAGACTGTGTTTTATTGTAAAAATGCGACTGCGTTTTTATTGTAATGAAGACTGGGTTTTTATGACTGCGTTCTCTTAATGAAGACTGCGCTCATTGATTCCTCTGAAGCCTGAAGCGTTGATACGTTTCTGGTGACTGCGCTTTTGGTATTGAAGACTGAAGACTACTTGTGCTTGAATGACATGGTATGACATGGTTAAGAATCTTCATGGTGTAAAGGATGGATGGTCTTAGATGGCTCGATTTTTAAGTGCACTCTCGCAGCTGCTTTAGATATATTTTTGAAGATAGCTGGTTTCCGTCTCTATCAAGCATATCCTAGACCTTTCACATTGGATGAAGTTTTTCGGTATTTATAGTTTTCCATTGTATTCAAAATACTGGCAAGCTTCAGTTATTGAAATTGTATTGTAAGCAGTTTTCAAAGGGGTTATATAAGCTGTTTTCAAAAGCAGTCAAAGTCATATCAGTCAGAAAATTTGCACAGTTTGTTTTTTATGCTGTATTGAAGCACAAAAGTGTTATAATATTTCAATGAAATTCTGATGCCTTCTGTCACATATTAGAGGGATTTAAAAGGCTGTAAAGTGAGGATTTTTTTGGCAGAAGTAATTTTTTATCAGCAAAATTATTTTTCTATCAGCAAAAATAATTTTTGTTACAGTATGCATTCAAGAGAAAGAGAAAGATATTTCAGAGGCAGGGGGGGCAGACACCCTCAAGAAGAAAAGGCAGACTTACATTGCATTCGCTGCAAACAAAATGGATCTCATGATGCTTCTACATGCAAGCTACCATGGGAAAAGATTGAGCAGAGAAGAAATCAACAGAAAGGTAAAACTGATGACACAGACAAAGGTAAAGCACCTGAATCCGCTCACTATATTGAGGCACAATGTAACATTGGAGTAAATGAAGATTTGTTTAATGCTTCACTTGCTTCTTCGAAAAATGACTGGTTGCTTGATTCAGGAGAAACCTGTCATATGACTCATAGGAAAGATTTCTTTGAAGATTTCACTGACAATGTTGATGGAGCAGTATACTTTGCAGATCAGTCAAAAATCAAGCCATCAGGGCTTGGCACAATCAGGCTTAAACTGCCTGGTCTTCCAGACTTTCTTCTGGATCATGTTCTATATCTCCCACAGCTCAAGAGAAACTTGCTGTCCCTGGTCCACATCCGCCAGCAAGGTCACTCCATTCATATGTTTGATGGAAAGCTTGAGGTAAGAAAGGCATCTGACCATTCACTTGTCATGAGGGGTATAGAAGAAGAAAGACTTCTTAAACTGCAAGGAACCTCTGCTCATGCACAACATTTTTCATATGTTTCTCATCATGATGAAGGTACACTTCCATCAAGTCTATTATGGCATGCTAGATTTGGACATTTAAACTATGATAGTCTCCGCTTGTTGAAGAAAAATGGTGTTGCTGGTTTGCCTACAATTCCTAGAAAACATAAACAATGTGATGCCTCCATTCTAGGAAAGCACAGCAAACAGTCTTTTCATGATTCACATTCAAGAGCACATAGGAAGCTTGAACTTATTCATTCAGATTTATGTGGTCCAATGCCTGTTCCTTCTGCAAATGGAAATAACTATATCATGACATTTATTGATGATTACACCAGAATGTGTTGGGTTTATTTATTGAAGAACAAATCTGATGCTTTTCAAACATTCAAGAATTTTCATAAGTGGATTGAAAATGATGCACAATCTCATATTGGGTCTATTCGCACTGATAATGGAAAAGAATATACATCAAATGAATTTGAACACTATCTTAGCCAACATGGGATTAAACATCAAACAACTGTGCCTTATAATCCTCAACAGAATGGTGTAGCTGAAAGAATGAACATAACAATTTTGAATATGGTACGATCCATGCTTTTCTTCAAAAATGTAAAGACAATGTTTTGGGCTGATGCTGTTCTATGTGCTGCATATATAAAGAATAGATGTCCATCTAGTGCTATAAGAAACAAGACTCCTTATGAATTGTGGTATGGACATGTTCCTTCGGTAAAACATCTCAGGATATTTGGTTCCACCTGTTATGCTTTAATACCAAAGGTACATAGAAACAAACTTGGTGCTAGAAGTCGTAAGTGTATCTTGTTACACTAAAAAATGTCACCATGACTATTTACAGTTAGTATGGCTCAATCAACAGTCATGCTACCCTCTTAGGCAAGTCTTATGCCTCTGCTATCCATCTCAAACTCAAAGAAGAGAGAAAGTCTTGTAAAAAATGTGTTTATCTCTGGGGACGCAGGTTCTCTCGAGCCTTACCTACGGGGATGCTCCCAATGTTCACAAAAGCTGCGTCTTTGGACGCTCTGTATGTTAAGGGACAGGTGCGTCCTTCTGTAAAAGGCAAAATGCGCAAGTTTCATCTTAAAAAAGTTACTTGTGGTTACTTCTAGAACATTCTAGAGGTCGGTTTGATGAAATGGATGCGCCTCCAGTTGGTTCATGTATCCCTATTAAGGAGGAGCTTATCCCATCAATAAGGGAGCTATCCCACCCAAAGAGGGGGATTATCCCATTGATGGTGGACCTGAATAACCTCTTTACAGCACTATAAATAAAGGCATTGAGCCAAAGGGAGAGGAGGTTAAAGCTATACATTTTCTTTGGGTAAATGCTGCAGGAATTAGGACTCCAATTTAGAACCTTGTGAGGAGAGATTGTCTTTGCTTGATTCTACTTGGAAGTGGGTGAGCTTTGTCAAAGTAGAGGAAAACCCTTGATGGACCCTGGGAGGAACTTGCACAACACCAAGGCCAGGTTGTAAGAGTTCCTTTGTTTCGTTATTAATACAAACTGGTTCATTTTTCTCAATAGCTTGTGTTAATGAGTTATTTCATGTGTTCCTTGGTCTGCATGTTGAATATATGTTTTATTATATGAAATGCAAGTGCTTGGTAATTGTTTGATTGTTTGTGGTTGCAGGAATTGATGTGAAGGAGGAGCTCATCCGGATCGGCAAGGACGGACTACAACAACAGCGTTTTGGAATAAGGTAAGCCTAAACACTTGTAGTTTTCATGTTTTAAAAGGTGTATTTAGAGAAAGATAGTTCCATTTTGTCTTGTTTGTCGCTAGAGAGTTTAGACTCCTAGGGAGGTCAGCTGTGTCCGCACAAACGACTTTTTCCGCCACGACAAATTGGTGACTCCGCTGGGGAACCATTGTTGTAAAGGTCTTTTCCTTTGAATGAACTTTGCTCTGAGAAAATTGGTTTATTTTTCTGGTTTTTGACTGTGTGAACTTGTATTTGGGTGGATTAGCTTAGGATTAGTTTCATTTTGGTTTTTCTTGAGTTTTTCAGTAGGACGCACCCTCTGAGTGCTTCACAGTGCGTCCCTGGACGCACTTTTTCTGTGTGAACAGAGCGGGCCCGCACCTGTGCTAACGGGTTGCCTGCGTCCCCTGCTAAAATTTGAGAAAATTCCATTTTTTTGCATTTTTTGCTCTTAGATTTTGTTTTTTCTTAGTTTTTACTGCCCAGATCCATTAGTCTCTTGTCAAAGATCTTCACCTAATCTTGTTTCATCGGCATTCCTACTCTAAGCTTTTATCAATTGGGTGTTTTGAGTCTCTTTTTTGAGAAATTCTTGATTTGATTTCCTTTGGTCATTACTTGGAGGTTTGTCTCAGTCTTATCACAATTTTGCATCTTTTTGCTTTTGTTTTTGCAAAAAAATTTCCCCCTCATTCGCCGGGGGGGGCTAAATTGTGTATGAGTGTTAATCGCCTTTGAGTATTTTTATTTTTGATCTTTGGAACTCTCACCCAATTTTCTTGACTTGCACTTGATTGGTTCTTAGATCACATTAGAATCATCTTGTGTTTTGAGGATTCTCTTGCATAGATCACATTTGCATAACTAGAATTCTCGTTTTCAGAATATGAATGAAAAATGTGCATAGATTACATTTGCATACTTTTCAAGTGAATTGTGCATAGATTACAATTGCATAGTTTACATTCTGAAAAATCAATTGTAGATTTAGATCAACTTTCTTTGATTTGAATTTACACAAAAATAAAAATAAAAAAAAGGTTTTGAAATTGATTTGCATTAGTTTTTCTTGATAAAATTAGTGCATTAGAGAATTTGTTATTTTTCTCTTAGTGATCAATTTTTGCATCGTTGGAAGTGAATGGAAACTCTCTCCTTACTTTAGTTAGGATTCATCGAATTGAAAAGATTACATTATCATATTCGATTGCATTCAGTTGAGTCGGGTCATAACACCATTGGTTTCATTTCCATTTACCCATTTGAGTAATAACAGCCTTAATAACACAGCGCTTAATTAAAATTCATCTAGTAATTTTTACATTTCTAGGGCTCTGATACACCAACTAGCTTAGGCTAGTGTCTTGGATTAGGATCTAGTTAACAATCCAAGACAGTAAAACAAACAAGTAGCTCATCTTGTGGTAGGATAAATCCAACTGTTACATTTATGCTCTGGGAAAGCTCCTCTTAAAGGAGAAGCACGAGACCGTGTCCGAACCAGTGAGGGGATCATTCCCCCCTCGTTGGGAACGACGCCAGACAGTACGTATTACAAATGGTAAACCTCGGATTAACCATTGTCGAGGAGCCAGGGGTCACTTATCGGTAAACCTTGGATTACTGTCAAGGAGCCGGTAAGGGGATTGAGCTTGTTACTCTGCCCTTGCGTGCTGTCGGAGTTTAGACTGTTCCCCCAGGTGTACTTGTTGTGATTGGTGACTTTAGTGACCATAAACTTTAGGGTTCTACCGAGGTGACAGTGGAGGGAAGGTCCCACTGTACCTGGAGCAGACGTCGGTTATACTCACTTGGATTTTCCGGGGGGTTCACTTCACTTCGAGACGGTTAAAGTGGAGGAACTTGTGCCGATCTATTCATTAAGCAGGTTGCCGGGGTAACTGTTCCACCCACCACTTCTGTACTGAATTCTGCGATGTTGGATTTCATCACCAACTAGTGTTTTCGGTCCGGAAGGCTACTGTTTGTGTATGGTTTGACTCCTAGATTTGATAGCGCGTGTTATTTTGTTTGTTTTTACTTTTAGAGACCATAGGTGTGAATAGTGAATTTTAATTGTTAGGTGTGAATTGTGAATTGTTAATTTTAGTTAAATTGTTAATAAAATTCACTGAAGTTGAATATAATGGCAAATGTTCCGGAATTTACCAACCTAGGAACCCCTCCTAACGAGAATCCTAGTACTTTTCCTTACTTTGGAAATGTTGGTCCTCCTTATATGGCTACTTTGTCGTTACCTGGATTTACAATAGGATTACCGATATGGTTATTTTCAACTTCGTTGGCCCAAAGTACTCCAATTGTTCCATCTCAACCGGATGCTTCACCTCAACAGAGTTCACCATCTCAACATCACCAACCTTCTGTTGACCCTTTACCTTCTTCGCCTAATTTTTCTTCCTCCATTTCTTCCTCTTCGCCTAGTAAAAGCCTTGATGCTAGTAACCAGGAGGTTAAGAAGAAGAAGAAAGGGAAGAAGAAGAAGAAGAAGAATAAGAAGCAAGATAAACAAGAAGTCAACCAACCAACCATGGCTGTAAGTGTTAGTTGTGTTGAGGAAAATTCCGACATGCATCGTAAACCCAAATACCCTTGCAGGCTTTGTAAGGGTGACCACTTCCTTGTCAATTGTCCTAGTATTCCAAAGGTCTTGGAAGTATGGTCAGAAAAATCTCGTCAACTTTCTATTGATCCATCAACCAGTGATAGTCAGGTTCCTGGGAAAAAGGGTAAAGTTAGGTTTCCTTGTAAGTTATGCAAAGGGAGTCATCAAACTCACATTTGCCCTCACATGGATGAAGCCTCAACATTGTTGGAAAACCTTACTGTTCCACAGCAAGAATTTCCAACTGGTTACCGTAAACTTTCTCCCAACCTACCGTCAACTGACGGAGTGATTGATCTAAATTCAAGTACAGTCGATCACACTCTCTCATTGGAGAGTGAAACTCATGTCACTCAGGTTGATGATCCATTAGTTGATCAAGTGGTCGATTCAATTTCACATTCGGTCGATCCCACTTTCCCTTTAGAGAGTGAACTTCATACCGCTCAGGTTCTTCTTGTTACATCAGATTCTTCTATGCCGGGGGGCATTTCACCTGTTTCTACAGAACCCCCTCCAAGCACTGAGGTCTTTTCCTTTGATTGGAATAGACTGACAGAACCTCGTCTTCCTTCCTCCATCCCTTTCCAAATCATTGTCAAGGCTGGTGGTAGGGACATACATCGTACTCAGGTAGACGAAGGTGCTTCTGTTAGTATTTTATCCTCAACTGTTTGGAAAGCTTTGGGTTCCCCTCAGCTTACGCCTATTACGCAGAATCTGAAAGCTTTTAAGAGAACCATTAGTGAACCTTTAGGGATCCTTCCTAAGTTTTCTATTACCTTGGAAGGTAAAACTGTCTGTATTGATCTTATGGTAGTTCGAGGTCCCTTGGATTTCAATTTACTCCTTGGGCGAGACTATGTTTATGCAATGAAAGTTGTCGTATTGACACTCTTTCGCGTGATGTCTTTCCCTCACAATGGCAGTATTGTGACTGTAGACCAGCTTTCATTCCCTAGTCTTGTTTCAACTACCAATAATATGACACCCCTAAATGTTCCTGATTCTAAAGTGGTATCTACCCTGCCACGGGTTAATTATGTGGCAACTGGTCCCATGTTTTCAGTTACCGATGTAAGTGAGCCTCTCACTGTTGATGTAGATCCGGTAATTGACATGGAAAACTCTATGGGATTACTTGAACACGATGTTCTTATCCCTTTTGAGTCCCTTGACATGTGTTCCTTCCAGAGAAGTATTCTTCCTTCTGATGAAGACCTCTTGAAAGCCATGATCAAGGTGTGTCCATTGACATGTCTTTCTTCCAGTTGGAAGCCATGATCAATGTTGCGAGGATAGTTTTGTTCCTGTGTCAACCTCGTTAAAAAATGAAACTGGATGTAGTGAGGAAAGTTCCTTTTACTGTGTCAACCTCGTTAAAAAATGAATCAGTGTGCGAGGATAGTTTTTCCTGTATCAACCTCGTTAAAAAATGAAACAGGCTAACGAGGATAGTTCTTTTACTGTGTCAACCTCGTTAACAAATGAATCAGTGTGTTACGAGGAAAGTTCCTTTTACTGAGTCAACCTCGTTAAAAAATGAATTAGTGTCTGTGAGGAAAGTTCCTTTTACTGTGTCAACCTCGTTAAAAAATGAATCAGTGTGCGAGGATAGTTTCTTCTTGTATCAACCTCGTTAAAAAATGAAACAAGGAGTGTGAGGAAAGTTTCTTTTACTGTGTCAACCTCGTTAAAAAATGAATCAGTGTGTGCGAGGATAGTTTTTCCCTGTATCAACCTCGTTAAAAAATGAAACAGGCTAGAATGAGGATAGTTCTTTTACTGAGTCAACCTCATTAAAAAATGAATCAGCTAGATTTTAGGATATGTAGGTAGATTGTAGAAAGTAGGATTTTGAGGATAGTTCCTGTTACTAAGTCAACCTCGTTAATAAATGAATCAGGTTTGAGGATAGTTCCTGTTACTGAGTCAACCTCGTTAAAAAATGAATCAGGTACGAGGATAGTTCTTTTCTTGTGTCAACCTCTTTAAAAAATGAAACAACTCCCTTTTCAAGTTAAATATTGAAAGTAAACCTTCATTCCATCCATCTGGTTGAATGCAATGAAGCCTGGGGGGCATGTACCTCGCTTTACATCATTATACTGAGGGCATGCGAACTTTTTGAGCATAGTTCCTTGTCTTGTGTCAAGCTCGTTAAAAAATGAAACAAGGGTAGGTTAAGTAGGTAGATTGTAGAGAGTAGTCATGAGCATAGTTCCTTGTCTTGTGTCAATCTCATTAAAAAATGAATCAAGGATTTTAGAGCATAGTTCCTTGTCTTGTGTCAAGCTCGTTAAAAAATAAATCAAGGTTTTTAGAGTAGAGTTTATTATTAGGTAAGATTTTGAGCATAGTTCCTTATCTTGTGTCAAGCTCGTTTAAAAAATGAAATAAGGAATTTGAGGATAGTTCTTTTCTTGTGTCAACCTCTCTAAAAATGAAACAACTCCCACAAGTCTTTCCAAGGTTTCGAAAGTAAAGCTTCATTTCATCCACCTCATTGAATGCAATGAAGCTTGGGGGGCATGTACCTCGTTTTGCGTCATTATGCTGGGGGCATGTGAATTATAACAAGCATATTTTTTCGTTTCAAGCTTGCGTAAACATGAAACCGAATCCGAGCATAGTTCTTTTCCTGTGTCAAGCTCGTTAAAAAATGAAACAAATCCTCCTCTACTTGAGTCGAGAGATTGACTAGATCTCATAAATGTTAAGTTTTTAGGTTAGTCATTTCAGTTTTTTGCATAATTTTCTTATAGTTTTAGGTCGAGTCTTTCAAATGATCTCGTACTTGAACCTTCATTTCATCCACCTTAGTTGAATGAAATGAGGCTGGGGGGCATGCGCTCTAGGAGTTACGCTTAGGGGGCATCAAGCACAGTTTTCTCTCTGTTTCAAGCTTGTGTAAAAATGAAACTACTTTGAAGCATAGTTTTTGTCTGTTTCAAGCTTCTGAAAAAATGAAACCTATCTCGAGTCAATTTCAGTTATTTTCAAGACTCGTTAAACTCATGAAAATCCCGAGATTATTTTGCCATCTTTCATTCTCGTAAAACAAATGAAAATGCCGAGTCCTTTCCGTCTTTTCCTGCTCGTAAATTAAATTGAAAGTCGGCCATATGAGTACATTTTTATCATTTTTTCGAACTCGTTAAAACTTGCGAAAAAGTGAACCATCAGAGTCATCTTTTAAGCCCTTTTCTGACTCCTAAAAAATGAAAAGATTGCCGAGCGTTTTTCTTTTACACTCGTTAAAACGGAATTAAAAGACGGTCCCCTTATAGCCCTTTTCTGACCGTAAAAACAGGAAAAGGTTGCCGGGTTTTTGTCGTTTCAAACTAGATACTGGAAATAAAACGACGTGTCCTTGATCGCTTTTTACTTTTCAGGTCAACGACACTATTATGAAAGTACTCCTTGGTCGCAAGATCAAGCGGTTCCCCCAGGTATTATTTTATACTTTTTCGGGCTTGAACGACACAAATGTACGAAAAAGTTCAACGTGGAGTCTCCTTTAGTTTTTTCAGACTCTCTAAAATTGAAAAACGCTGAGTTTCTCCTATATTGGGCTCGTTAAACTTTTACAGTAGAGGACCTGTTCAATTACAAACAGGAACGAACCACTCCTTCCTAGGGTTCGAATTTAAACTAGGTTGGACTCGTCCGAAGGATGAGCTTACAATCAAGCATATGTTATCCTCCTCAAGCTTGTTAAAAATAAAGAGGTACTTGCCAGAAATGGTGGGGGAAAAGAGAGAAGAATGAACCTATTTGTCACCTTTTGTCTCAGAAGAAACTTTATTACCACTCTTGAACACGACACTTTTTCATTCACCTGGGTTGGGAAATCTTTTACCTCACAGTTGACCAAATCACTTTGAAAGTCTTTAGCCGGGTTTCGGGATTAACTATGAGTTATTCGTCACCAAGCCATCTGTCGTGTCGTTATGTGTTCAAGAGGTCTGCGAGCAAAACTTTCATCTGCAAAATACTTGTCATCCATTTGACCATCCCTGGAGTTGGTCCTTACAGCAAACATTTCTTCAACTTGAGCAATGATTTCGTGTTGTGGGCTTGCCTGCAACAGGTCGCTTTCTATCGACATCAACACATTATCTAGAAAGATGACTTAGGAATTGACAGTACCTTGAAGTCTGCATGCATCAATGGCAGGTTTCTCGCCTTTGACGTCAGTTTACATCATTGACTTTCGATCAAAGGATTCCGTGAAGTGTTCGACATCAGAACATCTATTCACATTTCACGGGTTGTGCTTGGTACTTTGAGAACCATTGACATTACTGGTGGTCTCTCTCACACTTGTTAACAGTTTACATCATCGACTGGTAATCAAGTGGTTTCTACCATGTTCGACATCAAATCATTTAATCACATGGCTAGAATCGTACCAATTCGAGAAGTAGAAATGAAGACCCTGGATCTAGTTTCCACCATCCAGGCTGCGAGGAGTTTTGTATTCATTATCTATGTAGACTAATCATAAACAGATGGTTGCGTCCATACTGTGTCTACAAAAGTCTATAAAAATGATGTACTGCAAGATCATTCCTGTATCAGAGTAGTTAGTCCATTAGTTAAAGTTTTTAAATCTGAGTATGGGAATGCCTACCTCAGTGATGATATAATCTTATACATGTATTTTGTGTTGAAAATTGCAGGTTCCAACCAGGTACTCCACAAGACAATCCTCGAAATGATAAAGTGCTTCACCCTTCCTAGAATGACAAAACCCTAATCTATTCCAGGCTTCGCACTTTAGGGGGCAATCTGTTACACTAAAAAATGTCACCATGACTATTTACAGTTAGTATGGCTCAATCAACAGTCATGCTACCCTCTTAGGCAAGTCTTATGCCTCTGCTATCCATCTCAAACTCAAAGAAGAGAGAAAGTCTTGTAAAAAATGTGTTTATCTCTGGGGACGCAGGTTCTCTCGAGCCTTACCTGCGGGGACGCTCCCAATGTTCACAAAAGCTGCGTCTTTGGACGCTCTGTATGTTAAGGGACAGGTACGTCCTTCTGTAAAAGGCAAAATGCGCAAGTTTCATCTTAAAAAAGTTACTTGTGGTTACTTCTAGAACATTCTAGAGGTCGGTTTGATGAAATGGATGCGCCTCCAGTTGGTTCATGTATCCCTATTAAGGAGGAGCTTATCCCATCAATAAGGGAGCTATCCCACCCAAAGAGGGGGATTATCCCATTGATGGTGGACCTGAATAACCTCTTTACAGCACTATAAATAAAGGCATTGAGCCAAAGGGAGAGGAGGTTAAAGCTATACATTTTCTTTGGGTAAATGCTGCAGGAATTAGGACTCCCATTTAGAACCTTGTGAGGAGAGATTGTCTTTGCTTGATTCTACTTGGAAGTGGGTGAGCTTTGTCAAAGTAGAGGAAAACCCTTGATGGACCCTGGGAGGAACTTGCACAACACCAAGGCCAGGTTGTAAGAGTTCCTTTGTTTCGTTATTAATACAAACTGGTTCATTTTTCTCAATAGCTTGTGTTAATGAGTTATTTCATGTGTTCCTTGGTCTGCATGTTGAATATATGTTTTATTATATGAAATGCAAGTGCTTGGTAATTGTTTGATTGTTTGTGGTTGCAAGAATTGATGTGAAGGAGGAGCTCATCCGGATCGGCAAGGACGGACTACAACAACAGCGTTTTGGAATAAGGTAAGCCTAAACACTTGTAGTTTTCATGTTTTAAAAGGTGTATTTAGAGAAAGATAGTTCCATTTTGTCTTGTTTGTCGCTAGAGAGTTTAGACTCCTAGGGAGGTCAGCTGTGTCCGCACAAACGAATTTTTCCGCCATGACAATCTTCCTGGGGTATTCAAACACATCTAAAGCATACCGCCTTTATGATGAAGTAAATAAAAAGTTTGTTTTATCTAGAGATGTCATTTTTCTTGAATCATCCAAATCTGACAGTGTTGTTGAGCGGCAACTTGATCGCTTGGATAGATTCACAAAACCGAAATCATTCCAAGAGTTTGATAATCAGATTCCACATCTTGAAGGGGGGATTCCTATACTAGATCAGCATGTGGAATCTCCTTCTGAAGAACAATCTCCCCTGCATGACACTCCAACAACGGATGATGCTTTAAGTGATGTAATTGATAGAATTGGGAGACTCAATCTTGATTCAGACCCAACTCAATCAACAGAACAGCCTGGACCATCTCAGAAAGGTCCCCCAAAGTGGCTGACAAAGACACTTGAAAGTGTTCATCCTGATGAAATTGGAAAAACAGGAACCAGAAATACAAACCGACAAGATGGAGGTGATGTAGATAACTCTAATTCACCTGTTGATATGGATGTTACTTATGATTGTGAAGTGAACTTGTCTACAGATTTTGAACCAACTTCCTTCAAAGAAGCTGCTTCTCATGATGAATGGAAAGAAGCGATGCAGAAGGAGTATGATGCCCTCATAAAGAATGGCACTTGGAAGCTGGTTGATCCTCCATTTGGAACCAAACCAATTGGCTGCAAGTGGGTCTACAAGAACAAGTACAAAGCTGATGGCTCACTTGACAAGCACAAAGCTAGGCTTGTGGCAAAAGGTTTTGCACAGAAGGAAGGGGTCGATTATGAGGAAACTTTTGCTCCCATAGCAAAATGGGCCACCATCCGGACACTCTTTGCACTAGCTGCTCAGAACGGTTGGAAAGTCCATCAAATGGATGTAAAAACTGCATTCTTGAATGGAGATCTAAAAGAGAATGTTTTTATGTCCCAGCCTGAAGGATTTGCTGTGAAAGGACATGAACACAAATTATGCAAACTTGTGAAGTCCTTGTATGGCTTCAAACAAGCACCACGAGCCTCGTATGAAAAACTAACTGAGCATCTTCTGAAACTCAACTTCAAACATTTTGATCTTGATGATGCAACTTTATTTGTCAAGAAAGTTGGCAAAACAGTTGTATATCTTGTGGTATATGTAGATGATCTTTTAATGACAGGGAACAATGAAAGCTATATTGCATCCATAAAGAAAGAATCAGGAAATTTTTTTGAAATGACTGATTTGGGCTATGTTCATTACTATCTTGGCATTGAAGTAACCCAACATCCAAAGTCCATATTTATTTCTCAAAAGAAATACATTGGAGATTTGTTAAACAGATTTGGCATGACAGAGTGCAATCCCCTTTCTACTCCAATGGAACAAAACTTGAAGCTCACATCTATTGAAGGAAAGGAATTTGAGGATGCAACAAAGTATAGACAACTTGTAGGAAGTCTCATCTACCTCACTACTACCAGACCAGACATTTCATTTGCTATTGGAATCCTCTCCAGGTTTATGCAAAAGCCTTGTGAGGGACATTGGTCTGCTGCAAAAAGAGTTCTAAGGTACTTCAAGGGAACTCAAGACCTTGGAATCAAGTATACACAGGTGGACGACTTCAACTTGATTGGATACTCTGATTCAGATTTCAATGGAGACAAAGAAACTGGGGTATCTACTTCAGGATATGCTATGAGTCTTGGATAAGGAGTTGTCTCCTGGAGATCACGCAAACAATCAGTACCAGCAGATTCCACAACAGAAGAAGAATATGTGGCAGCAGCTGAAGCAACGAAAGAAATTGTGTGGCTCAGGAAAATTCTTGAAGATTTGCAGGTAAAACAAATACAATCAACTCCACTCATGATTGATAACACATCTGCAATAAAGTTGGCCAAGAACCCAAAGTTCCATGATCGTACTAAGCACATCAATACTAAATATCATCTGATCCGACATCATGTTGAGGCCAAAACAATCCATCTCCGTCATTGTTCCACAAATGAGCAAATTGCAGACATCTTCACCAAAGCGCTTGGAAGAGAAAAGCTTGAAAGATTCAGAATGATGCTTGGACTCACCAACATCCCTTCAGATTAAGGGGGGGAATGTTGACACCTAATCCGAAATGGATGGGTGAACTGGACAGTCATCTAGAAGATGAACTGATCCATCATATATATGTATATAAATAATGTGTTAGCTAATGAATAAAATCAATCAGTTTTGTCTCTCGTTCAATGTGGAGTTACCCTGGCCTGACAATCTATTTACATAAACAGTTGGATAGAATACTTTATATTAGTGTTTCGGGTGGATGCACCCTAGGGCTTTGGGTTAGAACCCCAATAGAGTAGAAGAAAACTACAATAAGAAATACTCAAATAGCTCAGGCAAGATGCTTATGTTATCAAACTACATAAGAGTGACCGTACCCAGTTTTCCTTCATTCGAGTAGGTCCCACAAGGTTCAGACCCTTTGCAACTCCCGATGTTCTTCAAACCTAGAAATCATTCAATTCGAACATACATAGTAGTATAGAAGTAAAGCATTTTCACGAAATTGACTTTATATCATATAAACAAATGATTAATCATACATCAAAATGACATTAATAGATGAACTAAAACATAATTTGATGCATAGACATAGTTAATTTCGGAAATGATACAACATCTATTTTATTGCAGTAAGCTATAAAGAACATGGAGAGAATTCACCTGAGTCTTTCTTTGGCTCCAAGCGGAACAGTCCTCCGGATTTGTCCTATCCCAGCCTTGAACAATCTTCTTCCATCACCAACACCATCATATCTCAAGCAAAAGGAAGGATATCTATAATCAAGGAAACTAGGGTTTCCTGAAGCTTGTTGAAGTGCATGAGGCACAGTGATTCATTAGACTCAGTCAAGGATAATCTCAGTATAGTAACTCTATCTCTTCTCCTCCTTAAGGCCTTCCCATAGAGGTCTATTTATACCTCTCCCAATTAGTCTTTTAGTTGGGAAACTATTGGGCCATGGGCAATAGGAGGTAATCAATAGGTGAAACCCCTAAACTCCAACCAAAATTGAGAAATTTTAGTTTTTTACGTGTGTTGATAATATACGCAGGTTGGGTATTGACTGACCCGCGTGTACACGCTTTAAACTCAGGAAAAACTAGCGTAAAGGGAATAAAACACTATTTTTTATATATTTGGACCAACTATAGAAGGACGGGTTGCCCTAGGCCATAAACAAAGCATCACATATACCAAGAGTGGTAAATGGTGCTATAACATATGCCCCCTAATATATGAGGTTAGAAGGGGTACATGATGGCCAAAATGTATTAAGTGTATGGAAAGAATCGTGCTGAGACTGAGAAGGACTTCACCAGAATTCAGCCTACCAAGCCATCAAAAGAGATCAGAAAGAAACTATTGTCTGAGGCGAGCATACCCATGCTCAGAGAAAGTAAAGCATGTCCGCATATCAAGTACGAGTGGATCCAATATGTAGACTAGTATAAAAGAATTGAAAGTACATAATGGATCATCTGATCGTGATCGAAAAAGTACATGTCTGAATATCACATATAAGAAGACGACCAATGATGTTGAAGGATGAAGCTGATCACTAATGTCAAAAACTGATCCCAATAGTACCAAATGAACATGATGGAATAAAATGATACTACATCGTAACTCGGATGCCTACATATAAGATGTTGCTATGAAGAACTGCAACATATAACGTGGATGGTATCAACTAGCAGCAACAAGAGCAACTGACAAGTGAACCAAAACATGCTGATGCAACTCGAGGTATTCACCGGCTGCTACTGAACATTTCTACACAATGGGAATAAATGCTCTGAGGTCGACCATGTGAGAAATCATTTGATTACCAGTCATTGATGTATACCGTTAACAAACACGAGACTACTCACCGATAATGATAATGAGAGTCAAGGTACCCAGTACAATCTAACAAGTGCGAATGAATGAGTTGAAGCTGAACACTTGAAATAATCTATCTATCAGGAGACAATGATGGTTTCCCACTATCGATAGCGAAGGAATATGCCACTAATGACTAAAAACCCAAAGGTATTGCCAAATGGACTCTAGATCTTTTTCCCAGAGCAAATGAGTTGTAGTCGATAGGAAAAGATCCGTTAGAAGGAAGGCATTAAGGCATCCTTTATTATTCTAGCGCAAGTGTAACCTGTAGGCCAATAATGTGGAAGGAATCAAACGAAAAAGATGTAGTAACCCAACTGAAGCATGCTTCTGGCCTACACAAGATGTAGCTAGTGCATTATAGAAACTCTCTGAACCAACCAATAAGGAAAGTTGACACAAAGGTGAGGAATCCACCAATAGGGTCAAATGGAAACCAAGGTACTACACGAATCCCAATGTGTGACAATGAAAGCTGATGTCGAACATAAGGGAAATCACTCAGTCAAAGACCCATGATAGTGATCAATGTTGAGCACAAGGTAACCTATCAATAATGAAAATAGCCCAGGGTGCAGCTCTAGATCTGCCCCAGAGCAATTTTTCATAGTGGATAAGGACAAGACCTGCTAGTAAGAAGTCAATGGAGACCTTCTCAAACTAGCACGAGGAAAGGACCAATATAGCTGATGTGATGAAAAACATTGTTGTAAATAATATTGAGAGGGGGGGTGAATCAGTATTATCAAGTTCTTTTAACAAATCTTCCTTATTTATACTTTGAATTATTTTTGCATATCAGTACTATAAAATAATGAGCATGAACAAGAAAAACAGATAGTCACACCAAAGAACACCAGATGTAAGGTGGAAACCCAATGTGGGTGAAAACCACCTGCTGCAATATGTCTCTATCTTCTTTCAAATTAGAAACTCCTTTTACAATGGATTTTGTACTGGTGCAGTCCTTTACTAGTACGCAGGCTGCAACCTGCAGAGAGCTACAACTCTCTCTCGTTTTCCAGTCTCTCCTGGAAGGGAGCTACAACCCCCTACTTCCACTTTTCATGAATTCATAAACATCAAATGATCATCAAGTACATGTAATTTACACAGTCAACTGCAGTAACCAGATCAACAATAACAGAACTAAACCCAGAACACCTTATCAACAGAAAAATTCAGTCAACAAAAGATCTTAAGACAGATATGCAGTTTTTCTTTCACTGGCCTGCGTCGCTACGCACTTCACCTTCTGCTTCCCTGCATATACCTGCAGAGAGCCTTCTGCTTCACCGCGCACCCACGCACTGCTTCTTCAACTGCTCTGCGTACTGTTACTGTAGGTACGCACCCAGAACTACTATCGCACCGCGTACTGCTACTGTAACCATGCACTCATAGATACTATCGCGCTGCGTACTTTTACTGTGCGTATGCACCTGAACCTTCGTCGCTCTGCGTACCCACGCAGTTCCCTTTCTTCTGCTCTACGTACCCACGCAGTGCTCCTTCTTCTGCGCTGCGTACCCACGCAACTCTCCTGTTTCTGCTCTGCGTACCCTCGCACCTGAACCGTTAAACACCTGCGTACTTCTGATTAGGGCTGAATTAGCAGTCCACCAGTGTGCCACAAATAGTCAGATGCCCAGATCTGATCATGCGCTCGAGAGATCACCCTTCACAGATTCACTTTCAACTTTCCTTCCATATAGATCAAGCTTTAAAACAGTAACCCAATATTTCAGATCTTAAGATATTCAATTTTCAAAAGATGCTTAGCCAAGTGATCTCCTTTGCCTTATATAGGCAACCTCCTCCTAAAATCATGGATCAATACCACGAGCCAAAACCATAATAACACAAATACCGTCGGCTAAATACCAAGGGTTAAACATAAGAAACCCCACGTGTGCGTTTCTCTGCCTTGAAGTAAGTGCACTGGGGGTACGCACCTCCTGAACGGCTGCCCTGCGTGTCCGGCCGCGGTCCCTGCATGGTGTACCTGCGGGTACGCATCTTCTGAACTGTTCTCCTGCGTACTTCTTAATTTTCGACATATTGAGAGCCTTGCCATGGGTGTTGCCATCAAGTACAACATCTGTAACATATAGCCATACCAGAAACATAATGCCAACAATCTCCCCCTTTGGACTTGATGGCAACCTCAGAAACTTCAGCTTCATTCTCCCCCTTTGACATCAAGTGCAAAGGGGTATGCTCCCCCTTAGAACATGCTCCCCCTGAATATGAACTAGATCTGTAAAGAAGAACCATAATCCACCAGAAAGAGATAGAGACATATTGCAGCTATATTCAGACCAGCTTCCATGATCTCCTTCTGTACATCCTCCATAATGCGAACAATGCATTATATGCTCCCCCTGAACCTGTGTCATTCAATATTCAACCAATCAACCACCCAGCACATGTACACATATACCCCATATAGACCATGCGTACAACCATCAATCAAAGGAGTTTCAGCAATAAGATGATGCATCAACTACCCCCAGCTTTTGCCTGAGGTATTCAAAAGTCTCCCTGGGCAATGGTTTGGTGAGTATATCAGCAACTTGTTCCTTAGAAGGAACATACTCCAACTTGACCTTCTGTTCAAGCACTTGTTCCCGGAGAAAATGATACTTGATTGGTATGTGCTTGGTTTTTGAATGCATGACTGGGTTCTTTGAGATGCTGATTGCACTTGTGTTATCACATAAGATGGGAATAGGTGGAGTAAAAGTGATTTGAAAATCCTGCAAGGTCTGCATCATCCAAAGGAGTTGAGTGCAGCAAGATGCAGCAGCAACATATTCTGCTTCAACTGTAGATAAGGCAATCAAACTCTGTTTCTTGCTGAACCAAGATACTAGTCTAGAACCCATAAAGAATGCACCACCACTTGTGCTCTTCCTATCATCCACGCTTCCGACCCAATCTGCATCTGTATAAGCATGAAGTGTGAGATCTGTATCTCTAGGATACCATAAGCCATAATTTTGAGTCCCTTGAAGATATTTGAAAATTCTCTTCACTGCCTGAAGATGAGTCTCCTTTGGATTTGCCTGAAATCTTCCAACTATTCCAACTACATGCATGATGTCCGGTCGGGTACCTGTCAAATAAAGTAAACTTCCAATCATAGATCTGTAGGTTGGTTGGTGTACTACAGCATATTCATCATTTGTACTGAGGCTACATCCTGTGACCATGGGTGTACATACTGGTTTTGCATCTTCCATGCCATATTTCTTCAAAATCTGTTTGAGATACTTGGTTTGAGACAAAAAGATCCCTCATTCTTTTTGTTGGATTTGCAAGCCAAGAAAGTATGTCAATTCTCCCAGCAAGGACATTTCGAATTCTTTCTGCATCACCAAGGCAAAACTTTGACTCATAGCTTCTTCATTGCTACCAAAGATAATGTCATCTACATACACAACAAGTATTAGCAATTTGTCAATTTCAACTTTTATATAAAGATTGCTATCTGCTGATCCTTTTGAAAAACCTTCTTGATGAAGATATTTGTCCAAACGATAGTACCAAGCCCTTGGAGCTTGTTTGAGCCCATAGAGGGCCTTTTTCAATCTACATACAAGATTTGGATCATTTCCAAGAATGAACCCATCTGGCTGCTCGATGTATACTTCTTCTTCCAAGTCTCCATTCAGAAAGGTTGATTTCACTTCCATTTGAAATACTTTGAAGTTTTGAAAACTTGAGAGAGCAAGGAACATTCGGATGGCCTCAAGTCTTGCAACCGGAGCAAAGGTTTCTTAAAAGTCTTTTCCTTCTTGCTGCGCATACCCTTTACAAACAAGTATGGCCTTGTTTCTGATAACTTCTCCATTTTCATTCAATTTATTTTTGAAGACCCATTTTGTTCCGATAACATTCTTATCCTTTGGTCTAGGAACCAGCTCCCAAGTGTTGTTCTTTTCGATCTGCTCAAGTTCTTCATCCATTGCTTTTACCCAACATTCATCTTTGCATGCCTCTTTCACATTTTGCGGTTCAGTGGAGGAGAGTAGTGCCAAATAGCTTGAAGCTTCTGCAACTGTTATTCGTGTTTGAACACCTGCTTCTTTCTGCTCCACAATCTGAGATTCTGGATGATTCTTCTGAACATATCTGGATGGTGTCTTCTCTTCTATTCTTGTCTGCTCCTCTGGTTCTTCTTGAGGTTCTTCTTCTTCATCATTCTGTCTTTGAGGGTAGCCTTCATCTTCTTCGATGTCTTCATGATGTACTTGCCTAGGAATGTATCCCTTCTCATCAACCACTACATCAATGCTGTCAACAATTCTGCCAAGTCTTTTATTGTAGCACTTGTATGCTTTGCTATGTGGAGAGTAGCCAAGAAGAATGCCTTCATCTGCTCTAGGTTCAAGTTTGCCAAGTTGCTCATCAGTATTCTTAATATAACACTTGCTCCCAAAGATTTTGAAGTGTTTTACTGAAGGAGTCTCACCACACCAGAGCTCATGAGGAGTTTGAGTTCTGTTTACCCGGACATTTTTTTTGTTGAGAATAACAACCGCAGCATGTGCAGCTTCACCCAAAAAAGTTGCGGGAGTTCCCGACTCATCAAGCATAACACGAGCCATTTGTTGTACTGTTCTGTTCATTCTTTCCACAACTCCATTTTGCTGCGGAGTTCTAGCTGTAGAGAATTCTCTTCTTATCCCATGTTCTTCACAGAAATCGAAAAATTCATTTGAGGTAAACTCCCCACCTCTGTCGGATCTGAGGCACTTAATTTTGTGTCCTGATTCATTTTCAACCAAGGCTTTGAAGGATTTGAATTTTTCGAATGCTTCATCTTTGTGCTTCATAAGTCCTAACCAAACAAACCTGGAGAAGTCATCAATGAATAATATCAAGTATTCTTCACCTCGAGTTGTCTTTTTCCTGAATGGACCACATGTATCTGTATGAACTAGCTCAAGAGGCATGCTAGCTGATCCTTCCTTCTCTGGAAAGTTAGTTCTGGTTTGCTTCCCAAACTGACATGATTTGCATATGGTGTTGTCTGGAATTTTGATATCTGGAAGATCGCGAACTGCCTGATATCTGCATGCTTTCCTTATTTTTGAAAAGCTTAGATGCCCCAACCTCCGATGCCATAACCAATTTTCATCATCCTTGCTCAGATAGAATTGTTGTTGTCCTTCTTAAAATATGTATAGATTATTTGGAGTTCTTTTACCTTTGATAATTGTTTTACCTGTATCAAGATCACGAACAAAACATCCATTTGATCTGAATATCACCTCGGTTCTTTGATCACACATCTGGCTGACACTTAAAAGATTATGTTTCAATCCATCAACATACAAAACATTTCCAGCTTTGACCTTTTCCGTTTATAGTTGCAGGAGTATCATTTCCAAAAGAAACTTTCTTTCCTTTTTCTAGATCAGAATATGATTCAAGTTTTTCTTTATCACCTGTCATATGCTTCGAACATCCACTGTCAATGTACCATAGATTTACCTGTCCCTCTGCATAAAATGCTATCCCACATCTTTCTGGGTGTGGTTCCTTTATTCTCCAAGTTTTGGTGCTTGAGGCTTGTTCCTTTGTCTGCTGAAACCTGCTCCTGCACTCAGAATCTTCTTGACCAAAGTTATTGCAAATAGAACGTTCAACTTCATTTTCAAGAACCGAAAAGTTGTTATAGGTCCTTTTTGTAATCCCGGTCATATTTCTTTGTTTTTGAGCTTCTCTAGTCATGATCGTTTTATATGAAACACATTGAGCTGCTTTGTGACCAAAGTTATGGCAAGAAAAGCATTGTCCATTGAAGAAACTTCTACGATTATCAAATCTTCTGGCCAACTGATTGTAATTTCTGTTGTCATCCATTCTTGAACCAAATTGAGAAGATTTTACCTGTGGCTGGTTGTAGCTTTTGTTCATCCTTAAGATGGATTGCCCCTGATAGTTTCTGTTAGCAATTCGTCCCTGCTTTACCTGATGGTCTTCATTGTGCTTTTGCTCATTCCTTCTTGCTGCATCAAGATAACTTTTTGAGGTGGATGCTTGAGGAGTTCCTTCATTATAGCCCAAACCTGTCTTGTTTAGTGGAGAACGTTGTACATTGATAATCTCATCCAAAGTTTCAGATCCTTTGACAAACTTAAGATTAATAGCTTTTTTTTTCTCAATCTCTTTTCTAAGACCAACAATTTCACCTTCTAATTTTTCAAGATGTTTTTCCTTTTCATCAATTTGAAATTGTAGAGTATCAATGATCATATTCTTTTCTTCTATACATCTCTTGAGTCTAGTAATTTCTTCATAAAGATTATCCACATCTATAGCATCCATATAATCATCATCTTCAAATGCCATTAACAATTTATATTCATTACCTCGTTCATCTTCATCACTGTTTGATAGACCATCACTATCTTCATGAGTGTAGTAGCTTTTCTTATTTGCACTCTGTTTCTTGTTCCATCTAGCGGGTTCCTTTCCTTTATCCTTATAAGGACATTTTGTTGGAAATAATACTGAGAGGGGGGGGTGAATCAGTATTATCTAATTCTTTTAATAAATCTTCCTTATTTGTTCTTTGAATTAGTTTTGCGTGTCAGTACCATAAAATAATGAGCATGAACAAAGAAAACAGATAGTCACACCAAAGAACACAAGATGTAAGGTGGAAACCCAATGTGGGTGAAAACCACCTGCTGCAATATGTCTCTATCTTCTTTCAAATTAGAAACTCCTTTTACAATGGTTTTGTACTGGTGCAGTCATTTACCAGTACGCAGGCTGCAACCTGCAGAGAGCTACAATTCTCTCTCTCGTTTTCCAGTCTCTCCTGGAAGGGAGCTACAACCCCCTACTTCTTTTCTTACAAGGACCACTTTTCATAAATTTTCAAACTAGATCCATAAGCATCAAATGATCATCAAGTATAAGAGAATCACCCAGTCAACTGCAGTAACCAGATCAACAATAATAGGACCAAACCCAGAACACAGCAATGATAAACAAAGATTTTAAGAGAAGTAAGCACCCTGCTCAACTGCTCGCCTGCTTACGTAAGCACCCTGCTCAACTGCTTGCCTGCTTACAGTACTCACCCTGCTCAACTGCTTGCCTGCTTACATTACACACCCTGCTCAACTGCTCGCCTGCTTACATACGCACCTTGCTCAACTGCTCGCCTGCGTACCTCGCTCTGAGTCCATTGAACTGCCTACGTACCTCCGCACCTGCAACCCTTCTGTGCCTGCGTACCGGCGCACCTGAAACCCTTCTGTGCCTGCGTACCGGCGCACCTGAAACCCTTCTGTGCCTGCGTACCGGCGCACCTGAAACCCTTCTGTGCCTGCGTACTGACGCACCTGAAACGCTTTTGTGCCTGCGTACCGGCGCACCTGAAACCCTTCTGTGCCTACGTACCGGTGCACCTGAAACGCTTCGTTCCTGCATATGTATGCACTTTTCTCTCACTGTACCTGTGTACCTTCGGGCATAGATGATTTCAAGACTTCAGAAATAACCCAGACAGTCAGATCTACAGATCTGAACATGCGCCGAAGAGATCTCGGTCCATCAGTAGATTCACCTTATTTAGATCTAGACCAGATCTAGCCCTCATAAGATATTCAACCGAAAACATAATCAAGCTAAATGATCTCCTTTGCTTTATATAGGAAGCTCTTCCTTAAATCATGGATCAATACCACGAGCCGACACCATAATAACACAATACCGTCGGCTAAATACCAAGAGTAAAACATAAGAAAACCCCACATGTGAATTTCTTTGCCTTGAAATGTGTGCACTGGGGGTACGCACCTCCTGAACGGGATAACTGCGGGTATGTACGCACTTTATGTAACACTGACCTGCGTGTACGCACCTTATGTAAAGTGTACCTGCGTACCCCTTATTTTCTTCAATATTTGATAGCTGATCATCAATCTCTGCTGCTGACTTGAAGTACTGTGATCTATCACCTAAATGGGTTGCCATCAAGGACAACACTTTAGCCATAATGCCAACAATCTCCCCCTTTGGACTTGATGGCAACCTCAAAACTTCAGCTTCATTCTCCCCCTTTGACATCAAGGGCAAAGGGTTATGCTCCCCCTAAGAACATGCTCCCCCTGAATATGAACCAGATCTGCAACGAAGAACCATAATCCACCATGAAAGAGATAGAGACATATTGCAGCTACTTCCAAGATCTCCTTCTGCACATCCTCCATAATGCCAACAATGCATTATATGCTCCCCCTGAACCTGTACCATCAATCAGAAGAGGTTCAGCAATAAGATGATGCATCAACAACCCCCAGCTTTTGCCTGAGGTATTCAAAAGTGTCCCTGGGCAATGGTTTGGTGAGAATATCAGCAACTTGTTCCTTAGAAGGAACATACTCCAACTTGACCTTCTGTTCAAGCACTTGTTCCCGGAGAAAATGATACTTGATTGGTATGTGCTTGGTTTTTGAATGCATAACAGGATTCTTTGAGATGCTGATTGCACTTGTGTTATCACATAAGATGGGGATTGGTGGTGTACAAGTGATTTGAAAATCCTGCAAAGTCTGCATCATCCAAAGGAGTTGGGTGCAACAAGATGCAGCAGCAACATATTCCGCTTCAGCTGTAGACAAGGCAATCGAACTCTGTTTCTTGCTGAACCAAGATACCAGTCTGGAACCCATAAAGAACGCACCACCACTTGTGCTTTTCCTGTCATCCACGCTTCCGGCCCAATCTGCATCTGTATAAGCATGAAGTGTAAGATCTGTATCTCTAGGATACCATAAGCCATAATTTTGAGTCCCTTGAAGATATTTGAAAATTCTCTTCACTGCCTGAAGATGAGTCTCCTTCGGATTTGCCTGAAATCTTCCAACTATTCCAACTGCATGCATGATGTCCGGTCGGGTACCTGTCAAATAAAGTAAACTTCCAATCATAGATCTGTAGGTTGGTTGATGTACTGCTGCAGATTCATCATTTGCACTGAGGCTACATCCTGTGACCATGGGTGTACATACTGGTTTTGCATCTTCCATACCATATTTCTTCAAAATCTGTTTGAGATACTTGGTTTGAGATAAAAAGATTCCTCCTTCTTTTTGTTGGATTTGCAAACCAAGGAAATATGTCAGTTCTCCTAGCAAGGACATTTCAAATTCTTTCTGCATGACCAAGGCAAAGCTTTGACTCATAGCTTCTTCATTGCTCCCAAAAATAATGTCATCTACATACACAACAAGTATTAGCAATTTGTCATTTTCAACTTTTATATAAAGATTGCTATCTGCTGATCCTTTTGAAAAGCCTTGTTGATGAAGATATTTGTCCAAACGGTAGTACCAAGCCCTTGGAGCTTGTTTGAGACCATAGAGAGCCTTTTTCAATCTGCATACAAGATTTGGATCATTTCCAAGAATGAACCCATCTGGCTGTTCAATGTACACTTCTTCTTCCAAGTCTCCATTCAGAAAGGCTGATTTCACGTCCATTTGAAATACTTTGAAGTTTTGAAAACTTGAGAGAGCAAGGAACATTCGGATGGCCTCAAGTCTTGCAACAGGAGCAAAGGTTTCTTCAAAGTCTATTCCTTCTTGCTGCGCATACCCTTTACAAACAAGTCTGGCTTTGTTTCTAATTACTTCTCCATTTTCATTCAATTTATTTTTGAAGACCCATTTTGTTCCGATAACATTCTTATCTTTTGGTCTAGGAACCAGCTCCCAAGTGTTGTTCTTTTCGATCTGCTCAAGTTCTTCATCCATTGCTTTCACCCAACATTCATCTTTGCATGCCTCTTTCACATTTTGTGGTTCAGTAGAGGAGAGTAATGCCAAATAGCTTGAAGCTTCTGCAACTGTTCTTCTTGTTTGTACACCTGCTTCTTTCTGCCCCATAATCTGAGATTCTGGATGATTCTTCTGAACATATCTGGATGGAGTCTTTTCTTCTATTCTTGTTTGCTCTTCTGGTTCTTCTTGAGGTTCTTCTTCTTCATCATTCTGTCGTTGGGGGTAGCCTTCATCTTCTTCGATGTCTTCATGATGTACTTGCCTAGGAATGTATCCCTTCTCATCAACCACTACATCAATGCTGTCAACAATTCTGCCAAGTCTTTTATTGTAGCATTTGTATGCTTTGCTATGTGGAGAGTAACCAAGAAGAATGCCTTCATCTGCTCTAGGTTCAAGTTTGCCAAGCTGCTCATCAGTATTCTTGATATAGCATTTGCTCCCAAAGATTTTGAAGTGCTTTACCGAAGGAGTCCTACCACTCCAGAGCTCATGAGGAGTTTGAGTGCTGTTCACCCGGACATTTGTTTTGTTGAGAATAACAACCGCAGCATGTGCAGCTTCACCCCAGAAAGTTGCGGGAGTTCCTGACTCATCAAGCATAGCACGAGCCATTTGTTGGACTGTTCTGTTCATTCTTTCCACAACTCCATTTTGCTGAGGAGTTCTTGCTGTAGAGAATTCTCTTCTTATCCCATGTTCTTCACAGAAATCGAAAAATTCATTTGAAGTAAATTCCCCACCTCTGTCGGATCTGAGGCACTTAATTTTGTGACCTGATTCATTTTCAACCAAGGCTTTGAAGGATTTGAATTTTTCGAATGCTTCATCTTTGTGCTTCATAAGTCCTAACCAGACAAACCTGGAGAAATCGTCAATGAATAATATCAAGTATTCTTCTCCTCGAGGTGTTCTTTTCCTGAAAGGACCGCATGTATCTGTATGTACTAGCTCAAGAGGCATGCTAGCTGATCCTTCTTTCTCTGGAAAGTTAGTTCTGGTTTGTTTTCCAAACTGACATGATTTGCATATGGTGTTGTCAGGAATTTTGATATCTGGAAGATCGCGAACTGCCTGATATTTGCATGCTTTCCTTATTTGTGAAAAGCTTAGATGTCCCAACCTCCGATGCCATAACCAGTGCTCATCATCCTTGCTCAGATAGCATTGTTGTTGTCCTTCTTCAAATATGTACAGATTATTTGGAGTTCTTTTGCCTTTGATCACTGTTTTACCTGTATCAAGATCACGAACAAGACATCCATTTGATCTGAATATAACCTCGGTTCTTTGATCACACATCTGGCTGACACTTAGAAGATTATGCTTCAATCCATCAACATACAAAACATTTCCAGCCTTGACCTTTTCTTTTAACTGAGCAATGCCTTTTCCTTTTATAGTTGCAGGAGTATCATTTCCAAAAGAGACTTTCTTTCCTTTTTCTAGAGTAGAATATGACTCAAGTTTTTCTTTATCACCTGTCATATGCTTCGAACATCCACTGTCAATGTACCATAGATTTTCCTGTCCCTCTGCATAAAATGCTATCCCACATCTTTCTGTTTGTGGTTCCTTTATTCTCCATGTTTTGGTGCTTGAGGCTTGTTCCTTTTTCTGCTGAAACCTGCTCCTGCATTCAGAGTCTTCATGACCAAAGTTATTGCAAATAGAACATTCAACTTCATTTTCAAGAACCGAAAAGTTGTTATAGGTCCTTTTTGTAATCCCGGTCATACTTCTTTGTTTTTGAGCTTCCCTAGTCATGATTGTTTTATATGCAACACATTGAGCTGCTTTGTGACCAAAGTTATGGCAAGAAAAGCATTGTCCATTGAAGAAACTTCTGCGGTTATCGAATCTACCAGCCAATTGATTGTAATTTCTATTGTCATCTATTCTTGAACCAAATTGAGAAGATTTTACCTGTGGCTGGTTGTAGCTTTTGTTCACCCTTAAGATGGATTGCCCCTGATAGTTTCTGTTTGTAATTCGTCCCTGCTTTACCTGATGATCTTCATTGTGCTTTTGCTCATTTCTTCTTGCTGCATCAAGATAACTTTTTGAGGTGGATGCTTGAGAAGTTTCTCCATTATAGCCCAGACCTGTCTTGTTTAGTGGAGACCGCTGCACATTGATAATCTCATCCAAAGTTTCAGATCCTTTGACAAACTTGAGATTAATAGCTTTTGTTTTCTCAATCTCTTTTCTAAGACCAACAATTTCACCTTCTAATTTTTCAAGATGTTTTTCCTTTTCATCAATTTGAAATTGTAGAGTATCAATGATCATGTTCTTTTCTTCTATACATCTCTTGAGTCTAGTAATTTCATCATAAAGGTTATCCACATCTATAGCATCCATATAATCATCATCTTCAAATGCCATTAACAACTTATATTCATTACCTTGTTCATCTTCATCACTGTTTGATAGACCATCACTATCTTCATGAGTGTAGTAGCTTTTCTTATTTGCGTTCTGTTTCTTGTTCCATCTAGCAGGTTCCTTTCCTTTATCCTTATAAGGACATTTTGCAGCATAATGACCTACTCTTCCACAAGCAAAGCATTTAAAAGGTAACTTACCTCTGAACCTTCCAGAACCCCTTTGAAGATTTCTGACAAAATTTGATTCTTCTTCCTCTTCTTCTGGGACGTGGCTTGCTTCATAATAATCTCCTTTGCCTGATGCCTTGAAAGCAGCTTCTCTTCTGTCTGATGGACCTCCCTTTCTCATTTCATAAGCAGTTAGAATTCCATGTAGCTGAGACATAGTAAGAATTCGTAGATTTTCCTTTTCTTCTATTGCAGATACTTTAGATTCAAACTTGGGGGACAATGATCTTAGAACCTTTTCAACCACAATAGCCTCTTTTATTTCTTCACCCAAATTTTTCATACAATTAACAACCTCATCTACCCGAAGAAAATAGTTAGCCACACTTTCATCATTATACATTTTGAGAGTCTCATACTGAATTCTGAGAGTTTGAAGTTTAGCACGCTTTACCTGTTCATCTCCTTCATAGCTCGTGACAATTTTGTCCCATATCTCTTTTGCGGATTTATAGTGCATTACCTTCATGAATTCTGATTGAGATATACATCCTAATAGAGTACTGACTGCTTTCGCATTTGTTTCATACTTCTTTTTCTCGGCTGCATCTGTAGGAGTAGCTGAAGGAAAAGCGTAGCCTGTCTCTACGATGTCCCAAACTTCTGTACCAAGAGATTGAAGATAGGCAGTAACTCTTACCTTCCAATAATTGAAGTTTGTCCCATCAAAAAATGGTGGCCTGATTGATGCTTCTCTCTCGTAGTTGCTCATGATGAATGATCTACCTTCAAGCGATCAAGCTTCTCTGAAGGACCTGCTCTGATACCAATTGTTGGAAATAATACTGAGAGGGGGGGGTGAATCAGTATTATCTAATTCTTTTAATAAATCTTCCTTATTTGTTCTTTGAATTAGTTTTGCATGTCAGTACCATAAAATAATGAGCATGAACAAAGAAAATAGATAGTCACACCAAAGAACACAAGATGTAAGGTGGAAACCCAATGTGGGTGAAAACCACCTGCTGCAATATGTCTCTATCTTCTTTCAAATTAGAAACTCCTTTTACAATGGTTTTGTACTGGTGCAGTCCTTTACCAGTACGCAGGCTGCAACCTGCAGAGAGCTACAATTCCCTCTCTCGTTTTCCAGTCTCTCCTGGAAGGGAGCTACAACCCCCTACTTCTTTTCTTACAAGGACCACTTTTCATAAATTTTCAAACTGGATCCATAAGCATCAAATGATCATCAAGTATAAGAGAATCACCCAGTCAACTGTAGTAACCAGATCAACAATAATAGGACCAAACCCAAAACACAACAATGATAAACAAAGATTTTAAGAGAAGTAAGCACCCTGCTCAACTGCTCGCCTGCTTACGTAAGCACCCTGCTCAACTGCTTGCCTGCTTACATTACTCACCCTGCTCAACTGCTTGCCTTCTTACAGTACGCACCCTGCTCAACTGCTCGCCTGCTTACGTACGCACCCTGCTCAACTGCTCGCCTACGTACCTCGCTCTGAGTCCATTGAACTGTCTGCGGACCTCCGCACCTGCAACCCTTCTGTGCCTGCGTACCGGCGCACCTGAAACCCTTCTGTGCCTGCGTACCAGCGCACCTGAAACCCTTCTGTGCCTGCGTACCGGCGCACCTGAAACCCTTCTGTGCCTGTGTACTAGCGCACCTGAAACGCTTCTGTGCCTGCGTACCGGCGCACCTGAAACCCTTCTGTGCCTACGTACCGGCGCACCTGAAACACTTCGTTCCTGCGTATGTACGCACTTTTCTCTCACTGTACCTGCATACCTTCGGGCATAGATGATTTCAAGACTTCAGAAATAACCCAAACAGTCAGATCTACAGATCTGAACATGCGCCGAAGAGATCTCGGTCCATCAGTAGATTCGCCTTATTTAGATCTAGACCAGACCTAGCCCTCATAAGATATTCAACCGAAAACATACTCAAGCTAAATGATCTCCTTTGCTTTATATATGAAAGCTCTTCCTTAAATCATGGATCAATACCACGAGCCGACACCATAATAACACAATACCGTCAGCTAAATACCAAGAGTAAAACATAAGAAAACCCCACATGTGAATTTCTTTGCCTTGAAATGTGTGCACTGGGGGTACGCACCTCCTGAACGGGATAACTGCGGGCATGTACGCACTTTATGTAACACTGACCTGCGTGTACGCACCTTATGTAAAGTGTACCTGCGTACCCCTTATTTTCTTCAATATTTGATAGCTGATCATCAATCTCTGCTGCTGACTTGAAGTACTGTGATCTATCACCTGAATGGGTTGCCATCAAGGACAACACTTTAGCCATAATGCCAACACATTTTGCAGCATAATGACCTACTCTTCCACAAGCAAATCATTTAAAAGGTAACTTACCTCTGAACCTTCCAGAACCCCTTTGAAGATTTCTGACAAAAATTGATTCTTCTTCTTCTTCTTCTGGCACGTGACTTGCTTCATAATACTCTCCTTTGCCTGAAGCCTTGAAAGCAGCTTCTCTTCTGTCTGAAGGACCTCCCTTTCTCATTTCATAAGCAGTTAGAATTCCGTGAAGCTGATACATAGTAAGAATTCGTAGATTTTCCTTTTCTTCTATTGCAGACACTTTAGGTTCAAACTTGGGGGACAATGATCTTAGGACTTTTTCAACCACGATAGCCTCTTTTATTTCTTCACCCAAATTTTTCATGCAATTAACAATCTCATCTACCCGAAGAAAATAGTTAGCCACACTTTCATCATTATACATCCTGAGATTCTCATACTGAATCCTGAGAGTTTGAAGTTTAGCACGCTTTACCTGTTCATCTCCTTCGTAGCTCAAGACAATCTTGTCCCATATTTCTTTTGCAGATTTATATTGCATAACCTTTACGAATTCTATTTGAGATAAGCATCCCAGCAAAGTATTGACTGCTTTAGCATTTGTTTCATATTTCTTCTTTTCGGCCGCATCTGTAGGAGTAGCTGAAGGAAAAGTGTAGCCTGTATCTATGATATCCCAAACTTTTGTACCAAGAGATTGAAGATATGCAGTAACTCTTACCTTCCAATAATTGAAGTTTGTCCCATCAAAAATTGGTGCCCTGATTGATACTTCCCTTTCGTAGTTGCTCATGATGAATGATCTTCCTTCAAGCGATCAAGCTTCTCCAAAGGACCTGGCTCTGATACCAATTGTTGGAAATAATACTGAGAGGGGGGGTGAATCAGTATTATCAAGTTCTTTTAACAAATCTTCCTTATTTTTACTTTGAATTATTTTTGCATATCAATACCATAAAATAATGAGCATGAACAAGAAAAACAAATAGTCACACCAAAGAACACTAGATGTAAGGTGGAAACCCAATGTGGGTGAAAAACACCTGCTGCAATATGTCTCTATCTTCTTTCAAATTAGAAACTCCTTTTACAATTGATTTTGTACTGGTGCAGTCCTTTACCAGTACGCAGAATGCAACCTGCAGAGAGCTACAACTCTCTCTCGTTTTCCAGTCTCTCCTGGAAGGGAGCTACAACCCCCTACTTCCACTTTTCATGAATTCATAAACATCAAATGATCATCAAGTACATGTAATTTACACAGTCAACTGCAGTAACCAGATCAACAATAACAGAACTAAACCCAGAACACCTTATCAACAGAAAAATTCAGTCAACAGAAGATCTTAAGACAGATACACAGTTTTTCTTTCACTGGCCTGCGTCGCTACGCACTTCACCTTCTGCTCCCCTGCGTATACCCGCAGAGAGCCTTCTGCTTCACCGCGCACCCACGCACTGCTTCTTCAACTGCTCTGCGTACTGTTACTGTAGGTACGCACCCAGAAACACTATCGCGCCGCGTACTGCTACTGTAACCACGCACTCATAGATACTATCGCGCCGCGTACTTTTACTGTGCGTACGCACCTGAACCTTCGTCGCTCTGCGTACCCACGCAGTTCCCTTTCTTATGTTCTGCGTACCCACGCAGTTCCCTTTCTTATGTTCTGCGTACCCACACAGTGCTCCTTCTTCTGCACTGCGTACCCACGTAGCTCACCTGTTTCTGCTCTGCGTACCCTCGCACCTGAACCGTTAAACACCTACGTAGTTCTGATTAGGGCTGAATTAGCAGTCCACCAGTGTGCCACAAATAGTCAGATGCCCAGATCTGATCATGCGCTCGAGAGATCACCCTTCACAGATTCACTTTCAACTTTCCTTCCATATAGATCAAGCTTTAAAACAGTAACCCAATATTTCAGATCTTAAGATATTCAATTTTCAAAAGATTCTTAGCCAAGTGATCTCCTTTGCCTTATATAGGCAACCTCCTCCTAAAATCATGGATCAATACCACGAGCCAAAACCATAATAACACAAATACCGTTGGCTAAATACCAAGGGTTAAACATAAGAAACCCCACGTGTGCGTTTCTCTGCCTTGAAGTAAGTGCACTGGGGGTATGCACCTCCTGAACGGCTGCCCTGCGTGTCCGGCCGCGGTCCCTGCACGGTGTACCTGTGGGTACGCATCTTCTGAACTGTTCTCCTGCGTACTTCTTAATTTTTGACATATTGAGAGCCTTGCCATGGGTGTTGCCATCAAGTACAACATCTGTAACATATAGCCATACCGGAACATAATGGCAACAAACATGACACTAACAACCAGGGATGGCCAACTGAAAAATATGTCAAGAGACAATGCAGAGAGGTCGACTCAGGTTTACTTCCCTTGAACAAAAGCACGACTCAATGATGACTATATGGCAGCGTATGATAACTTTGTATAAGTTTGTTGATGCAAGAGGCATAAGAAAACTCTCCATATGATTGGAAGAGGTAACCAACCGGAGGAGTACTAACTCAATAACAAGGTTAAGGTGCTCCTAAGTCAAACTAAATCCCACCCCAATGAAGGAGAGACTTTCTTTTGAGTGCTTTGCTCAAGGGCGACATGACTGACTCTAGCTACCAACAAAATATGGAAATGTCGTCCCGATCTTGCTCTTTTTGGAATATATAATTTTTTGTTTTGTCTTTTTCTTTAAGTTGGAAAAAGAATAAAAGAATGCTATAGTATAGTGGAAAGAACGAGTGTTAGAGAAACATATGATCTAGTTCTTGGGAGGGGAACATTCCTATGCTCAATGCAGGGAGGCGTAATTGGTCAAGGACACTCAAAGGGATGCTCTTTCCACAGGTAAAAGGATGCGTTAAGTTGTAGAAGCTAAGTGATTGCATGGTTGACTTTGCATAATACATGGTCAAATAAGTGGCTTAAACACGAGTACAAGTGAAGACGGTGCAAGGCCAAAAGGTGCCAATAGTCAAAATGCAATGCAGTAGTACAACTCAACACAAAGGAGCCTCTAGGGTATAAAGCCAGAAAAATAGTGAAGAAGTAGAGGAATGAAGCTTCAACGCACAAGTCATGATAGGACTAAAGAGGACTCCCGATCCTACTCAGTATAGTAGCATGGGCAACCAATGTCAGTGAGGATCTAACTAAGATGCCCATGTAAAGGATGGCTCTACCATCACATCATGATTTAAAATAGGCGAGTGAAAATGGTGTACTGACCAAGATACGATGGGGTTGACCCTACAGCTAATGTATCGCTGAATGGAGGCTAGTATGCAAGATGCAGCGAAAAATGGTTTCCCCTAACCTAAATGCCAGTGAGAGAACGATACTTGCCATGACGGGTTTGCAGTCATTAGACTGAAACAACATCTTGAAGAAGTCTCCAAAATTTCCTATAAAAAAAATCCAAGCCCACAGGTCAAAAAATCCATGAGACAAAAATCAATTTTTGAAAAAATGTTTTACACTTTCAAAGCTATATAATGACTTTTCGACTCACAATTTTTTCATTTTTGTTTCGAGCAAGGAGTTGTGGATCAAGGAGTTGTAAGAAAGCTTGCCTCTCAACAATTGGACCGTTTGAATCATCCCAAAGTCACCAGGTAACCTTCAAATCCTACTTATAATGTTTTATGATAACTTTTTAAAGTTTTTTCAAATATTTGACTGTGGGAAACTATGCCAAAAATTTCAACTCTATGTACACACGGGTTGGATGTGAGCAACCCATGTATATGATGGCCCTACACGAGACTGTGTGTAAAGGGAACCCGCATGTACGCAAGTTAAAGTTTTAACATAAATTTTAACGGTTGAAACTTTGATTTTTTGTAGGATGACCATCACATGTAGGGAAAGAGAGCATACCACCATTGATAATGAGGTGATGAATGATCAGAATGCCTTAGATGCTCTGAGAGGCTATGGCTTACTGAAATTTTTCAAAATGCCAAACATGAAAGCCAATACACGCTTGCTAAAACTTTTAATACACTATTGGAGTGTAGAGGATGACTCCTTTATGATTGATCAAATGCCTCTATGGATTGAGGTCGAAGATATATATTTCATTATTGGTCTCTCCCGAAGAGGGGAGGTTGTGCACTCGACAGGCAGGATGAGAGGTAGTCTTTCAGTGGAAGACTGTGTCCATATATATTGTCCTGGACATCCAGAGAAGATTGGGAGTCAAATTCCAATCAAACATATGGAAAGCCTATCCTTAAGGATTTTTCTATTTACCATTGCATGGGTAAATGGGTTAGCATCCCTGCATCAGGCCTCACGAGTATCTATGAGCTTGGCAGTAGAATGCCTTACCACAATATTTGACTGGTGCACGCCCCTTCTGACAAACATGAAGAGTCAATTGACCTCTATACAGAAGGATCAAACAAAACATTTTGGATATGGAACCATATTATGCTCATTCTTCTTTAAGAAGGTACCAAGATCCACGAATGGATAGATGGGTGGACCTAATGAAATGCCTTGGGGGCGGTGACGTGCCCAGAACGACCTTTGATGATGAGTTTTTCACCTGGTGGGATCAACACATCATCGTGGTCGATGACTACCCATATGCCGGTGTGGATTTCTGAGGAGATCCAGACTTAGTGTTACCACAAAATGTGGCATGGGGAGACATAGGTAACAATTTTTAAAATTTTTGTAAGTTTTTTAATATTTTTGGATTCTTTTTTAATATGAAATGAAACTTAAAAACAAAATATTTTTGATGAGACAAAATACTGATAAAATATAATGACCATGTTCCAGATGTGGGTCCAGTGAGATCTGATGGATTTCCGAGGCATAAGCGTCGCGGAAGAGGGGTCGAAGAGGTGGCAGTCGAGACAGAGAGAGTTCTTTATGCAATTCAGATAAACTTGGTGAGACTAACTCACCAGGTACCTATGATAGCTATAGAGGATCTACCTAAGGAGATGTAGTGTCATGTGGTAGGAGTACCACGAGACTAGGTCTATACTTCAGCATGTAGCCAACACTATGGTTAACTTTTTAGCTGCTCATCCTGAGAAAACTCGATAGATAGATCTATGTATGACTGGACATGATTATGGGCATAAGCCCAAATTTTGAGGGCATTTTGTCCCAATTTTGTATATTATTTTTGAACACTCCACCTATATACAGGCAATTTTATGATATATATATACAGATTTGTTTTTTTTGATGTTATTTAATTTGATGAATGATTAATGTGCCAATATAATGCTTGATTAGCAATAGAATCTACTAATGAATTCTCAGATCGTGGAATGTGAACATATGTGATATAAATAAATGATCGTTGCAACACTTTCACTCTCAAAAATTAGCAATATAAGTAAGGATCTCGAACCCGATAAGTGTTATTTAACTACGACACCACCATTTGTGAGTCTAGATAAACTACCAACGAATCAATCCCATAAAATATTGGTTTGGATAGTAAATTAAGAACGAAATTATATTCGAAAATGTTATTCGAAGCAAGGACAATACATACTCCCCTCGACACCATCAACTAGCCAAATAGATAATAAATCACCCAAGCTGCGAAAGTAAGATTCTGAGTATGCCCACTTGTACCATCAGCGAATCTGAAATATATCGAATCATCCATCAATACCTGCCAAATCAGATCAAAAAATATCGATTTCACAAAACGCCATATAGATATGTACAAAGATACAATATATACAAACAAGAAATTGCTCAGTTGAAGCCTACCCAAAGTACTTCTTAAGGTAGAGCCCATTTCTAGGCTCCGCCAGCTTGTTCCTTCAAAGTCAATTAATTCATAAGCACCTTTTTTCAAAACACGTTTGACTATAAAGGGACCATACCACATAGATTTTAACTTGCCTGCACCTAGGGCATATTTGTCTTGGTCATAGACTAAGACAAGGTCACCTTCAGAAAAAACCTGAGGACGGATAGCTTTATCATATTAAGTTTTAATCCTCTTCTTATGGGCTTCATTTATTATGGCTACATCTCGACGCTGCTCATTAAGATGTTCCAAATGAACGAGGCGTTCTTTGAGACTAGATATCATTGAAATAATTTCTACAGCTAGATTAAGGGTCTGAATTTCACATTTGATAGGGAATATAGATTCCAACCCATAAACTAGTTGAAAAGGAGTAAAACCAATGGAAATTTTAATTGAGGTTCGGTATGCCCAAAGTGTTGGATACAACATGATGTGCCAATTGGATCGAGCTTTATCAATTGTTCTTTGCAGGATAGTCTTAAGGGACTTATTCACGGCTTCAACCTACCCATTGGCCTGAGGATAATACAGAGATGAATGCTCCTACCAGAAATCCAACTTGAGAGCTAGTTCGGTTATCAGTTGATTTTGGAAGTGACTGCCATGGTGAATGACAATCTCTCATGGGATACCAAATTGTGAAATAACCTTATTGAAGAGAAACAAGGCTATTGTTTCACTATCATTCTTGAAAGTAGGCATGGCCTCAGCCCACTTCGTAAAGTAGTCTACGACAACAATGATGTACTTGTGATTCCCCACTGAAGGTGGATTACAAGTAGTAAAATCAATGCCCCACTTCGTAAATGGACCGACAGTGATAACAGGAAAAGGTGGAGATATATGCGCGTGCATTTTTCGAGTATAAACTTGACAAGGATGGCAATGTTTGACCACTTCAACACAGTCTTTGAAAATTGAAGGCCAAAAGTAGCCTGCACGCAAAATTTTCTGGGCTGTTGCAAGCCCTGATAGATGACCGCCACAAGCCCCACTGTGGAAATCATTAAGAACTGACTCAGGCTCTTCCAAAGTTAAGCAACGCCTAAGGATTGAGTCAACCCCTCTGCAATATAGTGTATCACCAATAATAACATAGTTTTTGGCAAGGTGATGTAACTTTCGATGCTCATCTTTGGAGAAAGCAGGTGGAAACTTTGAATTCTGGAGATATATAATGATATCTCCATACCGGGGATCCTGTGAAGAAATGAGGAATAAATGTTCGTCGGGAAAATTTTCCTCATAAACAATAGCTTCCTCACAAGACAACTCTGAAATCAATTCCGCAAAAACTAAGGATTTCTTAGATTTAGCTGACAAGAATTTGAGATCGAACTCTTGAAAAATAACAATCCATCAATTATACTTGCCCCCAATCACTTTCCTGCTGAGGACAAACTGAAAAGGATTGACAACCGCTAAGATGAATGTTTTGCGAAGAAGAATGTAATGACGAAGCTGCTGAACAACATGGACAACTGCCAAGGCCAATTTCTTGATAGGAGAATAGCGTAGCTCAGGTCTTACTAAGCCTTGACTCAAGTAGTAGATTACATGCTCACTGAGAGCATCATCCTTCTGAACCAGAACCATACCGATGGTTGACTCTGCCGCAGCGAGATACAAAAGGAAATCTTTGCCATAATCTGGTGGACTCAATAATGGAGTAGAGGTTAATGCTTTTTTCAAAGCATCAAAATATTGTTGTGCGAAATCGTCCCATAAAAATGGAACTCCTTTCTTAAGCAAACGCATAAATCTTTTGGTAATCTCGGCGTAATTTGCTATAAATCTTCTCAAGAAATTTGACTTTCCTTGGAGACTTTGAAGTTGACGAATGGAAGACGGGGGAGGCAACTGAATTATTGCCTCAACGTTGAAAGGATCAATTCGAATCCCTTCAGTCGATACAATGAATCCTAACAACCGACCAGATGTGAACGCAAAAACACACTTATTCAGATTCAACTGGATTTTATAAAAATGACATCTCTCAAAGACTAACTGAAGGTGCCTAGGATGATAAATTCTCTTGTAAGAACGAGCAGCTAAATCATCCAAGTATGCTTTGATAACATGTTTGATGTCATGGAAAGCATAAGACATGGCCCGTTGAAAAGTAGCTCCAGCACTTTTAAGGCCAAAAGGCATCTTCTTGTATGCAAACGTGCCCCAAGGACAAATAAAGGTTGTCTTGTGTTGATCCTCTGGAAGGATAGTAATTTGATTGTAACCAGAGAAACATCTATGAACAAAAAAATTTCATTACCCGCACATTCATCAACAATTTCATCAATAAAAGGCATGGGGTAATTGTCTTTTGGACAAGCTTTATTTAAGTCCCTAAAGTCGGCACATACTCGAATTGTTCCTTGCTTCTTATCTACTGGGACTAGGTTGGAAACCCACTTAGTTAGAGGAATGGGGTATATAAAACCTGCCTTAAGCAGCTTTTCAACTTCGGCTTTAATAGCTGCTGCTTTTTGAGGATTGACCGGTCGAAGTTTTTGATGAATAGGTTTGGCATTTTCGTATGTCTTGATCTCATGCTGGACTATAGATGGATCAATTCCAGGCATTTCCTCATAAGACCAAGTGAACACATCTCGAAATTCTTTAAAGAGATCGGTGTAGATTCAAATTTCTTTAGGGGAACAGTCAGTTCCAATGAAGATATTTTCAATTACGTTAGCATTCCTAGAGATGTTCACAAGTATAGTTCGTGAGATAACCAACATGTTACCTTCAACAAAAAATTGTGCTGGAGCCAAAGGGTTTGAAATTGTATGAACATCACTAGTAGACAAATTGGAAAAACTAGATTCAACTTCACGCAATGGAGGGAGAAAATATTAACGATGATGTAAATCTTCCCATGGTCGATCCACACCTATCATTGCTTCCAAAATTGCTTCTTTAGATGGTAAGACTATATCCAAGCAATCTAGAGATGAAGTAGAATCAAGGGTCCAAGATGGAGCCACATCGCCATCTAACTCCGCTGGTGAAAAAGGAGTAGGATGGTTGTCTGCAGAGTCAATGATAGATTGATAAGCGAGTTCCACTGCAGACATGGAAAATGTCATTCCACCTACCTGCCCTCTATCTAATGTGGTGGTAGATGAAGGTAAGGGCCAAGGGTCCGAAAAATAACGAGCTTGAAAGAAATCCTTCCGAGAAGGTCCCCTAGAAGATGAAATCGCATTAATTCTAGTTGTAGGAGGAGGGAGGTCAAATACACCCATTAACGAAGAGTACATCGTAACTCCTAAATTCTTAATAGGTTGATGGGGATTGTCCACCAATGGAACGGTAGAATCCGAAGTTGTGTGAGAGTCACCTGGAGAATAATCTAACTGATCAACTCTAACAATCCTCCCCTCATGAGGGAAACAGGGGATGCAGAATAATGATGAAGCTATGGCATCCATCTCGTAAATCCAATTCCTGCCTAAGAGGAGGTTATAATCTAGGTTCTTATCGATGATTTCTACCTCAATATTGACTACCTTTCCCCCAACATAGATAGGAAAGGCTACGATAATCTCGTGCGGCCTATGAGAATGTCCATCAAATTCCGTCAAAAGAGTCGATGAAGGAACAACTGAAAGTGATCCAATAGCCTTCCAACATGACATAGACATCACGAATGTGGAAGCTCCCTCATCTATAACAGTCCGAAAAATATTGGTCTTCTGGTATGTGGACGTTATCTGGAAAACCATATGGTGAGGAAGTCTCTTTTTGACATTGAACATATCAAAAGTGAGCACTAAAGAATTCTTTGGATCTACTGTGCCGATTGCCGAAAGCAAAGCACTTCTCTGAGCAGGGCTCAATTGAAGTACCTCCAATGCTGACATAGCACAAGGACTTTGAGCCAAATCTTCCACAATTGAGTATGTCTAAGTTGCCCTAGCATTAGGGTTAATAGTCGAGCACTTTGCGAAATCTTTCGGTATCTGAGGTATAGGCTCAATAGAGGGCCACTCAATATGAAGTGGTTTTGTGGCTTCGGGAACAGATTTAGCCTTAGATGTTTCTGTTTCACCATAATCACGTGCTCATGTAGCGACATCAATGTGAGAGCTCATCATATAAACATTTGATGAATTTTCCCCTTCCTAGTTGCCCCTGGCGGAGGTACCAGCACTAGAATTCATGCCAGCAAGTAATTGTTGCCCTTGGGGAAAAGGGTTAGTCATAAAAACTTCGGAGATAGAGGACCCTTGTTGTACTAATAAGCATTGAGCGTCTTGAATCTTAGGGCAGAGGTGAGTCAGATGATCTCCATTGCATAACTTGCATGGAAATTTTACCTTTTTCTTGGACTCTTTCCTACCCTCTCCGACATCATTGATGGGTTTGTTTGCATTGCGTTTCCCTTATTGGTTATTTTTCTTACCTTGTCCCTTCCTCTTCCCATCGTATTGTTTATTTCCTTTAGGGTTAGTGGTCTGGACAGTGTTTATAGAGGTAGGTTGGGAAGGTGTAGGTATAGACGGTGTTTCCTGTGTAGAAGAAGTAGTTTGTAGAGACAACTACTATAATTGATTCAATAGGTTCACCGTGTTACCATCAATCGATCCAACTATACCATCGACATGATGACCTGGTTTTAGTTTGGTTAAATCGACCTTAGATATAGGAGCATCAGGTAGAATTTTTTGAAGAATCCTAGACTGAGAATATATCAGTTCCAATTGTTGGGCTCTGAAAATGACCTACTCTTCCGTATAAACACTAGAGAGAGAGACATCCTTCGAGATCTCAGGTTGTAATGATTTGAGAAACCATTCAACAAGGAACTCTGGCAGGATTTCAACTTTGATAAGGCTTTTCCTCCTCCCCCATTCTTGGATGTGATCTGAAATGTGAGTTACGGTGTCTTGCTCAAAGTTAGCTAGAAGCTCAGTTTCGGCTTCATATCGTATAGGCAACTGAAAATGGTTCAAAAATACATTAGCCAAATCACAAAAAGAAGTATAGGTGCCCCTGGCAACTCTATATGCCATTTGGCCGCATTTCCAATTAGGGTGCACTGAAATAACCTCAACCTGATGGAATCATCTATCATAGAGTTGGATGGGCACCATAAGTGAAATGTGGTTACGTGGTCTCCCGGATCTTCACCATTCTTCCCTTCGAATTTTTGGATAACTGAGGGAAGTTTAGTTGGGACCGGAGGCCAAGCCAGATTGTATCGAATCAGATCATTTGTCAATTTAGTTAAGTTTGGAAAGTTCAGCGTGGCCAGAAAAGGGAGTCATGGCAGACCTTGGGAACTCCATCCAATGCGGGTGGAGTTTCCAAAGGTTTGAAAAGAATGGCCTGGGTTTTCAAAAACACCAGGTTTCCCGAAGTAAATCGTAGAGCCTACCGAACCAAAAGGTGCTCCTTGTGGTCCAGCAAAATTCAGAGTTTGACCAACTCCGACTGAAAATCCTCCATAACCAGTGAAGTTACCCCCTAACGAAGTGTTAAAAGGAGCTGATAGCCCTTGATAAGGATTCCATGTGTTAGAAAAGGGTGGAAAATTCTAAAACGAATTAACGGTAGGATACTACACATTCCCTTGTTGGCCAGAATAATATTGATTCCCAGCTCCTATCCCACTAACCGCAGGGTTTTTCCAACTCTGGAATGGGTTATTACCTTGACCTGTGAAGGAAAAAGGCATGGACCCTACTGTTGGATTGGAATGTGGTATATGACCGCTTCCAAATGGGAAACCCTAAAAAGAAGCCGATCCACTCATCATGGATGTGGAGGCGGTCGATGGTATGTTCAAAGGAACTGAAGGAATCCTATGAGATACATTCCATAAGGCATAAATCCAAAATCGGATGCAGTAGCCTGAGAACTTCCACTCATTGATGGAATCGAAGTAGACCCAAATATAGCCGTGCTAGGATTAATAGAAAGGATGGAAATAGTTCCTCCTCCTTGTACAGATATGGGAGTCTACGTACTCTTAACACTCGTCGTAGATGCTATGCTTCTTGTAGTGTTCATCAAAGGAATAGATGGATGTAAACCTTGGCTCAAAGGCCTATGAGTCGGGGTTCCAACGTACAATAGAAAGTTTGGATGATCAGGAGGAAGAGGAGAATTTGGAGCCGCAATCGACTCTGAAAGCTCCCCAACTTTTATATTATCGTCCGATTGAAAACGTACTCAAGAAAGAACAGGTGTGTTCCTCTCTAACTGTCTACTGGTGCCAAGTCTATCTTGTAAATTAATGACCCCAAGCGGAGGATCAATCTCCAATGCGCTTGTTGCCACTAGTTGAAAACCACTCGCATAATTGCTCCTACACCTTCTAGGAGAAGGCTCAAGACTCGTAGGTGATAGCCCATGAAGTCTCCTAGACTGTCGATATGGTCGATCAGCCACTTTGAATTATTTAAAAGATCTACTTAAAGACTCAAAAAATTATAAAGCTAGGCTGACTAGGAGCAAACAACACTCACTAAAATGTCCCTAAATATATCATCAATCAAACTACTCTTGAGTATTTCCACTCTGGGTGGTTAGGACTGGACACCAAAATACAAGAAAGTTAATAACAAGGGCCTTTCAAAAATAGACTGGGGTAATTACACCCCAGGCCTACTAGTGAAGGTATCAGAGGCAGTTACGTTGACCTCCAGACAACAGCCTTTGTTGGTGCAAGCACCCAAGCTTCACAAGGGTACCCTCTAGAAGTACTGTTGAACGTGACACAATGTCAGCCTCATTTGCCACGGGATTCCCCTCTGTAGCCACCTATGTGATCCCTAGGATAAGAAACTATGGTCACCAACTTGTATCAGAAGCCGGGCAGAACAGTCGTGAGGCGGGATCCGACAACTAAGAGAGGGGGTATCTCTCGTCCTTACCTTCACTCTCCTTTGTGCTTTACTCCCAGTCACGGAGCTTTCCCAGTCTCCCTAACGCTATTGGATTTCGCTCATTAATAAAACTTCTATGTTTTGTAATTCTGAGCGGCCTTGGAGAGTTAACTCTCATCTCGCTTAATCCAAGGCCCTAATAAACCTAAACTTGTTGGTGTATTCTGATGACAACATAAAAGTTCTAGTTTATTTTAATTAATCGCTTGATTTTAATGGTTGTTCTTTAAGTCACAGGTACAGATGGGAGTGAAACCAATGATGTTTGTATGACGCAACAAAAATCAATGAAAAACTAACTACATGAACACAGTCATATTTTATTTGATGAAAAGATATCTCTATATGGGTTCTACGAAAATTCTACAAAGAAAATTACTTTTTTCTTTTCTTTTCTTGAAACACACCTCACACACCCAAAAACTAAAAAACTATGAATTCTTTAACAATGCAAACTACCCTAATGTAAGATATAATGGAGATGCAAGATCCTAAATAACACTCAAAAATCAAAAGCAATTGTTTATAACCAACAATGAGCCAACTTAAGCACTGAAGAGGATACAAATTTTGAACACAAAATTCTCTCCACACAAGAAGGACAAATTGTAAAAGGTGGCAATTCACTTTCAACAACAAAAAGAAACCACAAACCAAACTTGGCAAAACAAAAACAAAGTTTTTTGAGATCTTTTCTTTTTTAAAGAAAAAACCAAAACAACTTTTTGAAATCACTGAAATGCTACTAAAACTCAAAAGATCGAAAAAAGAGAACAAGGAGTCTTTGAAAGTTATAAACTCGAAAATAAACGAAAACTTGAGCAAAAAGACTTCAACTTGCACAAAACGACCCAAATAGCATCAAAGAGTTTGACAAACTAACCAAGAAGCCAGGAAAGAAATGCTTCCAAATTTGTCAATAAGACTTTCAAAAAGAAGAAAAGCTATGAGGCCATAAAACAAAGGAGAGCAAAGCAAGTAGATTTAAAATCTAGGCTTGACACTGAAAATGAAAACAATCTCGTGTTCTGGAGGACCAAAATAATCAAGAACTTCGGGACAAAGTCTCATGTGCCAAAACACAAATTACAAACTCGCTAAAAAAAGAAAACCTAGGCCAAATCTTTACAATGAGGAAGAGACTTCGAAATAGTAAGCTTGTAGAATAAATAAATTCTTCAGACAACAATTAACCACACAGAGACTAAAAAGACCAGGCAACAAATCTATCTGCGCTAAAAGATTTGAAAAAGCACTACAAAAATTTGCATACGTGACTGTGTGAAAAAACAGAAGCATGTACACGCGCTCCTGACATAGGAAACTTGTGTATACACGAGTTCACTTTACAAAAACAAGTGTGTATATGTGACTGTAAACAAAGTAAAGATCGTATACAAAGCTTTGCAAGAAAAAATAAAAAACAAAGACTGATCCAAAAGCTCAAACTTGAGGCCTGGGACTCTAGTATACCAAATAAGACTATAATCACAAGAAAACCAAATATTGGGCCTTGATTGAGAATGAACAACCCAAACCAGGAATACCAAGATTGGTATCCCCAGTGGAGTCGCCAATTCTGTTTCGGGTGGAGGCACCTTAGGGCTTTCGGTCAGAACCCCAACAAAGCAAAAGCAAACTACAACAAGAAATACTCAAACAGCTCAGGCGTTTATATTATCAAACTATGTAAGAGCAACCGTACTCGGTTTTCCTTCTTTTGGGTAGGTCCCACAGGGTTTAGACCCTCTGCAACTCCTGATGTTCTTCAAACCTCGAAATCATTCAATTCGAACATACATAGTAGTATAGAAGTAAAGCATATTCACAAAATTGAAATTGTATCATATAAACAAATTATTAATCATACATCAAAACGACATTCATATTTGAATTAAAACATAATTTGATGCGTAGACATAGTTAATTTCAGAAACGAGACAACATTTCTTTTATTGCAGTAAGCTATAAATAACATGGATAAAATTCACCTGAGTCTTTCTCTCGCTCCAAGCGGAACCGTCCTCTGGATTCATCTTATCCCAGCGTTCAACAATCTTCTTCCATCACCAACACCATGATATCTCAAGAAAAAGGAAGGATATCTATAATCAAGGAAACTAGGGTTTCCTAAAGCTTGGGGAAGTGCATGAGGCACAGGGATTCATCAGACTCAGTCAGGGATAATCTCAATATAATAACTCTATCTATTCTCCTCCTTAAGGCCTTCCGATAGAGGTCTATTTATACCTCTCCCAATTACTTTTTTAGTTGGGAAACAGTTGGGCCACAGGTAATAGGAGGTAATCAACGGGTAAAACCCATGAACTCCACCCAAAATTGAGGAATTTTAATTTTTTAAGTGTTTTAATACATATACACAGGTTGGGTATTGACTGAGCCGCGTGTACATGCTTTTAGCTCAGGGCAAAGTAGCGTACAGGGAATAAAACATTGTTTTTTATATATTTGGACCAAGTTTGGAAGGAGGGATTGCCCTAGGCCATAAACAAAGCATCACATATACCAAGAGTGGTAAATGGTGTTATAACAATTAGCAAGTTATATCCATGACTCTATATTTTTATTGTTCAAATCAAATTTTTTTTTCCTTTTCCAATAACATATGTTCATTGAATACCAAGCAATGCATTATGATTTACAAAAACCACTAATAAAAATGATAACATATTTCTAACTATACATCACTAAATAATAATAATAATAATATATAAGTAAAAAAAAATTATATATATATATATATATATATATATATATATATATATATATATATATATATATATATATATAATACACTACAAGTCTATGTATTTATTAACTATAAAATTATTGCAATTTTCATGTTTATTTACATTTCCTTAAACCTAATATAAATGGCACAACATCACAATGATGTCCAAGAATACTAGCTGAATAAACAATTTTAACATCCATGGAATTTAAAACAAGAAAATATAAAACAACTTGATATAATAACTTAATACTCTATTTATTTATATATAAAAATAATAAAATTTGATAATAAAGCATTTTACCATTATGTAAACAATTAAAATAATACAACATTATTGAAATTTCAATATTTGTTTCTTTTATATGAAAAGTCTGTTGAGAAATGGCAACAAGAAATTCCAATTTAAATTTGTCATTGAATTTAAACTGTGAATTAAAATCGAATTCTATTCTCATAGCAACTTGTAAATAGTTAATTAAGTTTAATAATTTTTTAGAAGAGTTTTCAGTGGAAATCACATCATAATTCATTTGTCAACCCATTTCGAACCAACTAGTGTGGTTCATCATCAAGACAAGTTAAAGAACCAGATCATGGTTGCAGTATAAATAGAAAGAGAAGGTTATCTAACAGCTATATTTGACCAGGAACGACTATATTTGACCATGAAATAGCTACATTAGACAGGGTAACCCTACAGGACCAAGAGATATGGAAAGGGACCTATAATAAGTTAATAATTAGTTAACCTAAATAACTTAATTAGCTTAGGAATTTCGAGTTGGAAGTCTTTCTGAAGTCATGTTTATGTTCTCCCTAAATTTTAGGGGTCTAGTATGAGTTTAAATTGAGTTGTAAATTAGATAACTCAGTTTACTGAGTTATATTCAGTTAAATTAGTTCCAAACTGTTTTTGGAACTAATAGAGAATTAACAGCCATTTGGTGCACTAGTGCATCCACAAGTGTCACTCTAGTTAACTGAAGATTCTCTCATCAGAAACTTATGCATGTCGATTATGAGAAATACCCAGTTGAGACTAGAGTGCAGAGACAATGTACTATCAGTTGTATGATTTACTAAGTTGTAAATATCATCCATGCAATCAGAGAAGGACCTATTTATGGATTGCATAGTTTTGGAATCATGAATTGCCTTTAAATACAGGCTATTCATCCTAGGAATTACACAAGAGATTAGGGGCTTGGAGAGTTGCTGAATAGGCTAAGGATTTGACTTGAGCTTTCTTGTGAGCTGAGAGAGTTGAGCATACTTGTGCGGAATTGTTCTAGTGACAACAAGCTTTGTATCTTCACTCATATTTATGATATATGCAATATAGATAGCAGATTTTTGAGTAGTGGTTTTCCCCATATGCATCTTGTTTTATGTGTCATTGATTTGTGTTCTTCTTGTTCATATTATTTTCATCGATCTATTGGCTTCCACTGGTTGAAAGTAGAAGTATATTCTTGTCCTGGGCTTTACTAAATTGCATGAGATTGTGAATCTAAAGGAAATTCTACATGGTATCAGAGCTGAATTCAATACACTAGAGGAGATTTCTAAGTTTTGAGTTTTGGGTTACAGGTGAAATTCGAATTTGCAATACATACCTTAGGATTGACAGATGGTGCTCTATGGTTTGTGGCTCGAGTATGCCTTGGAAGGCAGCTCAAATTTTATCACCTGGATGGATAGGATGGAGGTTGTGCTGGAGGATAATGGCTTGAAGGAATTTGTTGATCAATACATTCCTAAGCTAGCAACATCAGATGCACAGAATCTGGCCGAATGGAAGAAGTGTGTGGCGAAGGCAAGGCACATAATCCTTGAGGGAGTTTGAGACCACATTGTATTGAGTCTCCATGGCAAGGAAACTTTGTATGCTATATGGAAAGCATTAACAGACTTGTATTAGAACAACAGTGACCAAAGGAAATTGGAACTGAAGGACAAACTTCAAAAAATCAAAATGGAGAAAGGCGAGACGATTCCAAAATACTTGACCAAGTTCACTCAATGTCATGATGAACTTGGAAGTGTTGGAATCATGGTTGCTGAGGATGATATAGTGAGTATTTCTCCACTAGGAATCCTAAAGAGTTGTCATAGTTATCAGGAATCTGTCAATGGTTGGCAGAAGCTGCTAGCTTGGGAATGACTATGGTCAGATTTGATGCAGGAGGAGATCAGGAGGAACACTAGGGATGGTGTTAGGCCCCTCTACTACTATTGTAACCCCTTATTGTTATTAGTAAAACCTCCTTATTATATTGATGTACACATGTAGTTCCCATATTGTTACTATTGTGCCCCATAGAAGCCCAATATTGTTATTATTGTGCCCTTAGATTATTATTGTTATGTCGGCTCTAATTATATATGACCTCTTAGAATCCTATATATAGAAAGGAGGTCTTTTCATTTGTATCATCCAAGAATTGTTCATTTATGTAATGTAAAGGAGGTTACCCCCTCGAAGAGGCTGAATTCTAAGGCGTTGATCTATCTTTTCTATCTTTTCTTGAGCTGGTTTCATAACATTTGGTATCAGAGCTTTGGATTATAGGGTTTCGCTGCTCCAAATAGGTCATCGTGGAGTTTTCGCTATAACTTTTTTTCTGCGATGTTTCAGATGCTAAAAAAAACCCCATTCGAGAAGAAATCACGCTAAACCTTAGGTCCAAATTTCAGAGTTTTTCACAATGTATTTGCGGAGATATGATCTGTGGAAGTTGGTCTTTTTGCAGACTCTTGAATTACATTCCAAACAGGTGACCTGGGGAAAATCGTCATAACTTTCTCTCTGAGCATCGGATTGAAATTTCATAAAAAGGTACAGAAAGAGGATAGACTGTAGTTTCTTGTATAGCCAAAGGTTGAAACAGTGACTTGTGGCACGTCATACAAATTCACTCTACTGAACTAGTCTATAATCAGGTCACTGTGGGAGATTTGGCATAACTCTTCCTTGGAGAATCCAATCTGGATCAGACTGGTGTCATTGAAAAGAGGACACAGAGGGCTACTGCAGGTCGCAATTTTAGAACTGGAAGAATCGAAATGACAGAGTTATAGTCGTTTTAAGATTGAGCTCCTAAAATCAAGAAAAGGCGATATGAGGAAGTTTGATGGCAAGGATCCGGTAAATTGGATACTTCAGATGGAGCAATATTTTGATCTACATGGTGTACCATTGTTACAAAAGGTATGTATTGCATCTTCATATTTAGAACCGGATCAATTTTTATGGTATAAAGGGCTTTGTTCTTCTAAACAACTTGTTACGTGGTCAATTTTCACGGAGGAAATGATAGCACATTATGAGGATACAAAGAGCAACACCTTCTTTAGAGCAACACCACAACAATTGGAAAGAGTAAAAGAGCTTTGTTACATAGTGGAAAGTAAAATTATGGCAACAAGGAAGTTTACCCCTCACAACTATAATGATGGAAGTGTTGTTTCTCCTAGCCTTCCACAACCTACAAGGGTTACACCACAACAATTGGAAGAGAAAAGAGAAAAAGGGCTTTGTTACAATTGTGATAGAAAATGCACTAAAGGTCATAAGTGTGCTGAGAAGAAATTATTTTACATAGATTATGAAGAGGAGGAAGAAAAGGATCAACAGAAATCAAAAGAAGAGGATATACACCAGGACCGAACCCCAGAGAAAGAAGAAGTGAATCCAACCATATCTTGTAAATCATTGGCAAGAATTACCACTCAAACTCTCAAGATAGAAGGAAATATGAAGAAGAAAAAGGTTCAAGTAGTGAAAGATCACATTGAGAAAGAAGAAATGAATCCAACCATATCTTGTAATGCATTGTCCGGAATTAATACTCCTCAAACTATCAAGATAGAAGGACATATCAAGAAGAAAAATGTTCAAGAAGTGAAAGATCACATCGAGCATCAAGAAATGAATCCGACCATATCTTGTAAAGCATTGGAAGAAATTACCACTCCTCAAACTCTCAAGATAGAAGGAAATATCAAGAAGAAAAAGGTTCAAGCAGTGAAATATCACATCGAGCATCAACAACAAGTTCTCCAACTTTTAAAGGATAACGCCAATTTGGTGCAGAATTGAATGAAACTACAGGTAGATCAACATCGTAGTGAAAAATGTTTTGATGTAGGTGATTGGGTATTTTCACTGCTACATCTCAAGCAAGCTATTTATCGGAAGGAAATGTTGGCAATACTATATGCACTTAAGAAATGGCAACCTTACCGAATGGGAAGACACTTCAAGGTAAAAGGGGATCATGATAGTCTTAAATACTTTATAGAACAACTATTATCTTTATAAGAACAAAAATAATGGGTCACAAATATGTTGAGTTATGACTTTGACATCATCTATAGAAAAGGGAAGCAAAATTTTGTTGCAGATGCACTCTCAAGAAAGGATGAGGATGTGGAAGCATTGTTTTGTGCTATTTCTATTATCCAACCAGATTGGATAAATGAAGCAAGGGATGAATGGAAGAAGGACGAAGAAGTATGGACACTCATTCAAAAGTTGCAGAAGATCCCTATTCAAACAATATTGCCAAAACTTGAAGAGGAAGGAAAAATAATATTGGCTTGGAGCAGTCATAGAAACAAAAACCCGACAGCTACAAAATCGATTAATTTCAGAGTATCTCATCAAGTGGAAGAACATACCCGCTGAAGATTCCACATGGGAGGACAAGAATTTTATACAGAAGCATCAAGAACTACTCAAGCATTGAGGACAACACGTTTTGAAGGAGAGGGGCATGTTAGGCCCCTATAATACTATTGTAACCCCTTATTGTTATTAGTACAACCCCCTTATTATATTGATGTACACATGTAGTGCCCATATTGTTACGATTGTGCCCCATAGAAGCCACTATTGTTATTATTGTTCCCTTAGATTATTATTGTTATGTCGGCTCTGATTATATTATGAACCCTTAGACTCCTATATATAGAAAGGAGGTCTTTTCATTTGTATCATCCAATAATTGTTCATTTATGTAATGTAAAGGAGGTTGCCCCCTCGAAGAGGCTGAATTCTAAGGCGTTGATCTATCTTTTCTATCTTTTCTTGAGCTGGTTTCATAACAGATGAATCTTCATCAAATATTGATGATGAAGAGAACCATGCCTTAGATATTAAGGTGAAGAAGGGGAAAGGGAAAACTTCCCATTCCAAATAGGATTCTTGTCATGGAGGTAAGAAGAAAGACATGATGAAAGTTAAGTGCTTTCATTTTCATGAGCTAGGCCATTTTGCTACAATTTTTCCGCTCAAGAAGTCTAAGAAGAAGCCCTTAGGAAGAGCGGCGGGTAAGGGTTTTGCCTCTCAATTTGAATTAGACTTTTCCCTCATTGCATGCATGGTGTCATCAACGATGGGAAGTGTATGGTACTTAGGCAGTGGTGCTTCATTCCATGTAACTGGTGATAAAGATTTATTCAGTGACTTGGAAGAGAAAGATCTCCAGATGCATATTGAGATGGGTGACGAAGGGAAGTATACTGTTACTAGATTGGGAATGATTACGTTTTAGAGGGAGCATGGGGCTCCACTCACCTTAAAGAATTTTATGTATATGCCTGGGCTGAATAAGAACTTGGTATCCATTACCATGCTTTAGGATAGAGCCTTTGATGTGATCTTCTCGAAAGGAAAGGTGTTCCTTCGACACATAGCCATAGGTCAAGTAAAAAGGACAGGGATTCAGGTGAAGAATCTCTATAAGTTTGAGGTAGAAGAGTGTATTGCTTTGAGCACAAAAGTAGAAAGGGTGCAGAGCTGAGATGTTGGTGAGTTGTGGCATAAGTGATTGGGCCACTTGCATCATGGGGCTTTGAAGATATTGCAGTAGATCTCTACTGGTCTTCCCAAAGGCACGCTTGAGCAAGTTGATACATGCAAGGGGTTTAGTTTGGGAAAATACACCAAGTCTTCCTTTCACGGTAGACACATTCGAGCAGAGAATATTCTAGTATTAGTCCATTTAGGTTTTGTGTGGACCATTCTCGATAGAATCCATGGCCAAACATAGGTATTATGTTATATTTGTTGATGACTTTTCTCGAAAATATTGGATATTTTTCATGCAGAAAAAGGATCAAACCTTCAAAAAGTTTTTTGAGTTTAAAGAATTGGTGGTGAAAGATTCAAGTAAGACGGTTAATGCTCTACGAAGCAATAATGGTGGTGAATATGTCTCAAACAAGTTTAAGAAATTTTAGGCAGCAGAAGGGATTAAATGGGAGTTGACGGCACCCCATATCCCTCAGTAGAATGGGGTGGTCGAGAGGAAGAACAGAAGCATAGTAGGGGTAGTGAGGGCGATGTTCCATGATCAGGGCCTACCACTACACTTGTGGGATGAGGCATGCAACACAGAGATTTATGTTTAGAACCTAGCCCAAATAATATACTTGGGTTGAGGACACCATAGGAGGCGTATTCTGGTAAGAGGCCATATGTTGGTCACTTTAGGATTTTTTATTCATTGGTATATTTCCATGTGACCAAAGATGCACGAAAGAAGCTTGGGTTGACATCAAAGTTGGGGATATTTGTGGGGTACACTTATACACCTCACAACTATCAAGTGTACTTGTCGACTAGCAGGATGAAAATGGTTTGCAGGGATGTCAAATTCAATAAGGAATAGGCCATGCAAGTTTCCCTTGAGAGGGAGCTTGAGCTACATGTTGATGAGGATATTTTAGCTCATAAGGTTGAGGAGCCTTAGATTGATGTGGAGCAGCCACATGTAGAGGATCTGGGAGTGGAGACATCCACTAAGACAAAGTCTTCTAGATAGGGAAGAAATCGTACCAGAGAGGCTGACAGATTATTGGATGATGCATGGGAGAATGTGGGAGCACCCACTTCTCATCATAGGCATAGGAGGTCACCTGAGAGGTACACTAGATACATGGCTCTTATGGGTGAATGTGTTGTGACAAAGCCATCTTACTTTAAGGAAGCAGTGCAACAGTCAGTTTGGGTTGATGTCATGATGGAGGAGTATGAATCCATAGTTCGTAACAGTGTTTGGGATGTGGTCCCGAGACTGGAGGACAAGTCAGTGGTGAGATCCTGTTGGCTTTGCAAGGTAAATAAAGCTGCAGATGGTAGTGTGGAGAAGCATAACGCTGGATTTGTGGCCCATGGATTTTCACAAATAGAGGGTATTGACTATGATGAGACCTTTGCTCCTGTTGCAAGGTACTCGTCGATCATATCTATATTAGCAATATCAACACAGATGGGTTGGAAGATACATTAGATGGATGTGATGATATCCTTCCTTAATGGCATGATTGAGGAAGAGGTGTACATAGAGAAGCATGAAGGTTTTGAGACCTTCGACCATGAGTCGCATGTGTTTCGACTCAAGAGAGCATTGTATGGGCTGAAGCAAGTAGCCTGTGCTTGGTACACTAGGATAGATAGCTACTTAACTAGGTTGGGATTTGCGAAGAGTGAAGTGGATGCGAACCTATACCACATAGTGGTGGAAGGTAAATTGTTGATCATTGTACTTTATGTTGATGATCTCATGCTGACAGGTGATGTTAAGCTGATCAAATCTTGCAAGGAGGACCTTGCAAGAGAGTTTGAGATGAAGGACATGGGGCTCATGCATTACTCTCTTGGCATGGAGGTATGGTAGGGAGATGGGGAGTTGTTTGCATCTCGGGGAAATTATTCCAACGAGATATTCAGGAGATTCCATGTGGAGAGAAGAAAACCTATGGAGACTCCTCTAGCGGATAGCTGGAGGAAGGAGGATGATACTTCAAGGGAAGTAGTGGAAGCTACCATGTACAAGCACCTTGTGGGTTCACTCAAGTACTTGGTGAGATCATGACCATATATGTGCTATGCAGTTAACCAGCTTAGTCAAGCGATGGTTAGCCCTACAAAGTTGTATTGGAAGGCAACAAAGCATGTGTTGAGATACCTCAGGGGCACTTCTCAGTATGGATTATGGTACAGACTACTAGAGGGAGTAAAGATTCAAGCTTTACCGATGCATATTGGGAAGGGAGTCCATCTGACTTAAAGAGCACATTAGGAGGGATCTTCAGTATTGGGTCAGCAACAGTTTCTTGGTATAGCAAGAAACAAAGATCGGTTGCACTCAGTTCGATAGAGGCAGAGTACATGGTTGTGAGTCAAGTAGCATGTTAGGCCATCTAGATGAGGAATATCCTAGTTGGTTTGTTTGGTCAGCAGATGGATCCAACTGTTATTTACTGCAATAATCAGAGTTGTATCAAACTCTCTTAAAATATCATTTTTCATGGTTGGTCCAAGCATATTGATATCAGATATCATCATCTTAAAGATTTTGTATTCAGACGAATTATGTTATTAGAGTACATTCCCACAGAGGACAAAGTAATTATCAAGATGTAAATTCAAGTTTCACAAAGACAGGATCAGGGTAGCTGGTAATCCCTTTCTTGTTGAGAGGGAGTGTTGAGAAATGGAAACACGAAATTCCAGTTTAAATTTGTCCTTGAATTTAAACTGTGAATTAAAATTGAATTATATTCTCATAGCAACTTGTGAATAGTTAATTGAGTTTAATTAACTTAATTAGCTTAGGAATTTTGAGTTGGAAGTCTTTATGAAGTCATGTATATTCTCTCCCTAAATTTTAGGGGTACAATATGAGTTTTGATTGAGTTGTAAATTAGATAATTCATTTTACTGAGTTATGTTCAGTTAAATTAGTTTCAAGTTATTTGTGGAACTAATAGAGAGTTAACAATTAGTTGGTGCACTAGTGCATCCACAAGTGTATGATTTATTGAGTTGTAAATATCATGCATGCAATCATAGAAGGACCTTTGTTTGGATTGCACAATTTTGGAAGCATGAATTCCATTTAAATATGTACTATTCATCCTAGGAATTACACAAGAGATTAGGGGCTTGGAGAGCTACTGAATAGGCTAATGATTTGGCTTGATCTTGCTTGTGAGCTGAGAGAGTTGAACATACTTTTGAGGAATTTTTCTAGTGAGAACACGCTTTGTATCTTCACTCATATTTCTGATATATGCAATACAGATAGCGAGCTTTTGAGCAGTGGATTTCCCTAGATACATCTTGTGTTATGTGCCATTGATTTATCTTATTCTTGTTCATATTGTTTTCATTAATCTATTCGCTTCTGTTGGTGGAAAGTAGAAGTAGATTATTGTCATGTGCTTTAGTAAATTGCATGAGTTTCTGAATCTAGAGGATATTCTACAATATATATATATATATATATATATATATATATATATATATATATATATATATAGATATCATAAATATAATTAATTTTAAATTTAATTAATTATTTAATATTCCAAATACTCAATTTACAAAACATATGAATAAAATTACTTTGAAATTGAAATACAATTTAAATGCACATTCACATGACTTTAAACTAAGTCCCTTTTACTTTTATAAAATTTAGTCAAAATAATTAAAACATTCACTAAAATTTTAATTCATTTTGCAATCATCCACAGTTTTAAGTAAAACCAATAAAAAAACAATTTAGTCACTTGCCACAATTTAAAATAATTATGACCCAAAAAACCAAAAAAATAAAAAGCAGTGAAGAACATGGTCAACAAACAAAGTTTAAAAATCGTATAAAATGTACTATAAATCAAAAGTTAAATACACTACAAGGATGTATTTTAAATATAAATTTATAAAATTTAATGTTATATATATATATATATATATATATATATATATATATATATATATATATATATATATATATATATATATATATATATATATATATATATATATATATATATATAAACTTAATATTTTAGAATCCACTCTCTAAAATTGTAATTTAAATAAATAATTTTCAAATTTAAAACAAAATTGATTTAGGATGCTTCCATGCAATATTTAGGAGTGTCTAGAGAGGCCATTCAAACATCAAGTCTGGCTTTTGACCTCATAGCTGGATTCATATTTCAACTTGCTTTCAGTAGGGACCATGGAAGAAATATGTACATATAGTTGGGCGTGTTTAAAAGGAGGCCAATTGGCCGCGGAATGTCATAGCACCATCTAAAAGACAATGCCAACCTTTGATCTCATAGTTAGCCTAAACACCGACTTTCTTCTAGCAAGACCCACAAAGGAAACATATATGTATAATTGGCCTCTTTATAATTTATTATTTTGTATTTTTCATATGAAATATTATTTGATAAAACTAATTTAAATAAATTTATTTTTTTTATCAATAATTTTTTTTTGAATAAATTATACTTTTAAGATAAATTGTTTAAAATATGGGAACATGTTGTCCCTTCTTTAAAGAAAAAATTAAGTATTGAAGTTGTATCTGAACTGGCCGGGGAGTGTCAGTAGTCGAGAGTGTCTAGAGAGCCCATTCAACCACAATGTCGACCTCCGACTTACTTTCAGTAGGAGCCACAAAATAAATATGTGTGAATAGTTATGCGTAACCTCATAGTCAGTCTGACCTCCAACTTGCTTCTACGAAGGCCCGCAAAACAAACATACATGTCTATAATTTACTATTTTATTTTTTCACATAACATATTATTTAATAAATGTAATTTAAAATACTTTACTCTTTTATCAATAAAGAAATAAATTCAACAAATTATTTTTGCAAGACATTTAAGATTTAATTTATAACATATCAACTCGTGATAAACTTGATCATAGACCTCATTTAAGTCATTTATAAGAAATAGTAATAATGAAAACAAAGAACCTAGATTCTTAGTCGAATTAGCTCGAGTGTGTTAGTAGTTGAGAGTGTCTAGAGAGACCATTCAAATGACAATTCCAACCTCTGACTTCCTTTTAGTAGGAGCCACAAAAGAAGTAATGTGTATAGTTATGCGTGTTTACAATGGCCACCCCCAACCTCATAGTCGGCCCACCCTCTGACTTGCTTCTACGAAGGCCCACAAAACAAACATATGTGTCTATAATTTATTATTTTGTTTTCACACATAACATATTATTTAATAAATGTAATTTAAAATACCTTATTCTTTTATCAACAATGAAATAAATTCAAAAAAATATTTTTATAAGACATTTATTTAATTTTTTTTTACAAAAGATTATTATTCTTTCTATCTAAAAGTTTAAGATAACAAATCCAAAAACTACATACAAATTAAAAAAAAATTAGGATTAAAATGCTTAAAATATACAAACATGTCATACCTCATCTAAAGAATAAAACAATTTGAATATGGTTCATAAATTACAAAAGTAAAAAACGACCAACTTAAATGTCAGTTGCAACTTCAAGACCACTCGAAGCTCAGCCTTTGCCAAGATGGGTCGAAGCTTAGCCTTTTCCAAGATGTCTCAGATCTTGACCTTTTCCTTATGATTCTTCCCCAAAGAGATGTTGATTGCCTGACCACAAATTTGGTCCCGACCTCAACTACGAGTTTCCTCTGACTCCAAAGAAACCCAAAAAATGGAAATGCGGACAAATGCCCCTATTCTAAATTTGATTTTTTTAAACATGCTCTCACAAACTTGGGTCAAACATGTTCCTCTATGCATAAAATTTAGGAAGAATGTACATTAGAAACTTAGAATACTGGTAACATTGGTCGCAAAAGTTCTCGAATACCGTTGAAACTTGAATTTTTCCATCGATTCTTTTATGTTTTTATTTTTCTAGATGGAAACTATTTGAGACTCTTAAAATATAACATTCATTGCAATAAATTTACTATTTTGAAAAAAAAATAATAGAAGCAATGTTCCCTATGACAATCAACTAAACGTAAAAGGATACATGAGTATGCTAAAATTGGAAACATGCGTCAACTTCTGACATCACAATGTATCGCGCTTGACTATGATCGAAGTTATTTTCTTCCTGAGCTAGATGTTTATGTCAATAGAACTTCGACCCCCCAACTATCTAAAATAAAAGGATGTGCAGCTGGAGCTGCCACCTTGCTCACGATCCTTCTGAAAATGCAAAGATCCCTATACTCTTGACTTCACAAGTTTCAAAGTAAATTCCAGGAAATCGTCATCATGACCTCTACAAAAAATCATGGAATCGGGGTCGACAAACCATTTAAAACTAGAACATATGGAATCAGGGTCGGCACCTTACCCATAAGACTTCTACAAATGAAAAGATGGGCCGACCTCCGATCTAGCCTTGGTCAATCAATACTGGTTTATTCCTACAACATTGCATTTAAACCATCGAAACTTGAGTCGACAATGTTTTTAACATTTCTGGCCCATTAAACCAGAGTTTTCTAATAGACAGAACTCTAAAACTTATCTGGTTTCCGCCACTAGAATCCAGCAATCCGCTTACCTGAATAATTGTTATGCTCTAATTCTAAAGTCACACCTACAAATTTTGCGAAACAGTGAACCATTAGAACTCCAAATTATGCACCACTACCATTAAGACAAAAAATAATGTTCATACATTTACCTGTCAAATTTTTATCAAGGAGGTTGGCAAACCTGCGTCCTACCACATAACCAAACAACTTCAGCGTTTTGCATAAAAAATTTCTTCTCACATCCACCAACGTAAAAGAAAAAAACTCACATGGTAGTTATGCCACACAGAAAACACAGACACATAACCAAGAAATCCAACTTCAATGAGCGCCACAAAGAAAGATATAAAACATCCACTCTGAACACCAAAAATAGCTAAATTTGCTCCTCAATAATCCATCAACGATAATAATAAATTCTACACCAACACTCTTAAAATGAAATTAACACCACTAGAGCTCAAAGCAGCCCAAGTTAACTCTGAGTTGTACAAAGGATCACCCTTTCCTGTACCTACATTGTACAATTCGATCTACCGTGCATTGCAGGATGATGTTGACCCTCGAAATCTAGAGTTGGGATGTGGCGGCGCGCTGACGTCACACAAAAATTTCAGCCAAAAGCCTAATGTTAACTATAGAAATTTGAAAATTTTCACTAGTACGGATAAATTAATAACATTGAACTGATCATAGATGTCATTGCGTAAGCAGTGACATAATAATACGAAAGATTGAAATGACAACAAGCATGAGTAAATTGGAAAGTTAAATAATCATTATCTATATTGTGATACTTAGAAAAGATTGAATGATTAGATTCATTTCAAGCATTTATCTATCATTTATGAATTTAACATGATCACTTTCTATATTATAAATTATACTTGAAAATTTCCAGGGAATTAGATTAATTTTAGATATAGATTAATGATCATCCACAATTTTCATGTGATGGTAGATGTTTGAAATTAATTTAGACCAATTCGCTACTTATTAAAATAAATCAAGTCTCTTGAGATACAAACATTTTTTCAAACTTTACACTCCGAAAATACATTTCCACTTTAAAAGAATTTATACCTCTCAAAATATAAAATTAAAATAATATATATTCAATTAAATTAAAATAATATGTATTCAATTAAATTAAAATATCATTTATACTTGACTCCTACTCATAAAAATAATTAATTTTTAATAATTAAAAATCTTATAATAATCTTTTTAATAAATATCAAATCACAAATAACTCTTTTATTAATGTTTGTAACTTTTTTCACCTTAAAGGTCTCAATGAATATGATAATTTAAACTTATTCTAGTATTTACATAGAGGCTCTCCAACTGAGTATTGTAGAGATGTTCTAATGTCTTGTCCTATCCCAATTATCATTGACTTGGTTAAATTGCATAAAACATAAATAAATAAATAAACAAATAATTGAATAATTTAGCACTAGATTTTGAATATAATATTATTTTTAATAAAATCATTATTTTTTATTGGACTACTAGAAATGTATGACATAATGTATTGTAAACATTTTGATTCCATCAAAATAAAATTAAGAATAAAATATGGTAGTGATGTGTGTAACTTAATGTAACTACTATAATATAAACATTTTAACTTGGTGAAAATAAAATAAATATAACAAAATAAAAATCATCCTAGATCCATCTTAACTCCCCATCTACCAAGCACCCAGAGGGATCAAATTTATTTTCACTTTAAAAGATATTTGCATGTCAAGAAATATCTATTTTCACTTTGAAAAACATTTGCATCTCAAGAAATTTGATCCCTTTGAGCATTTCATAGATTCTGAAATAACAATGATCTAAACTAGTTTAATCACTTTTATAACTGCTCTTTGTGTCAATGTTTAACTAGTACCATATTCCAATATATTGTTATTTTTTAAAATACATCTTTAGAGTTGATTTTTTTTTAATACATTCTTAAGATCTTAATTAATTTTATGATTTTCCTATTAACTTAATAATATATTTTTAAAATTTTATATTATTTAATTTATTAATTTTATTTTACAAAATTTCAAAATATAATAAAATCATGATTTAATATGTTTATTGCGACCAAGTTTTTTTCCACTCTTCAATCCTCCATCTAAACTGTATACTTTACCGCTTAAAAGTTATTATTTTAATAATTATGAACCACGCATACAACACCCATTTTATCGTGACCCCACTCTATTCCAACTCAAAAGTTTATTGGAAGTTGCAAATGGTGCGTGTGCGGCGGGGCGTCAAAGCAAAAGCATGAATTTGAAAAACCTATCACCGGAATGAGTGGGAATTACGTACTGAATGGACCGAAATAAGTGGGAAGACCCTCAGCACAACACACATCGCACCCAACCTTCAACACGGTCATTTTTCCGACTTTCCAATCTTCCTTTACGACTTTTTAAATCACTCTAATCATCTAGTCATGGAGATGAAATGAATTCACAGTCAAGGCATTAAGGACTTTGCAAGTGATGTCAATCAGGAGCGAGGGACATGGTTAAAAATCATGGTGGTGGGGAATTCTTTTATAAAAAACTGATTTTAAATATAACCTTATTTTCACTTCTAAACATTATTTGGGGATGTTTTATTTTTATTTATTTATTCATATTTTTCTAAATTGGCGATTATTTTAGAATTTATATTTTGGATCGATTCTTCAAATTTTATGTTTTACAAATTGATTTAAATTTTGTCATTTTGTCATTTTTTTTGTTTTTAAATTAGCCCAGATTTATTTAACTCTAGATCTACCAAGCCCCGTGAGGTATCAAATTTCTTTTCACTATAAAATAGGTGTGCATCTCAAGAGATTTGATCCCTCTCGACACTTGGTAGATACGAAGTTAAGATGGATTTTGGTTGGTTTAATTCTACCCCTTTAAATAGGTTATTTACCACATGAATACCATGGTTTCTCAATACCATGGCCCAATACCATAGGTCATTTTTATTTTTATTATTATTTTATTTTTATATGGTTATTTTTATTTTGTTATTTTTATTTTTATTCTTTTATTTTATTTTGACCTAACTAAAATGTTTACATTACATTAATCTTTTTATTTATTTTATTTTTATTTTTATATAATTTGACTTAGTCAAAATGTTAAACATTACATTACAACATCTCTACCATACTCGACTTGAGAGTGTCTTTCAGCACAATCAAAAGTCTATAAAATTTAAAATTCTCCTACTTCATATTCAAGAAAGAGTTATTCCACTTGAATTGTACTTAACCCGGAAATTAAGAACAATCACACAAAATATAATGCAAAACACAATAACCCCAAAATTGAGAACAATCACACAAAATGTAATGCAAAACCCAATAACATAATGGAAAATAGAGATAAACCCTAAGAAAGATCTCTTTAATAATAGAAATTAGATAACGATGTTCATTGTCTCTTCAGAGGGGTAACCTCCAGGAGCAATACTCAAATACAATGACAAGTGTTGACAAAACATTGCATAACCTTCTACTCCATATTTAGATATCCATATAACTTGATATCAACATTGTTTCCATGTTAGAGAAAGATTTCAGCGAAAATCACATGGAATGTCATTTGTCGACGCGTTTCGAACCAACCAGTGTGGTTCATCGTCAGGACAAGTTGAAGAACAGATCTAGCCTAGCATGTTATATAGACCGAGCAGAGCCTCCAACGGCTAGTTTGACCAACCGCTAATATTGACCAAGGGACCAGGATCAAAATATAGCAAGAAAATTGGTTGCAACAGACTACTTCTAAGACTAAATTAAGGGAGAATGAAATAATAAAAATAACAAATTAAATAAATAGATATAAAAAAACCCGAAATAAAAGTAAAATAAATACACAATCAAATAAAATAAAAACAAATGAGAGCATATAAATAAGAGTTAAAACGCGCATGAATCAATAGAATAAAATGCATACCAATAGTAAAAATAAAAATAAAAATAATAAAACAAATAAATTAATTAATTAATTAATAAAAATTAAAACTTAGTAATAATAACAATAATAGTTAAAAAGAATAATAACTGAAAAATAATAATAAAGCACTCAAAATAATAAAAGAGAATGAAATAAAATAATTAAATAATGAATAAAGGGGAATAAAACCTAACTGAATGACCAAAGGTAAAGAATAAATACCTAAATGAATAAAATAAATAATAGAAATAGAAATAGAAATAAATTAATTAATAAAAAGTAATAATAATAATAATAACAGTAATAATAATAATAAATTAATTAATTAAAACTAAAAATTAATAATAAAAATAATAAGTGAATTAAGATAATAATACAACACGAAAAATAATAAGAATAAAAAGAATAAAATTAAATTGAATAACCAAATGAGGATAAAACAAAACTGAATGAAAAAATAAAAATAATAGTATAAATAAATAAATAGAATAGAATAAATAAAAATAATAATAAAAATAAATTAAAATAACTAAATTAATAAAAATTACTAATAATAATAATAATAATAATAATAATAATAATAGATAAAGTAAGAAAATAAAAGGGAAAAAGTAGGTGTATAGAGTAATGTAAACAGTTAAATACAATAAAAATAGCGAGTTAAATAGTAAAATAGAAAAGCAATATAAGTAGAAATAAGCTACACCGAGGTCCATAAATAAAATTAGGAGAGGCGAAATAATGACGATAACATAAAAAAGAGAACAATATAAAAAATAAAAAATAAAACCAACGAGGACGGAAAACACTAGGAGGAGAGGGCAGGGAACCAACACCTACTGACTTTCCAACCATCATCCCTATTGAGATTACTAGGTCTCTTTTCAATCTCTAGCGCTTCCCTGAATTTACGATGATGGAAATGTGGAATCTTAGCAATAACACTCGCTTCTTCGATACAAACATGATGATTGGTTTTCTCCGCATGTTCAGCCAAAGCAGAAGACTTAAATCTCCTATGCCTCAGATCCGCTGCGTGCTCACTAATCCTCTGATTAATGGAACGACCAGTTTCCCCAATATAGGGGGTCCCACATGAACAAGGGATCAAATAAACACCTTTCATATCTTTAGGGTCGATGGGATCCTTCACCGATCTGAGAGACGAACGGATGGTGTTCAGGGGCCTGAAGGATACCGGGATACTATGTCTCCTGAGAATCCTACCAATTCTATCTGTGGTCCCTTGAACATAAGGAAGAAGGACACCAGGAACACGATCTCTTGGCTCTCTTTTCACCAGAGAATTCTTGGAAGCTTTAAGGAAAGCCCTATGACCCAGGTATCTACTGTAACCATTCTCCACAAAGACATCCAGCAGATGGGATTTTTCTTTCTCAAAGCTCTTCTTGTCCGAGATCCTCAGGGCCCGAGTAGCAAGGGTACTAAGAACCCCCATCTTCTGAGCTGGGAAATGGTGGGAACTGGCATGAAGATACTGCTCCGTATGAGTTTTCTTTCGAAAAATTTGATGGGCCAGGGAGCCATCCTCATTCCTAGAAATAAGAATATCAAGGAAAGGAAGGCATCCATCAACTTCCTATTCCTTAGTGAACTTAATGGCTGAGGACTGCTTGTTAAGATGATCAAAGAAGAGATCAAGCTCATCCTGGCCATGAGACCAAATGACATTGGTGTCATCCACAAACCTCTTCCATAGCTTAGGAAGGAGCCGGGAAGAGTTCAAAGCTTTGGAATCAAAATCTTCCATAAACAGATTAGCCACAACAGGGGAAAGGGGGGATCCCATAGCAACCCCACATGTTTTCTCAAAGAACTCCCCTTCAAAACTGAAAAAGGTTGAAGTGAGACAGATCTCAACCAACCTAGCCGTGTCAGGATCCTTTAGGCGGTTGATCACAATCATGGCCTCATTAATAGGGATGCAAGTGAACAAGGAGACAACATCAAAACTAACCAGAATGTCCCCAGGATCAAGCTTAATGTCCTTGATCTCGTCGATAAAGGAGGCAGAGTCTTTTACGAAGGACTCGGTCCGACCAACGAGGGGCTTAAGCTTTAAAGCCAGGAAATTTGCGAGAAGATAAGTAGGACCTCCAATGGTGTTGACGATGGGCCTTAAGGGGGCACCTTCCTTGTGGATCTTAGGGAGGCCATAGATTCTCGGAGTAATAGGGTTACTTTCAATGAGCTTATGGTGTAAGGAACTCAACGAGCTAATGGATTTAATAGCCATAGCCACATTTCTAGCAACCTTCTTCAAGGGATTTTTGGAAAGCTTTTTGTAGCTTCCACTATTATGAAGATGGTCTAACATCTTGTTGCGGTAATCAACCATGTTAAGAATCACGGCGGCACCACCCTTGTCAGCCTTCAGGACAATGATATCCTTGTTCTGGTTTAAGGATCTGAGAGCTAAAGATTCATCTCTGCTGAGGTTACTCTTGGGCGGCTTAGCCTTCCTCAAGGCCACAACACAATCCTGCCTGATAGTATCCTTGATCCTATCGGGTAGACCTCGGATTCCAAACTCAATATCACAGATAATATCCTCCACAGGGATTTTTCTAGGGGCTAAGGCAAAATTTAAGCCTTTTCTCAAGACTTTAAGCCTGTTTTTAAAGTCTTGAGCAAAGGCTTAAATTTTGCCTTAGCCCCTAGAAAAATCCCTGTGGAGGATATTATCTGTGATATTGAGTTTGGAATCCGAGGTCTACCCGATAGGATCAAGGATACTATCATGCAGGATTGTGCTGTGGCCTTGAGGAAGGCTAAGCCGCCCAAGAGTAACCTCAGCAGAGATGAATCTTTAGCTCTCAGATCCTTAAACCAGAACAAGGATATCATTGTCCTGAAGGCTGACAAGGGTGGTGCCGCCGTGATTCTTAACATGGTTGATTACCGCAGCAAGATGTTATACCATCTTCATAATAGTGGAAGCTACAAAAAGCTTTCCAAAAATCCCTTGAAGAAGGTTGCTAGAAATGTGGCTATGGCTATTAAATCCATTAGCTCGTTGAGTTCCTTACACCATAAGCTCATTGAAAGTAACCCTATTACTCCGAGAATCTATGGCCTCCCTAAGATCCACAAGGAAGGTGCCCCCTTAAGGCCCATCGTCAACACCATTGGAGGTCCTACTTATCTTCTCACGAAGTTCCTGGCTTTAAAGCTTAAGCCCCTCGTTGGCCGGACCGAGTCCTTCGTAAAAGACTCTACCTCCTTTATCGACGAGCTCAAGGACATTAAGCTTGATCCTGGGGACATTCTGGTTTAGTTGTCTCCTTGTTCACTTGCATCCCTATTAATGAGGCCATGATTGTGATCAACCGCCTAACAGATCCTGACACGGCTAGGTTGGTTGAGATCTGTCTCGCTTCAACCTTTTTCAGTTTTGAAGGGGAGTTCTTTGAGCAAACATGTGGGGTTGCTATGGGATCCCCCCTTTCCCTTGTTGTGGCTAATCTGTTTATGGAAGATTTTGAGTCCAAAGCTTTGAACTCTTCCCGGCTCCTTCCTAAGCTATGGAAGAGGTTTGTGGATGACACCAATGTCATTTGGTCTCATGGCCAGGATGAGCTTGATCTCTTATTTGATCATCTTAACAAGCAGTCCTCAGCCATTAAGTTCACTAAGGAACAGGAAGTTGATGGATGCCTTCCTTTCCTTGATATTCTTATTTCTAGGAATGAGGATAGCTCCCTGGCCCATCAAGTTTTTCGAAAGAAAACTCATACGGAGCAGTATCTTCATGCCAGTTCCCACCATTTCCCAGCTCAGAAGATGGGGGTTCTTAGTACCCTTGCTACTCGGGCCTTGAGGATCTCGGACAAGAAGAGCTTTGAGAAAGAAAAATCCCATCTGCTGGATGTCTTTGTGGAGAATGGTTACAGTAGATACCTGGGTCATAGGGCTTTCCTTAAAGCTTCCAAGAATTCTCTGGTGAAAAGAGAGCCAAGAGATCGTGTTCCTGGTGTCCTTCTTCCTTATGTTCAAGGGACCACGGATAGAATTGGTAGGATTCTCAGGAGACATAGTATCCCGGTATCCTTCAGGCCCCTGAACACCATCCGTTCGTCTCTCAGATCGGTGAAGGATCCCATCGACCCTAAAGATATGAAAGGTGTTTATTTGATCCCTTGTTCGTGTGGGACCCCCTATATTGGGGAAACTGGTCGTTCCATTAATCAGAGGATTAGTGAGCACGCAGCGGATCTGAGGCATAGGAGATTTAAGTCTTCCGCTTTGGCTGAACATGCGGAGAAAACCAATCATCATGTTTGTATCGAAGAAGCGAGTGTTATTGCTAAGATTCCGCATTTCCATCATCGTAAATTCAGGGAAGCGCTAGAGATTGAAAAGAGACCTAGTAATCTCAATAGGGATGATGGTTGGAAAGTCAGTAGGTGTTGGGTCCCTGCCCTCTCCTCCTAGTGTTTTCCGTCCTCGTTGGTTTTTTTTTTTTTTTTTTTTTATATTGTTCTCTTTTTTATGTTATCGTCATTATTTCGCCTCTCCTAATTTTATTTATGGACCTCGGTGTAGCTTATTTCTACTTATATTGCTTTTCTATTTTACTATTTAACTCGTTATTTTTATTGTATTTAACTGTTTACATTACTCTATACACCTACTTTTTCCCTTTTATTTTCTTACTTTATCTATTATTATTATTATTATTATTATTATTATTAGTAATTTTTATTAATTTAGTTATTTTAATTTATTTTTATTATTATTTTTATTTATTCTATTTATTTATTTATTTATACTATTATTTTTATTTTTTCATTCAGTTTTGTTTTATCCTCATTTGGTTATTCAATTTAATTTTATTCTTTTTATTCTTATTATTTTTCGTGTTGTATTATTATCTTAATTCACTTATTATTTTTATTATTAATTTTTAGTTTTAATTAATTAATTTATTATTATTATTACTATTATTATTATTATTATTACTTTTTATTAATTAATTTATTTTTATTTCTATTTCTATTATTTATTTTATTCATTTAGGTATTTATTCTTTACCTTTGGTCATTCAGTTAGGTTTTATTCCCCTTTATTCATTATTTAATCATTTTATTTCATTCTCTTTTATTATTTTTAGTGCTTTATTATTATTTTTCAGTTATTATTCTTTTTAACTATTATTGTTATTATTACTAAGTTTTAATTTTTATTAATTAATTAATTAATTTATTTGTTTTATTATTTTTACTATTGGTATGCGTTTTATTCTATTGATTCATGCGCATTTTAACTCTTATTTATCTGTTCTCATTTGTTTTTATTTTATTTAGTTGTGTATTTATTTTATTTTTATTTCGGGGATTTTTTATATCTATTTATTTAATTTGTTATTTTTATTATTTCATTCTCCCTTAATTTAGTCTTAGAAGTAGTCTGTTGCAACCAATTTTCTTGTTGTATTTTGATCCTGGTCCCTTGGTCAATATTAGCGGTTGGTCAAACTAGCCGTTGGAGGCTCTGCTCGGTCTATATAACATGCTAGGCTAGATCTGTTCTTCAACTTGTCCTGACGATGAACCACACTGGTTGGTTCGAAACGCGTCGACAAATGACATTCCATGTGATTTTCGCCGAAATCTTTCTCTAACTTAATATGGATCACAGAAGCCTAAACTCTATTATTGTTTCCATGTATTGATAGCTACTGGTCATCCATTTGATCCAACAACTTACTTTAATAAGTGAATTTCCAATGGTTTAGCCTTGCCATCCAGCATCTTATACCAAGTGTGATTCGAATCGGATCCATGAATGACTTTCAAAGAACCATAACTGAATCAGGTTGAACAAATCTCTGATGAAATCCAAAACAACGATCGAAAACGCCTTGAACCAGTGGCCATTGCAGCCGACGCAGAATGACAAGGACCTCGGTCAAAGCGCGCTGACCGAGGCCCACGGAGACTGCGCAGGAGGCCAAAACAGCCCCTGGGAGCCCCGGATCGGGAAAAGGAGGCAGTTTTTGATGCGCGATTAGCGCTAATCGTGCATCGCTAGGCGAACAGGGCCAAAGTGAAAAGCCTCAAGCACCCAGTCACATGGAGGAACCAAAGGACCGCAGGCGGGAAAATAAAAGCGCTAAAGGACGAAAGGTGGGACCCGCACTCTAGAAAATCGGCGGTTTCCCTGGGACGCCCTTGAACGGTAAGCGGTTTTGGAGGAGAGCGAAGCGATCCCACTCAGCGATCAACGCGTGGCAGCGGAGGTGAGAGAAAAACCACCGTGATCGCGCATTATCGGTTGAGCAAGTTAACCGCACCTGACGTGCGTACGACGTTGGATCTGGAGGAGCCCAGATCGGACGGCTGAGATGCACCTGATAGAAAGAAGCAGAATCGACAGGGAATTAAACCGCGATTTGGAAGGATTTGGAATTCATTGACCGCCACGATGGAGAAAGAACGCATACAAACGAACCGATGAAGCATGTTGGCGCCAATTAGATGGAGATACGTGGCCACTTCCCAAGTGTTCATGCTGACGCCGAACAGGGAACCCCAAGCGCAGCTGCAGAAGGTGGATCGACGTAGGCAGGAGAGGAACTGAACAGGCATAGGGACCGAATGGCTAAAGCCATAAATAGAGACAGTCGAAACAGAGAAGAAAGGTAAGGAAAACCCGAACCGAGAAGATTCAGAAGGATGAAGAGAGACAGTGAACAGTGCACCCTAAGAGGAGGACTGAACACAGAGAGCAGTAAAGCCAAGCAGAGGGCACAGAGGGCCGAGCTGACCACAGGTAGCATCTGGCACTAGAGAGCTTGGAGATTCAAGCCTTCCCATAGAGGAATCTATCCGGATTGAGCATCACAGTTGGCTCTTTCCACTGTAGACCGAGGGTCACAGAGCTAGTAGGAAGAACAAGAGTCTGTGTACTCTGAGTGGCTTGGGGAATCCAAGAACCACTCTGCCAAGCAAAATCTGCTATCAGGAGAACTCACATTGAGTCCCTGTAACTGTAATTTTTCTACTATAAGACACAATAAAACAAGGCCACCACTGAATGCTGGACCGGAGACGTAGCCCTGGAGAATAGGGTGAACTCCTTATTAAAAATTCCTGTGTCTTTATATTGCTTACTGTAAGTCTCTACTGTCTTTCCATTTTAAATGTCTGTGTATTGGCAATCTGATCGATTTTTGTTGCTTAAATAACACAGAACACACACCAGCACATGAATCTGTAATACCTTTTGTTTAACAAATCTTCAACTGAGGTCACTCATAGGGTGATTATCAGATCAAGTGGTATCAGAGCTTTACGCTGCAAGGTTAGACAAGCTTGTGTTGGTTTAGCTGTGGATGCTCACTAGATCAAAGCTCAAATTAGGAGAAGGAGAGTTGGTGGAAACTAATCCTGAAATTGGGAGAATCTATTCTCGGAAGACAATGTCAGAAGAAGGTTCCATAGGACCAGACCCTCAATTCATAGAAATTTTCCTAGCTATAAATTCTATGGTAGAGGAAATGTACAAGCACTTTGGAAAGCATAAGGATGAAGATTCATCAGGTTCTAAACAAGAAAAAGAAGAAAATGAGTCTCACTCCCATGACCGCTCCAAAGGAAATGGAAAAGAAGAAAGTTTTCCTACACCTCCTAATAGCCCTGTGCATAATAAGAAAGCATCTTTGATTAAGTTAGATGTTAAATTTGATTTACCTATATATGATGGAGAGCTAAATGCTGAAAAGTTGGACAATTGGATTAGACAAATTGATGTGCATTGCAGGGTACAGAACATAGACTCAGACAAGAGTAAGATTTAGCTGGCAAGCCTATGCCTAGGAGGCACTGCCTTGGTTTGGTGGGAAGGTAGAACCCAAGCTAATATGAAAAGACATCGTAAGACCATCTCTATTTGGAGTGAATTTGTTCCTGCAATCAAAAAGCAGTTCTATCCATTGGCCTACATGCAACAAGCCATGATGAGTTGGCAAACTCTTCGGCAGTTGAAAGGGCAAAGTGTACAATGGTATACTCAAGAGTTCAGAAAGAGAGCATTGATGTTTGGTATCTCATTAGACTCACCAAAGACACTTTTGAAGTACATTGGTGGTCTACACAGCTACATGAGGCATACCATCCTCATGTTTAATCCCACTAGTATAGATGAGGTCTCTGTACAAGCTACTCATCTAGAGGCTAGAGGAAAGAATGGAAATCCAGAAGTTGGGGGACCATCCCAATCCACTGTAAGCAAAAGCAAGGAGAAAAATAAGCAGAAGTGGAAAGCAAGGAAGGCTAACACTGCACAAAAAGGCAAAGCTTCATGCACTCACTGTAAAAAGGAGGGGCAAGATGATGAGCATTGTTGGATTCTGCATCTAGAGTTGAGACCTAAGAAGTCCGAAGGCAAGAAGAAGAAGACTGATGCAGCTATTCAGAAAGATTTGGGGTCAGACTCAGGAGATGAAACAATCATAGCAGCCACAGGTATAAAAGGTTGTCTGCCTTAGAGAATGCTGAAATCAAGAAGCAGGTGCAAGAGTTGCTCGAGAAAGGGTTCATCAGGCCTAGCCTAGCACATCACCATGTGGATCACCCATCGTCTTGGTGAGAAAGAAAGATGGCTCGTGGAGAATGTGCATTGACTACCGAGCACTGAATAAGATAACAATCAAAAATCGTTATCCCCTTCCTCGCATAGATGATCTTTTAGATCAATTGAAGGAAGTTGTTTATTTCACCAAGATGGATTTGCACAGTGGATACCATCAGGTCAGAGTTGCAGAGCAAGATGCATGGAAGACTGCTTTCAAAACAAAGAAGGAATTATATGAATGGCTAGTTATGCCTTTTGGCCTAACTAATGTTCCTGCTACTTTCATGAGATTAATGAATGATGTACTCGGACCTTTTCTTGATGATTTTGTTACTGTGTATCTGGATGACATTCAGATTTTTAGTAAAACGTGGGAAGAACATTTAAAGCATGTTAAGCAGACATTAGATGTTTTGAGAAGAGAAAAACTTTATGTTAAACTCTCCAAATGTGAATTTGGCAAAACCTCTCTGAATTATTTGGGTCATATAGTAGGGGGAGGTGAATTGAAAATAGATCCCTCTAAAGTGGCATTCACTGTAAACTGGCCTAAACCCAAGTCTGCTACAGAAGTGAGAAGCTTCTTAGGAGCAACACAATATTGGAGGAAGTTCATTTCAAATTTTTCCTCAATCGCAACTCCCTTACGTGCTTTGACAGGATTGAACAAGGTGTTTCAGTGGGGAGGCAAACAACAGAAAGCCTTCGACACCTTGAAAGAAAAAATTAGTACAACACCTGTACTAGCACTGCTAGATCTACAAAGACCATTTGAGATCCAAACTGATGCCAGTGACTATGCCATGGGAGCAGTGTTGACACAACATGATAAACCCATATGTTATCATTCTGAGACTTTTAATCCTGCAGTAGTTAACTATCCTACCTATGATAAGGAATTGTATGCATTAGTTTAAAGTGTGAAAAAGTGGAAACATTACTTAATGGGCAAAGAAACAGTAATACATACTGATCATCAGCCACTTCAATACCTACACTCCCAAACTAAGTTGCAACAATCAAGACATTACAGATGGATGGGTTTTCTACAACAGTTTCATTTAGTCATCAGATATAAAAAGGGCATACATAACAAGGTTGCAAATATGTTATCTAGACCCATTATAAATGCATCTACCATACTTAAGCATAATTCTGTGCTGCATGAAAGCTACATAGAACAGTATGCTCAGAACATGGACTTTAAAGATGTATATGCAACTTTGAGTCAAGGCAAAAGAGTAGAATAATTGGACTATCATGTGAAGGACCAACTCTTATATCATTGTGGGAAACTCTGCATTCTACAAACTGAGAGAGCAAAGATGATTAGGGAAGCACACACTTCTCTGATATCAAGTCACGTTGGGGTAAGTAAAACAGTTGCACAGCTGCAAAGGTTCTGCTATTGGCCGAAAATGAATGAGACAGTTTCTAGATATGTGAAGGGATGTGCTATGTGTGCTAAAAGCAAGCCCAGTAACAGAAAACTAGGCTTGTACACTCCTTTACTAGTTCCTTCTCACCCTTGGGAAATCATTTCCATGGATTTTGTTGGAGGACTGCCTAAATCTAGGAAAGGTCATGATTATCTGTATGTTGTTGTGGATAGGTTCAACAAAATGTGTATTTTGATACCCTGTAGTAAACAGATTACAGCTGAACAAACTGCAAAATTATTCTTTGAACATGTATGGGTTCATTTTGGATTACCCACCTCTATTTTATCTGATCGAGACACCTGATTTGTGGGGAAGTTTTGGTCAAGTCTTTGGGAACTAATGGACACCAAATTAAAGAAAAGCACAGTTTTTCATCCACAAACAGATGACTAGATAGAAGTAGTTAACAAGATAGTGATCCAGTTACTGAGAGGATATTGCAGCAAACACCCTAAGCTATGGGATGAGCACTTGTGATATGTGCAGCATGCTTACAATAGAGCCAAACACTCTTCTACACAGAGGTCTCCTTTTGAGACCTATTTTGGTTTCATACCAAGGTCTCCTTTGGATTTTTTCTTTGGTAAAGATACAATGGTTGACGGACACAGTGATGTGGACAAGGAAACTAGGTTCATTGAACAGATCCAAGAGATCCATCAGGCAGTACAGGAACAGTTGGAAAAGAGCCAGGCCAAGTACAAAGCTAGGCATGAGAAGCATCGGATGGAGCATAGTTGTCAAGTTGGAGACCAAGTCTGGCTGTATATCAGCAAGGACAGGATGCAAGGTGAAGGTAAGAAGCTAAAATCTATCAGGTATGGAAACTTCAGGATACTTGAGAAGATTGGTGAAAATGCTTTTCGCCTTGATCTACTAGCTTACATGCACATCTACTCAGTTGTGAATGCATATTTCTTGAGGTTGTTCGAACCTTCAATGATTGAGGACCCTGAAAAGCAGAGTCAATTACCTTCTGTTGACGACCTACTACCTGAATATCTTAATGAGTTGCAGGAAGACACAGTGCTGGACAGGAAGGTAAGGACGACGCGTAGTGGACAGGTGGAATACCTCAGGATTGGGCTTAAGGGTTCGAAGCCGAGCAGTGTGAAGTGGATTGAGATTGGAAAAGTGAGACAGCAGTTTCCTCACTTAGTTGATGCTTGAAGAAAACCAACTTTTGGTGGCCCAAAAGCTTTTTCAGTAGGGAGGCCGTGATCTGAATTAGGTTGAACAAATCTTTGATGAAATCCAAAATAGCGATCGAAAATGCCTTGAACTAGTGGCCATGGCAGCCAACGCAGAATGACAAGGACCTCGGTCAAAGCACTCTGACCGAGGCCCATGGAGACTGCGCAGGAGGCCAAAACAGCCACTGGGAGCCTCAGATCAGGGAAAGGAGGTAGTTTTTGATGCGCGATTAGTGCTAATCACGCATCACTAGGTAAACAGGGCCAAAGTGGAAAGCCTCAAGCACCCGGTCGCATGGAGGAACCGAAGGACCGCGGGTGGGAAAACAAAAGCACTAAAGGACAAAAGGCGGGACCCACACTCTAGAAAACCGGCGGTTTCCCCGGGACGCCCTTGAACGGTAAGCGGTTTTAGAGGAGAGCGGAGCGATCCCACTCAGTGATCGACGCGTGGCAGTGGAGGTGAGAGAAAAACCACCGTGATCGCGCGTTATCAGTCGAGCAAGTTAACTACACCAGACGTGCGTACGACGTTGGATCTGGAGGAGCCCAGATCGGACAGTTGAGATGCGCCCGATAGAAAGAAGTGGAATCGACAGGGAATTAAATCGTGATTTGGAATCCTTTGACCGCCACAATGGAGAAAGAACGCATACAAATGAACCGATGAAGCATGCTGGCACCAATTAGATGGAGACACGTGGCCACTTCCAAAGCGTTCATGCTGACATCGAATAGGGAACCCCAAGCACAGCTACAAAAGGTGGATCGACGTAGGCGGGAGAGGAATCGAACAGGCACAGGGACCGAATGGCTGAAGCCATAAATAGAGACAGTCGAAACAGAGAAGAAATGTAAGGAAAACCCGAACTGAGAAGAGTCAGAAGGACGAAGAGAGACAGTGAACAGTGCACCCTGAGAGGAGGACTGAACACAGAGAGCAGTAAAGCCAAGCAGAGGGGACAGAGGGCCGAGCTGACCACAGGTAGCATCGGGCACCACAGAGCTTGGAGATTCAAGCCTTCCCATAGAGGAATCTGTCTGGATTGAGCATCATAGTTGGCTCTTTCCACTATAGACTGAGGGTCACAGAGCTGGTAGGAAGAACAAGAATCTGTGTACTTTGAGTGGCTTGGGGAATCCAAGAACCACCCTGCCAAGAAAAATCTGCTATTAGGAGAACTCACATTGAGTCCCTGTAATTGTAATTTCTCTACTGTAAGACACAATAAAACAAGGCCACCACTGAAAGCTAGACCGGAGATGTAGCCCTGGTGAATAGGGTGAACTCCTTATTAAAAATTCTTGTGTCTTTATATTGCTTACTATAATTCTCTGTTGTATTTCCATTTTAAATGTCTGTGTATTGGCAATCTGATCGATCCGTTGCTTAAATAACATAGAACGCACACCAGCACATGAGTCTGTAATACCTTTTGTTTAACAAATCTTCAACTGAGGTCACTCATAGGGTGATTATCAGATCAAAGTGACTCTTTTTTATTGTGTATATACTCCCTACTCTAATGGACCCATGCATAAGGCCACATAACCATCCTTACTTCGTTGAGAGACCTACATGGTAGGGAAAATTTTAAGAATGGAAGTTTATCTCAAAGTTTAGAAACCTTGAGGAATCTTACTAGTCCCTAATATGCAAATTGTCAAATGTTTCGTAATATTTTGGTAAAAATGTTTCTATTTTTAATGATTTTATATCATTCTATAGAATTTTATACTATAAAATTTAGGCAAATCGTTTATGGGAAAAATGGAAATTATCGAATCTTTTTTAGGAAAAAAACATTGAAAATGAGCGCACCTGCAAATATTAGACCCTGAATTTTTCCCTACATAGTGGGAATAAAACTTGATATTAATAATGTTTCCACATCTTAAGAGTTATAGGACATCCACTAAAGCTAAATGTCTCATCTTAACTAATTACAATCTCATTTATAATGATCGTTCACTAACTAATTTATGTGTTATTAATAAAAGTTACCTTTTTTACAATGAGTGACTATTAACTAACTATTTAATGGGCCTTATTTAAGGAATGTGGCCTCCTACATAATAAAGTATTTAAGGAATGGTATTAGAGTAGGACCCTAACACTAAGAAATTCAAGTGATCCATGGGATTGTCCAAATCCACCATATGATTTTCTCTTTAATATTATTATCTCCATTTCTAATAGAAGTCTTGTGTATTTTTTTTAGGTACGAGCATAATGTCAATGAGTAACGATAACTTGTTGGGTACCAACACTAGTAAGAGCTACTCAAAGGGGTTCATTGTAGTAAAATGAAGCACCATGGCACCATTCATAATCATGTTCTCCCACAAAGATATTGTAGCCACATAATACACAACATTGTTTGGTGAACAAATCATGTCTTGCTGACAAGACAAATCTCCCTAGACACAGAAACCAAGTCTAGAAACAAACAAACAAACACATGAAAACATTCCCTAATTCATGATTAAATCATAGATGTAAGTGGGATGCATAGCTCATACCTTTTACTGAAATTCTTGATGATGATCCTTGTTGTTGTCATTTATAGCTTCCAACCTCTTTCTTGATGCTCTAAGAAGAGACTTTTAAAAACAGAAATAGGAAAATGCAAATAATACATCAATGGTTCAATCATAAAATATGTAAATGATTAAGGAATCTTACAACAAACATCATGACAAATGAGTCTAGGAAAGAAACATGTCTTTATATTAAGAATAAAGAAAAGGAAAATTATAGCCAGGGCTTGATGTTGGAAGCCTCCTTCTAATGATCATCAATCAAAACCCTTGCAATCAAAAAGTCTTCAATGGATACTTGAACAACATCTAAGTATAGTTCATTAGTAAAAAATGACAATGCCTTTCTCTTTGAGTGCATTGTACTTATAGGGAAAGAGTGGAAGTTAAGATCCACTAAGGAAGGGGTGAGATCCATAAAGGGAGGAATGAGATTCAGGATAGGAGGAACTCAAGCCTAATCTCCACTAGTTCGGATAGATACCCTCTTGAGGATTCTAGAAATGGAAGCTTCTTTACCTTTTTTTATTTTTACTCGTGTAATAAGACTGTCAGACCTTTATTGAAGGCTTGTTGTGACGATGTCGCAAATCATTTGTTATGCAAGGTGCGACCACTGTAGGTTGTGATTGAGGCACCTGCAATGATCTAAGAAATTAGGTTCTTTAAAGATCTTCAACCCAAGATTGTTATACTTGATAATAGGTACTTCTTCTATATTTCTTAGGGATTCATGACAACAGTTCATTAGATGGCAAAAGATTTGGATTTGGCATCATTTTCCTCGATGTAGAAAAATTACATGTAACACTAATAACAGGTACTCAAAGGGGTTCATTGTAGTAAAATGAAACACCATAGCACCATTCCTAATCATGTGCTCCCACAAAGATATTGTAGCCACATAATCCACATCATCTAAATCCAAGATGTTAATATTTTAAGATCAATTGTTGCACTCCTAAAAACAATGCTAATGTAAATTGTCTTGTGAGCAGTGACAACCTCATTGAAATCAAGGTTTCCAACGCTAGTGCCACCACCCCTTGCCATGTCCATGTTCTTAGAAATATAGATATTCCTCCAAAAGTAATCTAAATAGATCCATATATATAATTGATAATGTTCTTGGGATTTACCCATGAGTCCACCATGCTCCTTTGATAACTACTTTAATTATTTCAGATGGGTGTAAAAAATATCTTTTAGCTTGGAAACTCTTATGGAAATAATATCCACAGAGGGAACTCTCTTACGACTAAACGATTCAAATGACATGCATATTAGTGACACCACCCTCATGGATGCCAATTGACTATGATCTTCCCAATTCACTATGAGATATAGATAATTAGAGAATCAACTCTATGATAGTGACAAGGCTCAGAGCGAAATGGTGATGCATGACAAAACTTATGTGGAAGAAAACATTATTCAAAAATGAACGACCACATGGTATTTCAATGAATGGATAATAATGCATCATTGGATGACCATGGATTGGGTGACCATGCATGATTTGAAAAGACACAGGAAATGGAACAATCTAGATGAATTAATTGTCTTCACATACAGGACTCTATACATCCCATCAATATAATATACAACTCACAAAAGAGAATATAATGTTTCACGATTTTTTTTATGAAACAACTTGATCCAAATGAAAATATTGAATGACAGTTTAACAAGGGCTTGAGGTAGCCACGAAAGAAATACCATACCACGTGCATTCATATTGGGGGATATATATTGAGGAAAAAATGACATAATATATTGAGCATACAATAAGGGGTAAAGGGTTTTTATATTGGCAAGTATAAAAAATGGAGGCCAAAGTTAATGAAAAAATATAGAGTATAAAATTTGTTAATGAAAAAATGGATACCTACAATATGTAGTGAAAGTAGTGTTACACTAAAAAATGTCACCATGACTATTTGCAGTTAGTATGGCTCCATCAACCGTCATACTATCCTCCTTGGCAAGTCTCATGCCTTTGCTTTCCATGTCAAACTCAAAGAAAGAGAGAAAAGTTATTTAAAGTCAATTATCTCTGGGTACGCAGTTTCTTTCAGCCTTACCTGCGGGTACGCAATCCAAGTTCGCAATACCTGCGTACTTGTACGCTCTGTCTGTAAAGCAATGGGTGCGTACTCCTGTAAAGGTCAAAGGGCGCAAGTTTCACTCCAAAAAAGTTACTTGTGGTCATTTCTAGAGCATTCTAGAAGCTTGTTTGACGTGTATGGAGCGCCTCCAGATGGTTCATGTATCCCTATGGAAGAGGAACTTATCCCATCAAGAGGGGAGCTAACCCACCCAAAAAGGGGCTTATCCCATTGATGGTGGACCTGATTAAATTCCTCTACAGCACTATAAATACATGCATTGGGCCAGAGGGAGGGGAGGTTGAAAGCTGAAAATTCCTAAGGGTAGATGCTGCTGAGATTAGGACTTCCTTGTAGAAGCTTGTGAGGAGAGATTGTCATCCTTTCTTGTTTCATTTGGAGGTGGGTGAGCTGATCAAAGTAAAGGAAAACTCTTGCTGGACCCTGGGAGGAACTTGCACAACACCAAGGCTCAGGTTGTAATGGTTTCTTTTGTTTCCTATTAATACAAATAAGTCCATTCTTCTCAACAGTTTGTTATTTATGAATTGTTTCATATACTCCTTGGTCTGTATGTTAAATATGTTTTGTTTTATGAGATATTCAGGTGCTATTTAATCGTTTGATTGTTAGTGAATGCAGGTTTCGAAGAGAAGGAGGAGCTCATCCGGATCGACGAGGCTGGACTACTAAAACAGCGTTGGGTTACAGGTAGGATCTAAGCACTTGATTTCTTGTATGATAAATGCATATTTAGGGAAGGATTGCTCTTAATTGTCTTGTTTGTCACTAGAAAGCCTTAAGCTTCTAGGGAGGTTGGTTGTGTCTGCACTATCGACTCTTTCCGCATGACAAAATGACGACTCCACTGGGGAATCCATTGATGTGAATGTTTTTTCCTTTGTCTGAAACTTTGATCTGAGAAAAGTCTTTTTCTTTCTGGTTATTGGTTGTCTGACTGTGTGTTTGGGTGGGCTAGCTTAGGGTTAAATTTGTTTTTAGTTTTTCTTAATTTTGCTAGAAGTACGCAGCCTCTGAGTTCAGCACAGTGCGTACTTGTACGCACAGCGACTGTGTGCACAGAGCATACCCGCACCTGTTAAACACGTTGCCTACGTACCCTGTCAAAATTGAGAAAATTTCAATTTTCTCCTTTTTGCCTATTAGATTTTGCTTTTAATTTGTTTTTTCCACCCAGATCCACTGGTTACCTACCAGAGATCTTCATCTGAACTTGTTTCGTCAGTGTCAAGTTTTTTAGTGGAATTCATAGAGATTTTGCCTTAGGGTTTGATTTTTAACTGGTCCTGTAGTGACTTTGGCGTTAGAGGTTGTTAAACTTGGGATCTCCCTGGTTTTGTTCAACCCTCTTAGGAGTCGGGCCTGTCATAGAATTCACCCTTGTGAGAGACCTACCTTTGTGTCTTCTCTTTGCGAATCTCGAAAAAGTTTTTTGATTGAACTTTGATTTTTATTTTTGAGAAAAGAACAAAAGATTTTGATTTTTGTTTTTGACTGGTTTTTGGTTCTGCATTAACTAGTCCTTAGTTGCATTTTGACTGAGTAAAACATCCAGGAATCATCTTTAGTAGGCGTTTTCCTCATTAGGTTTGCTTATTAGGTGAATTTTGTTTGATTTGCTTTTAAGTAGCTTTGATTTAATTGTCATAGATTTGTAAAGGTTTGCTTTTTTATTTTTAAATGCTTTGTTAAGTAAGAAAAAATCCAAAAATCTCCTTTAAAAGAAAAGTTTGCTTAGTGGCATTTGAGTCTTTGAATGAAAAGGGCTTTTTCGCAAAATAATTAGTGGTCATGAGTTGCATGTTTTGGAAAAGATAAAGAGATTGTTTCTTTGATTGTCTGTTAAGAAAGTTGCTTTTATCAATTTTGCATTTTCCAACTCTCTTAGCTAGGGAATTCATTGAAAAAGAAAAGTTGTATAAATCATCCTAAGTGCATCTTTTTAGTGGTTTGAGTCGAGTTTACACACCATTAGTTTCATCTCCACTACCTTTTGTTTTAAAGAAAAGCTATAAAAATTAACGCTTAAAGTAAAATCAACTTAGTAACTTTTTATTTACTAGGGCTCTGAAACACCAATATAGATCAGGCTAGTGTCTTGGAGTAGGAGAGTAATTAACTCTCCAAGACAGCAAAACCAAACAAGTAGCTTATCTTGTGGTAGGATAAATCCAACTGTTGCATTTATACTCTGGGAAAGCTCCTCTTAAAGGAGAAGCACGAGCTCGTGTCCGAACCAGTGAGGGGATCAATCCTCCCTCATTGGGAATGACGCCAGACACGCACGTATTACAAATGGTAAACCTCAAATTAACCATTGTCGAGGAGCCAGGGGTCACTTATCGGTAAACCTTGGATTATTGTCAAGGAGTCGGCAAGGGGATTGAGCTTGATACTCTGCCCTTGCGTGCTGTCGGAGTGTAGACTGTTCCCCCAGGTGTATTTGTTGTTGTTGGTAACCTTAGTGACCATTATCTTTAGGATTCTACCCGAGGTGACGGTGGAGGGAAGATCCCACTGTACCTGGAGCAGATGTCGGCTAGACTCACTTGGATTTTCCGGGGGGTTCACTTCACTCGAGACGGTTAAAGTGGAGGAACTTATGCCGCTCTATTCATTAAGCAGGTTGCCGAGGTAACTGTTCCACCCACCACTTCTGTACTGAATTCGGCGATGTTGGGCTTCATCACCAACTAGTGTTTCCGGTCCGGAAGGCTACTGTTTGTGCATGGTTTGAGGCCCTAGATTCTTTAGGCGTGTGATTCAAATTTGTTTGGTTCTTTAGAGACTTTAGGTGGTTTGCTTTGAGATTTTACTTTGTTTGCGTGTGCGGTAGTTAAAAGTTTTTAACTGTGGCGGAATTACCGAGATAGTCCCGTAGACTTCGGGGCCAGTCTACTGAGATTGTTACCGTGGCCGATTTGTGGAGGACATCCCGTAGAATTCGGGGTGAACCTCCTCAAGACGTCCCGAGTCATTACGAAGGTTTGAAAGTCCTTGTAACTCCTCCTAGTGGCAGTAGAGTAGGTTCACCTGAAGAAGGAGAGTCTTCGTTGGTAGTCCATCCAGATTACCAAAGTCTAGAAACAGGTTATAATCCTGAAGCTGTTGCATTTTTCGAGCTTGCTGGTAGTTTTTCATCTACTAGTGATATAGGCGAAGAACCTGAAATATCTGAACCTGTTACTCCAACATCTAGTGTTCCTGATTCACCTAGGGTAGAAAGAGTCATAACCGAAAATCTTCCTTCTGGTTTGATAGCTATTGAAGAACTTGCTCCAGAAGAAGAAGTAGGCCCTATTCTTGAAGATCAACCTACTATTGATCTAAGAGAGCGTGAATCTATCTTTTACGGTCCACCTAGAAGTACTACATGGTACCTTTCGTTAACTAATTACTTAGACAACTCAGGGATAAGTTTTTCTCCACCTCGTACTCCTTATCCATCCGGAGGTATTTATACTCCTGTAAATATGTCTAGTCAGTCGTTCGTGTTTACTCAACCTCCTGAATCTTTCTTGTATGGTGGTCCTTCTGTTCCTACTGGGTATCAATCACTTTCTGGTACCTTTGCAGGAGCATCTCCTCAACCCATTGGACATGGGTCATTAGCTGGAAACAATGGTAATAAACCATTGGGTGTAGGAGACATTTATATGATGTCAGGTTCAATTCCCGGTTCTCAACCTCAAAGTGGTCAATTACCACCTGGGGGGCAGCCTCAATTAATGCCTAGGGGGCAACCTCAAGGTACACAAGTTGCGGCTGGGGGGCAACCTCAAGGACAATATGTACCTTTGGTGCAATACATTCCTCAAGGTCAACCCCAACCTCAATATGTACCCCAAGGTCAACCTCAGTATAAATTTATGCATCAAGGTCAACCCCAGTATTAGTACTTACCTCAAGGGTATCTACCCCAAGGTCAGTACTCGAGTCAAGGTTATCAACCACTTCAAGGTCAATCTTACGTTCAAGGTACGGGAAATGTACCTTTCAATTATCAATCTTACCCTCAATCCGGTTATGGACCTCAATATCCTCAACCTGTTACGGGTCAATAACCCGGAATGATAGTGTGGGATCCATCACAAGGTCAACAGGTGTTGCAGCCAAGTATACAGTTGTTACCTCAAAATGGACAACCCGTAGTTTCTGGTTCACCCCAGCAACCGCAACCTGTCCCATCAAATATTCAAACTTCTGTAACTTTGGTAGTTACTCAGTCGCCAATTGCACCTAGTACTCCATCTCAAACGACTGCTGCAACTACCACAACATCCACCACACTTACTTCTGGAGTATCGACAGCTCCGGTTTCTACTGTCTCTGCAACCACTCCTCAGACATCTTTACCATTGTCTGGATCTATGATTCAAACCACGGTCCAGATGCTTGTAGGGCAGCCTGGTTTAAGTACTGTTGTCACCAGTCAACCACAATTCACTTATCAACAGTACTAGGGACAATACCAATTCGGTCCTGCTGTCCAACAACCGGTTTACCAGTATCAACCGTATCCTGGGTACACTTATCAACAACCACAGCAACCCCAGTATGGTCCGGTTAATCCTGGTTTTCCGGGAGGATACAATATCCCGAATGCGATTCCTATTCCAAGTTATCCTGGATATCCTCCTCCTGGGACTGGTCTTGTGACCCAGAGTTTTAGGGATCCTAACCGGAAATTGTCGTTTATCGCAACTTTGGATTTACCAGACTTGACGCGCCTAACAAACGATCCAATAAATTATCTTCCATTCTGGCCGCCAATGCCAAGTAAGTTGCCCAGTGACATACCCAAGTTCGAAGGTAAGTCTGGAGAGGATCCATCAAATCACGTGATGACTTACCACCTCTGGTGTGCTTCAAATTCTATCTCGGATGATTCGATCCGTTTACGTCTTTTTCAGCGTACGCTCATTGGTCTCGCGGCCAAGTGGTACATTGAGTTACCACGGGCCTCTTTTTATAACTTTAGTCAGTTAGCTACCTCGTTCTTAACACATTTTCAGTTGTCGGTCAGATATGATAATGGCACCGAGTTATTAACTTCATTAAAACAGTCGACGTCAACTTATATTTTTGACCATATTCATGAATGGCGACGTTGAAGGCGTTTAGTGAAAGTTTTTATCCTGGACCAAATCTTAGCTGAATGGTTTGTTAAATCATTATTACCGAAGATTACTGAAGACGTAGCTAAGGCCGGAGTAGTTACTAAAGAGCAGGTCATTGCTCAAGCGCAGTACCTTGACTTAGTTTATACTCAGTCGGGTATGTTACACGAAAAGATCCCAGATCTTCCAAAGTCGAAGCAAATCGCTGTTGCTCCTTCGGGATCTCATGCTGCTGATGGCATGATTGGTACGGTGAATACTAAAAACAAGAAGAAATCTTCAAAGAATTCTTCGCCCATCATCACCTTACCAGACTCCCCGACAGGAGAGTCTTCTCCTGAAATTTCCGCTGATATACACGTTGTAGAGACATCTACGGCCAAATCAAAAAACGGTGGGAAAAAGAAAGGTAGGAAGAAGGATAAAGCAGACAAGGCTCCAAAGGAGAAAAAAGAAAAGTCGGAAACCAATGACGAAAAGCGCAAACCTCGACATCCTTGTCTTATTTGTGAAGAGGATCATTTTACAAGAGATTGCCCTCATCGGGCCGAGGTTGTGAAAATTGTCAAGGGTTCCCCAACTCCTGCTATTTTGAAAGATCCATTTCCAAAGCAGGAGAGTAAGATGATAGGTTCTTCCTCGAGTGCCAGTGAAGAACCCATATTGATGATGTCTCATGTACGGATTGCGACTCGATCACAGGATTATGGTAGTAAAAGTCTTGTTGATGGATCGAAAGAAGCAGAATCTTCTCAGTCAAATCCATCAACCTCAGCTCCCGGTTCCGATCCACTACAGATCGAGAAACCTAACCCTGACTTAGTAATCAAACCGCCCACCAAGGGTGTACTTCGAAGGTCTGCTTTCAATCCACATGCAAGAGCGGCCCAGAATTACAACATTGTTTAGGATTTAGCTGTTTCACCCTCGGTAATGTCGGCTTTAGAAGTGTTGCAATCATGCCCAGCACAACGAAAATTAATTTTGTCGGCTATCGGAGCTGTTGACGTTCAGGACCCGAACCTGATAATCTTTGATCTAGAAAATAGTACGCCGCGTCTCCCTCATCAGATGGCTTTCCAGATCTCAGTGATAGTCAAAAACAGGCCTATTCATCGGATTGTAATTGATGAAGGAGCTTCCACGTGTATTATGTCGATTCAGTGTTGGAGATCGCTTGGTTCTCCTTCGCTGAACCAATCCCCGACAATTCTTAAGGCCTTTGATAGTCGTGGGTTCCATCCGTTTGGCATTCTACAGGATTTGCCTATAGGAGTTGAAGGAAAAACCGTTAGTCTGGATGTGGAGGTGGTTGATGCCCCTCTAGACTACAACCTTCTCTTGGGTCGAAGTTGGTATTACGCTATGACAGCGGTCGTCTCATCGGTCTTCAGAGTTAGAAAGTTTCCACATAATGGCAAGATCGTGACAATAGACCAGCTGGCTTTCTTTTCATCCGACCCAGCGTCTTCAGAGAGTATCCAGCATGTCGGTAAAACGACTATCCCTTATAAGGATGTTGGCGTAGGATTAGTTAAAGATTCTGGTTTACTGGGAACTTTTCATTTTCCTCCGATCAACGCAGACCCTTCATTCGCATTCATTCATATGATTACGTCAGATACTATTATTTACGATGATCCATGGATTGTCCCATCTAAATCTGAGATAGACTCATTCGGTGATGCTATGCCTTTGAGTCCATATGAAATTGCTTATGAAGCCGTGCAGTCTTTTACCGACCCTCGTTCAACCCAAATCGACCAAATGAATGTGGTCCGTGAGGAATCACTTTTCACATCAACCTTAGAACGAATAGCATTTCCCGAAGTCGTGTCATCTGACGAGCAACTTCGTGAAATCCTAAGTGTAGACGATCTACCATGGGAATATCTCCATCATAGATCTTCGTTTTTACCTGAGGGTGATGGCTTTGAAAATGATTTTTCATCAATCTTTACGGCTGAATATGTCAAGGATGCTCAGAATCCCATGAAACATCCTGATTCAGAGTTGAATTTGGGAAACATTTCCCAAACTATCGCCATTGACATTTCAGTCAAAACTCGAATTGTTGAGAACATTCATATAGGTGCCTCGTGTACAGATGACGAAATTCAAACATACAAGGCCCTATTTCAAGAATTTTGTGACGTGTTTGCCTGGTCCTATGAGGAAATGCCAGGAATTGATCCCTCCATTGTTGTTCATGAGATCAAGACTTACCCGGACGCTAAACCCGTTCGGCAACGTCTGCGTCAGATACACCCTCGGAAAGCGGCTACCATTAAAGCAGAAGTTGAGAAGTTGTTGAAAGCAGGTTTCATTTATCCGATCCCGTTAACGGATTGGGTATCGAATATTGTTCCGGTTAACAAGAAACAGGGAACAATAAGAATATGCATCGACTATAGGGATATTAATCGTGCTTGTCCAAAAGACAACTATCCCACGCCCTATATCGATCAAATAATTGATGATTGTGCCGGTAGTGAAATATTTTCCTTTATGGACGGTTTTTCCGGTTACAACCAAATCAATATTCTACCTGCCGATCAACCAAAAACGGCTTTCATTTGTCCTTGGGGGACATTTGCTTATTGCAAATTACCTTTTGGACTTAAGAATGCCGGAGCCACTTTCCAACGGGCAATGTCTTATGCGTTTCACGACATCAAACACATTGTGCAACTGTACCTCGATGATTTTCCTGCTCATTCCTTACATCGAGCTGATCACCTTGTCCATTTACGAGCAATTTTCATGAGGTGTAGGCATTATCGTATACGTTTGAACCCACACAAATGTGTCTTCTGTATAGAAGTGGGACGATGGCCGAGATTTGTAGTTTCAAAAGCCGGCATTCGCGTCGATCCCTCGAAGGTCGAAGCTATCATCAAATTGCCTCCCCCTTCGAGTCTTCGCCAACTCCAAAGTTTGCAGGGGAAAGCAAACTTTCTACGCCGATTCATTCCTAACTACGCCGAGGTTACAAAAGGTTTTACACGGTTGTTGAAACAGAACGCTCAATTCTCTTTGGATGAGATAGCTTAGCAATCTTTTGATGCACTTAAACCCGCGTTGACCCATGCACCGTTGTTGCATCCTCCCAACTACAACCAAGACTACTTTTTCTACCTCGCTGCCTCTCATTCCACAATTGGGATGGTATTAGTTCAGGAAGACGAATTCACAACGGAACATGTGATATATTATCTTAGTAGGACGTTAAATCCCACTGAGCTAAAATATTCGCATGTGGAGAAATTGGCCCTGGCAGCCGTTCAGGCTGTCCAACGTTTTCGTCATTACATTCTTCTCCGTAAAACTACAGTCATTTCGGATTGCAACCCTATGATCTACATTTTGACTAAACAATTGCTAGGGGGCAAGTACTCTAAATGGATCGTTATCCTGCAAGAGTTCGACTTAGAGTTTGAAAAATCTAAGTCTAAGAAATCTTTAGTCTTTGCAGAGTTGATGTGTGACTTCCCGCGTGCTGACATGGAAACTGTGGCAGAAGAACCCATTGCGGACGAATCTTTGTTTCTCATCAGCACTTTAGATTCGTGGTATGGGGATATAATTTTCTACCTCCAAACCCAATCCTTTCGGCCCGAAGCTTCTAAGACGGAACGTCGGAAAATTCGATTCCAGTCCCAACAGTACAAAATAATTGGCGATACTCTTTATCGCCGTGGGGCGGACTTGGTTTTCCGACGTTGCTTAACTCACGAAGAGGCAAAAAGGGTTTTGAATGACTGTCACTCTGGGGCGTGTGGCAGTCATATGTCTGGGTATGCCACAGCTCAGAAAGTGTTGCGTGCTGGCTATTTCTGGCCGTCCATGTTTAAAGATTGTATCATTGCGGTCCGAAAATTCCACAACTGTCAAGTGTTTGATCACAAGATGCGCGCACCACCAGCTCCTCTCCACCCTATAATTGCTGTTGGTCCTTTTGCTAAATGGGGTATCGACTTTATTACATGTAACCCTCACTCGGCCGGGGGGCATGCGTATATCATCCTTGCGGTTGATTATTTTACTAAGTGGGCCGAGGCGATGCCTACATTCGAGGTAGACGATAAGACAACTCCGATTTTCGTATTCAATCACATTATTGCTAGGTTTGGTGTTCCACAAGCGATAATCACTGACCATGGGCGCCATTTTCGAAACATTATGATGACAGAACTTACAGGCCAGCTTGGTTTGCGCCACGATAGCTCAACTCCTTATTATCCACAAGCCAACGGTCTGGTTGAGTCCATCAACAAAGTTTTGGTCATCATGATCCGACGAATCATTGGGATTCATCGGTCGAATTGGCACAACATGTTATTTTCCGCGCTTTGGGCATATCGAACTTCAGTGAAAACATCAACAGGGTTCACTCCTTTCCAACTAGTTTATGGTTTGGAAGCCATGCTGCCCATTGAATGCGAAATCCCATCACTTCAAATGGCTGTCGAATTACTTCCAGCTACTTCCGAAGAGGAGAAGCGTTTATTATACTTAGCTCAATTAGATGAGGCTCGACGCGATGCTGCACTAGCAATCGAGACTCATGCAAAACGAATGAAAGCTCAGTATGATCGAAATGTGACCCCTCGAAATTTTTCGGAAGGAGACTTAGTGCTATTGTATGATCAAGCTAACGATAAATTAGGTGCTGGAAAATTCGTTCCTATGTGGCATGGACCCTACATTGTTAATCGAAAGCTAGCAAAAGGGGCCTATGAGCTGGTTGACTTTGATGGGGACTCTTTGGGTAAACCCAGAAATGGACTTTACCTAAAGAGGTACTATGCTTAAATGGTGGGTGTGAAGATTTTCGTTAGGATAGTTAGGTTAATTTTCTCTTTCTAGCTGGTATGTTTGCTTAGTTTAGACAGTGTGCTTAGTTTAGACAAGTGTGCTTAGTTTAGAGAGTGTGTTTTTCGTCATTATTCTGGCTTATCTTGGTTTTACTCTTGATATTGCAGATGTCGACGCCTCTCCAAACGTACATTGGATTTGCTGATGGTGCTTGTCGTAGTACACTGAATATCTCTTCCGTAGCTTGGGTTATCTATTCGCCCTCTGAAGAGTTAGTTTCTATACATGGGGTGAGCCTCGGTCAAACAACAAACAACATTGCAGAATACAGTGCAGTGATTGAATTATTATCTGAATCCATTTCATTTGGGATTCAGAGTTTCATAGTGAGGTTAGATTCTGAACTCGTTGTATTACAGCTTAATAGAGTCTATGCCATTAGAAATCCAGTGTTACTGAGATTTTTTTTGAGGGTGCGTCTCTTGGAACGTGAATTTGATTACATTGAATATCAACATATTCCAAGATCTTTAAATACATTAGCAGATGCAATTGCGTCTCGAATGTTAAATAGACATTTGTAAACAATCATAAATGTAAATTTATAAACATTTCATCACACATGTTTAACAAAAATAAGCCAGTAATAATGATATATATAGATAGAAGTGTGTCAAAAAATATACATCGTCTCCGATCATAGGTTGAAAAACACCTTATGATCGGCAAAAATGATAAGTACAAAAAAAACAAAATGTCACATGTGTCTACAAAGTGACCGTCCAATCACTGGTGATGCTCTCTATACGACACCACTGCATGGGCTACCCTACACAAAAACCTCCTAAAAGGTCCTGGGACTGCAACTACATAGCGCTGAAGTCTGATAGGAATATCATCTATAGTAGTCTCTGGTATACCCGCCGTCAGACGCTCTAGATCCTGCTCCAACTCAGCCAGTGCCTCTGCAGCCGCGTCCTGTGGGGCCGGTGCCGGTGCAGCTGGATGTCTCCTCTCAAAAGCCCGGAGATTGGCCGGACGTCGTGGGCCTACATCTGCATTTTGAAATTTTTTGCTGTCAGTTTTAAGACGATATATAAAAAAAATAGATAATTTAAAAACTTGTGAAAAATGAGGTACCTCTGTCATCCCATTGTTCTCCCTGTGGAAGAACCATGTCCGGATCATTGCGAAAATCCATTCTGGCATAAGGAAAATCCTGAATCGCAAAGACTTGGCTCTCCAACCAGTGAAAGTAACCCGCAGGAAATCGGACAACTCCCGCTCCCTCATCAGGATGCCGGGCCATTACCGAAACCCACCGCGTCAACTTAGGCTCCCGAGGAGGCCCAACTGGAACAGTAAGATGCTGGGGGATCAGCATTGGAACTCTCTCTAGGGAAAAGCTCACAACTAAAGGCCCATATCCAAAGGTCTTCAATTGTCCGTTCTTTGCCCTAGTCAGTTGGCCCTTCATATTGGCCAACACAGCATCGCACCAGTTGAAAATGGTGCCTTGAAAGCAATCTATAGCCATCCGCATTTGGGAACCAGTGGCTATGTGCAAAGTGGCAGCACCGCAAAGTCTGGTAACTGTAAAGGCAATTACCATAAGTTCAGGTCGGGATATGTATTTGATTTCTATCCCCTTCTCCTGGTTTTGATTGTTGCACCACTCTAGCCGGAGACTAGCAAGGGATTGGCCACCCGGCCTAGTCCCGAATAGAGACAGTTGCTCGCCCTTGTTAGGCAAGCCAGTGAGAAAATATATGTCGGAGGGCTCTATCTCGAGCTGGTGCTCTCCGATGTAGAAACATTGATCCTGAATGGTCCACCTTTCAACCAGCCACTCTAAGAATGGCACCTGGGCCCTCATGCTAGGTATGGCCCAGTACTTGTAGAGACCGCATGCCTTTAAAGCATCAATGGAATGTTGATGACCTATTGCGGCCAAATCGACATCTTCGTGTTCTCTTTCACGCCAACCTAGCATGGTGGGCAATCTACACACCAAAAAACATTGATTAGAATTCATTAAATCAAATTTTGATGGTTAGGTTTTGAGTTTGGGTTTTGAAAATCCGCTTTGTGCAGAGTACGCACCCCGCATTCAGAAACAGAGCAGCGGTACGCAGCTGTTCTGAAGGAGGGCTGCGTACTCTGACCATTTTCCCATATACGAAAATTTCGGGGTACGCAGGTCACCCATGGGGCACCTGCGTACCCCGAAAAGCAGATCCTAAAACCCCAAACCCTCTAAAAAATCGAACTAAAACTTGAAATGAAATTCTAAACGGATGAAATTGAAGAGGAGGATGTTGTGAAATACTTGAAAGAGACGGCGCTCAATTCCGACGGTCGGATTCTCCGCAAAGTCCACGGGAATTTTCTTGTCAAAATCCCTTTTCTCTTCAACAGTAAAATGGTAAAAATGACATGGTAAAAAGTCTTTTTATAGGTTTGTTGGATAAATGAATGCTAGGTTTGTTTATTTTTCACCATAGAGAGACATTTTTCAATGTATTTTTTTCCTATCTTAAACAGGTATGAGTAATGTGTTGTTTTTGTGCAGGACAAAAGGACTTTCAGAGAAAATTATCATTTTTCATGAACCAAAACATCAGAGTCATCTTTTAAGCCCTTTTCTGACTCCTAAAACATGAAAAGATTGCCGAGCGTTTCTTTTACACTCGTTAAAACAGAATTAAAAGATGGTCCCCTTATAGCCCTTTTCTGACCGTAAAAACAGGAAAAGATCGTCGGGTTTTTGTCATTTCAAACTTGATACTGGAAATAAAACGACGTGTCCTTGATTGCTTTTTACTTTTCAGGTCAGAGGCACTAATCATGAAAGTAATCCTTGGTCACAAGATCAAGAGGTTCTCTCAGGTATTATTTTATACTTTTTCAGGCTTGAGGGACACAAATTTATGAAAAAGTTCAACCCTGGAGTCTTCTTTAGTTTTTTCAGACTCTCTAAAATTGAAAAACGCCGAGTTTCTCCTATACTAGACTCGTTAAAATTTCACAGTAAAGGACCTGTTCGATTACAAACAGGAACGAACCACTCCTTCTTAGGGTTCGAATATAAACTAAGTTGGACTCATCCGAAGGATGAGCTTATAATCAAGCATATGTTATCCTCCTCAAGCTTGTAAAAAATAAAGAGGTACTTGCCAGAAATGGTGGGGGAAAAGAGAGAAGAATGAGCCTATTTGTTATCCTTTGTCACAGAAAAACCTTACTACCACTCTTGAACACGACACTTTTCATTCACCTGGGTTGGGAAATCCTTGTCTTAAAGTTGATTAAAACTACTTTGAAAGTCTTCAACCGTTTCTGGGTATTAACTTTGGGTCAATCGTCGCCAAGCCATCTGTCGTGTCGTTATGTGTTCAAGAGGTCTCTGCAAATAAACCATTCATATGCAAAATAATTGTCATCCATTTTTGACCATCCCTGAGTCAGTCTTACAGCAACATTTCTTCAACTTGAACTATGATTTCGTGTTGTGGGCTTGCCTGCAACAGGTCGCTTTCTATTGACATCAGCACATTATCTAGAGAGATGACTTAGAAATCGTCAGTGCCTTGAATTCTGCATGCATCAATGGCAGGTTTCTCGCCTTTGACGACAGTTTACATCATTGACTTTCGATCGAAGGATTCCATGACGTGTTAGACATCGACTTATTCATTCACATCTCATGGATTGTACTGGGTACTTTGAGAACCATTGACATCACTGGTGGTCTCTCTCACACTTGTTAACGGTCTACATCATTGACTGGTAATCAAGTGGTTTCTACCATGTTCGACATCAACTCATTTATTCGCATGGATAGAATCGTACCAATTCGGGAAGTAGAAATGGAGACCCTGGATCTAGTTTCCACCATCCAGGCTACGAGGAGTTTTGTATTCATTGTATAAGTAGACTAACTATAAACAGATGGCTGCGTCCATACTGTGTCTACATGAGTCTATGATTATGATGTACTGCAAAATCATTCCTCTATCAGAGCAGTAGTTAGATTGTTAGTTAAAGTTTTCAATCTGAGTATGGGAATGCCTACCTCAGCGATGATATCATCTTATATATGTATTTTGTGTTGAATATTTGCAGGTTCTGACCAGGCTCTCCGCAAGATAATCCTTTAAATGATAAAGTACTTCACCCTTCCTAGATGATTTGAAACCCTAAATCTACTTCAGGCTTCGCACTTTAGGGGGCAATCTGTTACTCTAAAAAATGTCACCATGACTATTTTCAGTTAGTATGGCTCCATCAACCGTCATACTATCCTCCTTGGCAAGTCTCATGCCTCTGCTTTCCATGTCAAACTCAAAAAAAGAGAGAAAAGTTATTTAAAGTCAATTATCTCTGGGTACGCAGTTTCTTTCAGCCTTACCTGCGGGTACGCAATCCAAGTTCGCAATACCTGCGTACTTGTACGCTCTGTCTGTAAAGCAATGGGTGCGTACTCCTGTAAAGGTCAAAGGGCGCAAGTTTCACTCCAAAAAAGTTACTTGTGGTCATTTCTAGAGCATTCTAGAAGCTTGTTTGACGTGTATGGAGCACCTCCAGATGGTTCATGTATCCCTATGGAAGAGGAACTTATCCCATCAAGAGGGGAGCTAACCCACCCAAAAAGGGGCTTATCCCATTGATGGTGGACCTGATTAACTTCCTCTACAGCACTATAAATACATGCATTGGGCCAGAGGGAGGGGAGGTTGAAAGTTGAAAATTCCTAAGGGTAGATGCTGCTAAGATTAGGACTTCCTTATAGAAGCTTGTGAGGAGAGATTGTCATCCTTTCTTGTTTCATTTGGAGGTGGGTGAGCTGATCAAAGTAAAGGAAAACTCTTGCTAGACCCTGGGAGGAACTTGCACAACACCAAGGCTCAGGTTGCAATGGTTTCTTTTGTTTCCTATTAATACAAATAAGTCCATTCTTCTCAACAGTTTGTTATTTATGAATTGTTTCATATACTCCTTGGTCTGTATGTTAAATATGTTTTGTTTTATGAGATATTCAGGTGCTATTTAATCGTTTGATTGTTAGTGAATGCAGGTTTCGAAGAGAAGGAGGAGCTCATCCGGATCGACGAGGCTGGACTACTACAACAGCGTTGGGTTACAGGTAGGATCTAAGCACTTGATTTCTTGTATGATAAATGCATATTTAGGGAAGGATTGCTCTTAATTGTCTTGTTTGTCACTAGAAAGCCTTAAGCTTCTAGGGAGGTTGGTTGTGTCCGCACTATCGACTCTTTCCGCATGACAAGTAGGGTTTTTTTTATATTGGGAAGGTGTATTGGGTTCGTATTGGTAGGGAGTTAAATAATGCAATTTTTAGAGGTATTTTCCAATATATAGTCAAATTAAGGGTATTGCTTAGTATGCCACAAATGCACGTGATATGTCAGAGGTTCATTGAGTGAAGCTGCCGTGGAGGCAGCAGTAGTCCCTGTCGGACCAGCCAAAGGTTTTATTGGTTATAATATATAAAATTTGCATGGACTATACTTTCCTCACCATGACATCAAAGGAGTTGGAGAAAATTTGATGGCAAGCAATTTTATTCAGTAACTTGAGTGACCTTTGAGCTTCCAACAACTCAGGGAATGAACCATTTGGGTTTTAATAGGTATATTTCTACCATTTTACCCCTATATATTTATTAATATTTTGTAAATTTGGCTATCATCTCTGTGTGTGTTCTCATCTGTTTATTGTGTTTTACTTGTTTTCAAATTTAGTTGTCATCTATGTGTATGTTCTCATATTTTTATTGAGTTTTAATGTCTTTTTCAAATTATCCCATTGTCAAAATCACATTACTCATCAATAGAAGAGTTTTATTATTCATTCAGACATTGTGTAGACCTTTGAGGTACGAAGAACACCATGTAGCTTAAGAAATTGATTTGCCAAGTCTTGGGGTGCTTAAGTTACATTTTGAGGGTTTAATGGCAGCTTAATTGATTGCCCTGGTTGTTGAGAATTTTCCTCATTTATTACATTAATTGTTTGAAAATAGATGGTAAATTTATTCATGAAGCTAAAATTATCCTTGAATTGCCTCACTGCCCTCGCGTAGCCCTACCTCACTACCCTTGCATAAAGATATTGTTGCAGGAAAAACACATGAAACCAAGAATTCTTCAATGAAGAAAGAAAAGAGACTAATTTCCTTTTAACTGGATGAACTACATGTTAGGATTAAGATTCCTTATTTATGTGATTTTGATTTTATTCAAAACCCAATTTTTTTTCTTTTTATCTAGATGTAAAATCATGAAAGAACCTGATTTACTTCTATTTGCAGGACAAAGTGGCAAACCATCACTATAAATGGGCCAAAGTTGAAATTGGATTTTCCGATTTGCTTGGGCCAGGAATTTCTAAGCTTTAGCTAGGACCTACACTCAAAGAAAAGTAAGAAAGATAGGAAATAGAGTTATGGTAAGAATTTTATTTCAAGACAGAAGACGAAAATCATTGATATGAAAATTGTAGGAATAAAGTGGAAGTACAATTAACGGTGATGGCATTAGAGATGATAAAATTAAATTAGGCTAGTATAACATTTTATTGTTGTTTTCTTGAAGAGCATTATGAAATTTTTATTTTTATTTTGTTGAAAATGATTGTGCATGTCAAAGTAAATGGAGCGACATGATGGCTCTGCCAAGAAGACTAAGGAATGCACATGTCAGAAGGTCAAAAGGCCCGAAAGGCCAGGGATATTTCAGAATGTGTTATCACAAAACCTAGCCTAGATAGGCTGCTGACTAGGCAAACCTTGTGTAACTCTTTCAAACCTACTTTAGGCTGAGGCTTAGCCTCCCCAACCTGAGAGGGCTCTCTCACAAGATTAAAGATTTGGATTATGAATAAGATGGCTAACTCTATGAAACAAATGAACAAGTATAAGAGGTTGAAACTCAATTAAAAAGTATCCATTGGGCTTATGGAGTCAGATATGCTTTAGTATTGACAGTGAGGTTAGCTTTACATAGAAGTCAGGGCATTTAGAATCCAACATATGCAGAACACACCAGATACACATAGGACCAATACAGCTTACAAATGCATGAAGGAAATTAGAGCACTATTAGTGATTTCTAAGTAATCACACATTCATACCACTATAGGTAACAGGAAGAATACAATACAAGACATTCATAACATTGAATTCCTTCTGATTCCTGAGAAGCAAAGCCAAATAGTATATTACTAAAAACAGAGTCTTTACACAAAGCATAATATCAGAGTTTTTCTGAATGATTTTCCAACCATTTGTACATCAGATGTTCTGCTATATATAGAGCTCTTTACATAACTGAGATTCCTCCTCCAGCATGAGGGGAACTCGAATTCTTCCTATTATGACACCTATTAACACTTTAAACTAACTATTAAATGCAACTAACTGCTAACTGGAAGTGCTAGAAACCTAAGACAATTAGGAGTATAACTCCTCATCATGTTGGTAGGAGCATTTATTACAATCCAAACTCGTTCTCTGACACATGTCCTTCTTCAGTTTAGCTGTGGTGATGATTTGAAACTCCTTGCTAGCCCTTGATGTCTCATCTCCTTACTGCTCCTGGAAAATAGGAAACTGCCCTTGTTTTTATGTTTTCAGTCTCCACTAGGATATTCGAAATAAATTAACCCTGCTGCTCTTCTTTGTTACCCAAAAATGTTTTGGACTGCCATGTTTTTCATGTACTGTAGACCTGGCTCATGTACACGTGTTAATACAAAACCTGTCTAATGCTGCCTGAAGCATCATGAACAAAACTAGCTATGAATAATGACCATTTTATAACACATAGCTTTAGAGCTCATATATGTCCCTCCTCTGCTTGTTCTGCCTTTGCTGGATGCTCATACTTTGTTAATGATTTTCCCTTTGTCACTCTCAATTGATCAGCTGAATTATAACATGCAGCTACAACAGTTTCGTAGCGCGCTATGAAACTACTGTGTAATTTCAAAAACGCAGTTTTAATGCCAAAATTTGACCGTCTTGAGCTTCTTTATCTTGAAATGTCCCTTTTCGTGTGCCCTAAAGTTGTTCAAAACTGAATGCAGAGGGACCACTCTTTAAGGAAAACTTCAAAAAGGTAAAACATCAAAACTTAGGACTCAACCTTGTTTATTGTGTGATTTTCCTTAGCTAAAGAAATCCTTTCTGCTGGATTAGTTGTATCTTCAATTCCTCGATTTGCCTTTTCATAATTCTGATCCCAGCTCTCAGTCTCGTATTAACTTTTCTGATGAATTTTTCTTCCTTTATTGCAGGGACCGACCAGGTGTAGTATTGAGCATGACAGTTGACCACCTCGGGTATTGAAATTGTTTTGTCTTCCCATAGAGCCTACATTTTATTAAACTGAGCTTCCTTGATCGCATGTTTCCTTGAGGCTTTCTTTAGTTTAGAAATTTCAAGATTTTCTAACTTCAACTTCTTTTTCAACTCTTCAACACTATATTCCTCTTGAGAGATAACTGCCTTACCTCTATTGTCTTTATGCAGCTGCGATGATGTTTCTGATGAAGTTACAGGTGCTTCATGAAAATTTTCTATCTCTTCTGTTTCACCTGCTTCTGGTAGCGTCTCTTGTACCTACTTTGAATGCCTCGTCACAGGTCTTCTTGGCTTAAAGACAAACTTAGACACTTGATCATCAAATTTGAGCTCTTTCGAGACTTTGATCCTTTTGGTTTTGTCTTTGCTTGGTTCTATCAAGTCTGCTCGAACCAAAGGAGATTCTTCAATGTCAGTAGCTTGTAGCAAGTCATTCAGACTTCCCTTTGAACTTAGACTTTCCTCAGTAACCACTTTCTTGCCTTTTTCTTTAGCTAACTGACTCCTGGTTATTATTCTCTAGATTACTTCATCTGTAGATGGTTTATGCGCACCTTCTTTAATATGAGTTATCTCTTTCTGAGACTGTTGGGGTGTGTCCTGAATTACCAGTGGTCTGGTGGGCTCCTTTACCTGTTTTCTAGCCTTCAATTTCACGAACCTCCTGGATCTTGTTTCTGCACGGTGACTAGCTGCTGGTGGAGAATTTTTTGCAACCTGAGGACTGAGACCCGTCTCATTCTTGAAGCCAGACATAAAAATGAATGTGGACCAGTCCCTCTATACTCTCTGGAGCTCATGAAAAATGATCAGCTTGATTAAGCCGTGATGAAACAATGAGGTCTCATAGGCTTCCTTCTTTAACTGAACCTTGTCACACATTTTGCCTAGGCTACGAAACAAGTAGAAAGGAAAATCAAGTGATATCTTCTTAGTAAAATGAAGAAAAAGCTTGAAGTGATACGAATACACCTTATGATATCTCCCTTCACAGGTGAAGTACCTCTGTATGCAGGTGAGTAGATTAGCGTTTGAGTCTTTGACAAAATTTCTGGGCACTGACTTGTTTAAATCTGAATCAATGAACTCCGGTTTGAGAAATTCCTTGCAAGGGGTCATATCAAACTTAAAATTTTTAAACCATCTTTCCTATCCCCTCGGAATCTCAGTGACTATAGATATAACTTCTGGTGAGATTTTCAATTCAAGCACCCCAACTTTTGAATTCAGTCCCGTGAAATTTAAAGCAAATTCCTTGGTGACTTGCATATGACCTCCTTGAAGTTTTTCGCAAAACCTCCAACAGCCAACCTGTCTGAAGGCTTGCTCGACGTCATTATTCTTTAGGATGCTTTCTAACCCCTCAGGTTCATTTCTCAAACATCTGCCTGACCTATGCTCTTTTCTTTCTGCAGACCCCTCCATGATATTCCAGTGGAATGAAAATTGGAAAGACCGGCACTGTCTCAGTCTTCGATCACTGCCTCTCTGGAAAGCTGCCTGGCTTGAAAATGGCCTCGCTTGATCTTCAAGGAATTCAAATTGAACGCTTGACGGTTTGTTACTCACGCATGAGCCCAAACACAAATTATGACTATTAATACTTGTCTCTTCTTGAAACTTGCAACCTGAGTGTACCAAAGCACCTAACAACTCTAATGATGAGGATAAGCGGTTTTACATGATAGGCGAAGTGTATAAGCTGATAAATGATGATGTAAACATAACGGATTTTGATAGATATGACAGCTGAGTAAGATTTTCTACGGATCCGAACGAATCCCCGATTTCGTAGCGCAGCCAATGTAAATTCTGGGTTTTGCGCTATGAAAACACCTAGCCCGGGTTTCGCGCTACTAAAACACCTAAACTGTTTCATAACACATAAGAACCTTAAAACAAATTTGACATAGGGAATCTATATGAGTTGAGGGACCAGTGATGAATGAGAATGAATTGTTGACTTTTATTTAACCATACCACCAAGACTCCTAGGACTTAGATACTAAAGCAAACAAGAAAGAAAACTAAACTTGGACTAACACCAAAACTTTACAATCAAACTGATATGAACAATTTAGAAATTGTTTCTTAGGTGATAACAGAATGAATGAAGGTTAGTCGGTCATATTAATAGTGATAATTGGTAATTGATTTGTTTTGTTTTGAAGTTTTTGATAGTCCTTCCAAAGACACCAATTTTTTTCTTGAGCATCTATAACTAAATTTTCATCAGTGATGTTAACTCGTAGCCCATTTTCAGTTCATTCAAATGAACCTCATCTGAAATAGCCCATTGTCAGTTCATTCAAACGAATTTCCCCTACAATAATAATGATAGGTCGTTTTTACAAAAATATAACAATCAGGTACAAAATATGTAGACCCTATTATGTATTGAATGCACAAAATCATATACAACCCTGCCCAGTTTCAATATTCTATCTACTAATCATCGTTGCAAATTCTTATCATTACATCTATTTATGATAAAACAATGAAAATTGTCCCTAAACTTGTAACAATAAGAAATTTATGATAAAAAAGAATTAAAGCTATCCCTCTAGTGATTGGAAAATTGATAATAAATTATTTGGAGACTCTAACCCTTCAAATTTTAATTTATTTTAATTTATTGGCAGATTTGAAAGACTACCAGCTCAGCAAAAACAGAATTTGGGAGAAAAATAGTAGGACGATGGCTGAAAAATATAAAAGAGAAGTAAAGAAAGAGGAGACTCATGTTCATGATGCACAATTTTAGTTGTAGCCTTTGTCTAGATTTTCTGTGGCAGTTGCGCACCTCCGGGCAGTTTTTCTGCAAGATTACAGCCTCTATCCAATTTTTATGTGGCAACTTCTGGGTAGTTATTCTTTTCTACAAGTTTTTGTCTTTTCTATGGCAGCTTCTGGTCAGCTACTGCAACACATTTTTTGCGGAAACTTTTGGTCAACTATTGCAACACATTTTCTAGGTTTGCTTCTACAGGAAGAGGCAGGAGGGGAATGTATTATTTCTGTAGGAAGAGAAAAAGGGTTGTGTGCTATAGGGAAATATAACATGAAAGTAAATATAGCATGAAACTATGACATGTGTGTATAATATCTGGCATTAACAAATATGACAAATAATGGGAAGTGAAATAAGTGCTTGTCTTACATGAAATCGACTAAACTATTAAAATTTATTAAAATTTGGAATATGCATGTATTATTTCTTTAAAGTAGTGAATATGGTGTAAAATTTGGATAGAAAAATCGGCATTGGATATCCAATGTACCTTCCATTTAGACTTTGGATAAATTCTTTTTGGATGTCTAAAGCTACAAGAGGTCGAATTGGAAACTTTGGTTAAAATTTGGGTGAAGTAAAATTTTCAATGGAAGCTTTAGTTAAATTTTGTGATCCTGGTGGTTCTAGAAATGCTCAGAATTTAGAAGTGGATCAGAATAGAAAAAAAATAAAAGTCATCAAGTTGAATTGAAACAAGGACCATATTGTAGTTCTCATCGTCCTCATTCCAATGGCACGAACGATACTCAAATCTGAGTTCGTATGTTCAAGATATTTTCGGTCAAAGTTCTAGTCAAATTAGGCCAAGTGGCAATCATGAATGAGGTAGCAATTTGGGAAAGTACCAACACAAGGAATTTAACCACCAGAACGAGTGAATTTGTCGCCTCATTAATTTTATCGGTGACCCCTAAAAACGGGTCAATTTTTTTGGCTAATATGGTCTTACAAAATAAAAATAAAAATAAAAAAAGGGTGGCAGGTTGCCACCCCCACCAATAGTCGGTGATATATATTATTAATAAATGGGCCGAGGCCCATGGCTAACCCGGAACCACACCCACGACTGACGTTCATTACAACGGTGACCACTAAAGATGAATTTGGCGGGGCTCGAAACCGCTCCGTCGTTTGGTCGACCCGCCCATTGCAGTGGCTCCACATAACACAAATCAAAACCACTAACAAAAAAACAACATGTCAATTGCATCCCCCATTACTCAACAACCACCACAATCAATAGTGGTGATACATACCAACCACGCCTTTCAAAACCATGCCAAATTGAAATAAGAAAACGCACCCAAAAATTAATTAAATGCCAAAACAATTATAATAGGGGAGGCCCGCGAGTTTGACCCCAGGACCTCCACCCTCCAAGTTTACCCTTCGACTGTTACACCAAGTAGGACGACTTGGTAAAGTTCGCTCGAAATTTTGTTTATAAACTCTCAATTGACCATTCGATGGGGGGAAAGGGAGAGCGTGTGTAGAACCAGGAGCTGAGAAGAAACCATGCCCTGGTCGGTCTTATTTTTTGAGACGAGAATATTCTAGGGGAATATTCCACAAAAGATTCCCTAGAGGGAGAAAATTCACAGTGACAAAATGATGCCAAGTTTATACTCAAACAAACCATAATTTTGAAGGGAATGTGATGGTGCTGTCTATTTCCTCATCTAAGCAGAAGAATTTCAGGCAATCAACAATGAGGAATCTTTATAGAATCTTGAGGAATCTAAAAGATTCCCTTGGAGGTTGATTTTTTACGGAGGCAGAATGATGCCAAATTTATAGTGATTTTTCTTAGAATTTCACATAGATCATAGTGGCATGCTCAAAATTTTCATCCAAGCAGTGGATTTTTCTCCCATCTCCAGGAATGAATCTTTGGGGGAATCTTTGAGATTCTTAATGGTCCATATTTTGACGCTGTCAGAAAGTAGCCAAGTTTATAGTTGTTTGACACAATTTCATGCCACGAAGTCAACGATGATGTCTGTTTCTACAACTGAGCTTTTCATTTTCAGGCCATACCTAGAAGTGGAGGTATATGATGCAATGATTCCATGTTTTTCTTTTGATTTGTTGAGATAATGATTTTGTTTTTGAGATCCTTGTTACCATTATGTTGCAAGATACTTGTATGCCATGTCATGTGAGAATTTATTATCTTGTCATGCTGAAGGAGGGCTCATATGAGTGAGAGTTCCTATAGGAGGATGTCTCATGGAGAGACATGCCACTCTAGTTGAGGGAGTTTGTCCTTGTAATGACAAAGAATAAACCATGTACATCATCATCATCTTTCAACATTTAATGAAGCAACCTCCCCACTCTTGACACCAAGCCCGAAGACGTAACCCACACTGGGTGAACTCTGCATTCAATGTGTTTGTGTTCTTTAAAATGAGGGTTGTCATTATGTTTCCTCTTCCTTAAAACATGCACAAGTGGTTTTTCATACTCTTTTACATGCAATTCTGCAAACATCATAGAAGTAAATGATCTTGGTTAATTCCAGTAGCTGAGAGTACTTGGATCAAGTTTGGTATTAGAGTGATCTTTGTTGAAATATGACAACAAGAATATTCCAATTTAATTTATCCTTGATTTAAATTGTGAATGAAAATCGAATTTAGTCTTAACAGCTACTTGGAAATAATTAATTAATTTATTTTAAATTAATTAGTTGGAGAAATTCAAGTTAGAAGCCTTTCTGAAGTCATGCAAGAGTTATCCCTTAAATTAAGGATATAAGATTGAGTTATATTTGAGTTGTAATTAGTTAACTCAGTTTACTGAGTTAAGTCCAATTAAATTAGTTCCAAACTATTTGAGGAACTAATAGTGAGTTAACAGTCAGTTGATGCATTAATGCACTCAACTAGTGCTACTCCAGTTAACTGAAGATTCCCTCATTAGAAACTCATGCATGTCTATTATGAGAAAGACCCAATTGAGATTAATGTCAAGGAAAGTGTACTATCAGTTGCATGTGTTTTCTCATGGAGAAAACTCATGCATGCAGTCAAGGCTTTAATCCTTGAGGATTGTGCAGTTTTGAAGAGAAAGTTTTCCACTTGGTAACAGGATCCACAAGGAACAGCGCAAGGAAATAGGAGCTTAGAGGGTAGAGAGGAAGGCTAAAGAGAAGCCAAGATTGCTTGTGAGCATATGTGAGGATTGTACTGAGAGCTGGCTAGTTGTGAGAGCTAAGGCTTTGTATATTTCCAATGTATTTCCACCTTGTATGATAATACAAACAGTGTGGGGTTTTTAGCTGAGGCTTTCCCCAAAGTATTTTCATGTGTATTGTGCCATTGATTCTTTTTCTTTTGGTTATATTGTTCAACTCGATCTTTAAGCTTTCACAAATTGATAGTAGAATTAGGTTATAGTATTCTTTTTTGATTTATATTGCATTATCAGGTTAACCTACCATCAGATTTTCTACATGGTATCAGAGCTAGATTTGTAGAAATTTTTCTACATGGTATCAGAGTTGTGAGTAGTACACTGAGAAGAGAATTCGAATTTTGAAGTTCGGGGTCGCAGGTGCAAATCGAATTCATATCATACTTCAAGGTTGTCCAATGGTGTTCTATGGCTTGAGACTCGAGTATGCCTTGGAAGGTAGCTCGAATTACATAGCATTGAAAGATAGAATGGAGGTTGTATTAGAAGACAATGGCTTGAAGGAATTCACTGATCAAGAAATCCTGAAGCCAGCTTCAACTAATGCAAAAGAGTTGGCTGAGTGGAAGAAGTGTGTGGCGAAGGTGAGATTAATCATCCTTGAGGGAGTTCGAGACCATATTGTCTCAAGTCTCCAAGGGAAGGATACTCCATTTTCAATGTGGAAGACATTAAAGGACCTCTACCAGAATAGTAGCGACCAGAGGAAATTGGCACTCAAGGATAAGCTTCGAAGAATCAAGATGGAGAAGGGTGATACTATTTCCACATATCTAAACAAGCTCACTACCTGTAGAGATGAGCTTGGCAGTGTGGGAATAACTACTGTCGATGATGATATTGTGAGCCTCACTCTCCTTGGCCTTCCAAAGATTTGGAATAGCTACCAGCACTCTGTGAATGGAAGGGAGAAACTGTCGTATTGGGAACGACTGTGGTCGGATCTTATGCAGGAGGAGATCAGGAGGAGCACATCAGATGGTTCTTCATCCAAGAATGATGATGAAGGAAATATGGCCTTAGCAAGTAAGGCAAGGAAAGGGAAGGGGAAGGCTTCCCATTTCAAATCAAATTCTTTTCATGGGGGCGGAGAAGGGTGACATGTCTAAAGTAAGATGCTTTAATTGTCACAAGATGGGACATTATGTGACTAATTTCCCATCGAAGAAGTCCAAGAAGGCATCCTCGGAAGGATCGAAAGGTGAGGCATTAGCCTCTCAGTTCGAAATGGACTTTACCCTCATCGCATGCATGGTGTCATCGATGATTGGTTGTGTTTGGTATCTTGACAGTGGAGCCTCATTCCACATGACCGGTGATAAACATTTATTCAGTGCCTTGAAGGAGAAATACCTGAAGATGTGCATAGAGATGGGTGACGATGGAAGGTATAATGTTTCAGGAGTGGACAGGGTTTCCTTTCCGAGGGAGCATGGAGCTCCTCTCACCTTGAAAGATGTGGTATATGTGCCTGGATTGAAGAAGAACTTGGTATCAGTCGTGATGTTCGAGGACAAAGGCTACGATGTTGTCTTCAGTAAAGGAAAGGCATTCCTAAGACACATATCCAGGGGTCAGACCAAGAGGATAAGGATTCGTGTGAAGAATCTATATAAACTAGAGGTAGATGATTGTGCAACATTGAGTACGAAAGCAGAATTGGTGCAAAGCCAAGACATTGGCGAGTTGTGGCATAGGTGGTTGAGCCATTTGCTTCATGGGGTTTTGAAGATAATGCAGCAGATATCTACAGGACTTCCCAAAGGTAAACTTGAGCAAGTTGACACATGCAAATGTTGTACCTTGGGAAAGTACACCAAGTCTTCCTTTCATGATTGAGATAGGCGAGCAGAGGCTATCTTAAAGTGAGTTCATACTAATTTTTGTGGACCATTCTTGACGGCATCCACAACGAAGCAAAGGTATTATTTGATTTTCATTGATGACTATTCTCGTAAATGTTGGATTTATTTCATGCAAAAGAAGGACCAAAATTTCATAAAGTTTTGTGAGTTCAAAGCTTTGGTCGATAAAGAGTCAGGGAAGAAGATCAAGGCCTTGAGAAGTGACAATGGTGGAGAATATGTCTTTCAAGAGTTTAAGGACTTCTGTGCAGTGAAAGGAATTAAACGAGAGTTGACGGCACCTCATAACCCACAACAGAATGGGGTGGCCGAGAGGAAGAATAGAACTATTGTAGGGGAAGCACGGGCAATGCTGCATGACCAAGGCCTACCACTTCACTTGCGGGTTGAGGCATGCAACGCAACATTCTATTTGCAAAATAGAGGCCCGCATCGCATACTTGGGATGAAGACACCAGAGGAAGCTTTCTCTGGTAAGAGACCAGATGTGGTTCACTTTAGGATCTTTGGCTCATCAGTATATTTCCATATGACAAAGGATGCACGAAAGAAGTTTGAGCTAACAGTAGAGTTGGGGATATTTTTGGGGTACACTAACACACCTAACAACTATCAGGTGTACTTGCCTACTAGTTGGAGGACAGTGGTTCACAGAGATCTCAAGTTTGATGAGCAAAAGGCCACGCGAGTTTCCCTTGAGAGGGAGCTCCAACTATAGGCTGTGGAGGAACTGTTGGTTCCTACGGAGGAGGAGCCTTAGACTAATGCAGAGCAGCCACATGCAGAGGTTCTAGGAGTGGATACATCCACTCAACCAGAGTCTTCCAGAGATGGACAAAAGCGCACAAGAGAAGTTGACAGATTGTTGGAGGATGTGAGAGAGAATGTGGGAGCACCATATTCTTAGCACAAACAGAGGAGGTCACCTAAGAGGTACACTGGATACATGGTCCTTGCTGGGGAATGTGTTGAGACCGAGCCATCTTCCTTTAAGGAAGCAGTGCAGTAGCCGATTTGGGTTGATGTTATGGTGGAGGAGTATGACTCCATAGTTCATAATAGTGTTTGGGACATGGTTCTGAGACCAGAGAACAAGTCAGTTGTGAGTTCCCATTGGCTTTACAAGGTAAAGCAAGCTACTGATGGTAGTGTGGAGAAGCATAAGGCAAGATTTGTTGCCCGTGGCTTTTCATAGGTCGAGAGGATCATGTTGCTATAGTATATTTCGATAGAGGAGCAAGATGCTGACATTTTGACAAAGGCATTGTCAAAGTGTAAATTCGAGTTCCATAAAGACAGGATCAGGGTGGCGGATAATCCCTTTCTTGTTGAGAGGGAGTGTTGAAATATGGAAACAAGAATATTCCAATTTAATTTGTCCTTGAATTAAATTATGAATTAAAATCGAATTTAGTCATAATAGCTACTTGGAAATAACTAATTAATTTATTTTAAGTTAATTAGCTGGAGAAATTCAAGTTAGAAGTCTTTTTGAAGTCATGCAAGAGTTATCCCTTAAATTAAGGAGATAAGATTGAGTTATATTTGAGTTGTAATTAGTTAACTCAGTTTACTGCGTTAAGTCCATTTAAATTAGTTCCAAACTATTTGAGGAACTAATAGTGAGTTAACAGTCAGTTGATTCATTAATGCACTCAACTAGTGCTACTCCAGTTAACTGAAGATTCCCTCATTAGAAACTCATGCATGTCTATTCTGAGAAAGACCTAGTTGATATTAATGTCAAGGATAGTGTATTATCAGTTGCATGTGTTTTCTCATGGAGAAAAATCATGCATGCAGTCAAGGATTTCATCCTTGAGGATTGCGTAGTTTTGAAGAGAAAATTTTCCACTTAGTAACAGGAGAATCATCCACAAGGAACAACGCAAGGAAATAGGAGCTTGGAGGGAAGAGAGGAAGGCCGAAGAGAAGCCAAGATTGCCTATGTGCATTTGTGAGGATTGTACTGAGAGCTGGCTAGTTGTGAGAGCTAAGGCTTTGTATAATTCCTATCTATTTCCACCTTGTATGATAATACAAATAGTGTGGGGTTTTTAGCTGAGGCTTTCCCCAAAGTATTTCATCTTTATTGTGCCATCGATTCTTATTCTTCTAGTTATATCACTTAGCTCGATCTTTAAGCTTATGAAAATTGATAGTAGAAGTAGGTTATAGTATTCTACTTTGATTTATATTGCATTATCGGGTTAACCTACCATCAGAGTTTCTATAGTCTTCTTGTTAATGTGAATTGCGAGTGTGAATGATTGAGTGTACAACTAGAAAGAAAATGGAGGATGACAGAGATCTCTTCGAGGCCTTCTATAGGATGTCAAAAATGGTATATTTAGTGTATGTATATTATGAGGAGAAGATGGCAAGAGAGGAACAGGAGAAAGAAAGAGAAAATGACGATGCTCCATCTACCCCCTCGAGTGAAAATTATTCTTCTTCTTCATCTTCTCATCATTCAAATGAGGAGATCAATTAGAGCCTTCAAGCAGAGAATGTTGAGCTGAGGAGACTTATACAGGAAGAAAAAGAGGAGAACCATAGATTGCGACTTCAGTTACAAGCCACAAAAGAGGCCTTGGAAAATTTTAAGTGCAACAAAGGCTTAGAAAAGACATCATCACCTGTTTTAGAACCAACAGTTTAGGTAAACAATGTTGATCATTCTTCATTTTCATTTTCACATGAAATTATTTCGTTTGGAAGTCTTGAGGTACCCATTTCAAGAACCAACCTGAGACTCCTTACCAAGATAGGCTACATTGAAGGAGAGTGCTCAAAGGTAGCATAAGATTCCAAGGCATTGTCGAAGCCATTGGAGAAAGAGGATGATTGGAACACATCAAAATTATCCAATGAAAGTGCACATTGTAGAGGAAGATCTGAGGCAAGCTCTCATCACTAGGATTGCACCAAAGATAATCAAGATATTTTTAGCAGTTTGCATAACCATGTGGTTTCCGAGTGCTAGAAGAGAATGGAAAGAAGAAAAAGGACGAAAGACCTTCTCCACACCAGGGAAGAAAGAAGGTTAAGCAGCTCTCGAGGAAGAAGACTTTTTGCAATGATTGAAATAAATGTGGACATAAAAAAGACACATGTTGGAGGCTCCATCCAAAGCAACGTCTCAAGGACAAAGCACCCATGCAGGAACCAGCTGGTGAAGATGTTCAACAAGATATTTTGCCACATTCCTAGTGGTTCATTTTGTTGAGCAAGAGATGGTTTTACTAGATATGGTAGCTTGTCATTGTTGCATTTTATAAATCATGTGTTGCAATATAATTTTAAAAGTGATGATGTGTTTTCCATCGCTTATTAAAGAAACAATGATTTTTTGGCCTTTTATTAATAGATGGGGTATAGGTTTCTATTATGATGTAAACTTGACCAGAAAGTGTGTGTTATAAACTCTTGGAAAGTATGGGGATGCTTGGGTCATGATTGGTCATGTAATTGAGCATGTAGTTTGCAAATATTGTACTACATGTTTGCAAAGGATGCAGGTGTCGGTTCATCACTTATGGCTTTGAAGAACAAGGGTTAAGGAGAAGGAAGTGTGACCTGTCAAGGCACTTAATGTTGTGAAGACAATGTAACACATTAGTTGTAGAAAAATAAAAGTCCTCGGATCAAAGTGAAACTAGGGCCAGATCGTAGTGCTTGTTGTTCTGATTCCAACAATGTGAATGACACTTGAATATGAGTTCATATGCTCAAGATATTCACAGTCAAAGTTATAGTCAAATTAGGCCAAGTGGCAGTCACTAACGAGGCAGCAATTTGGCAAAGTACCAATGCACAAAATCTGGCCGCCTAAATAGGTAAATTTGTCATCTCATTAATTTTGTCAATTGCCCCCAAAAAACTGATTGAATTTTTTTGGCTAATATGGTCGTAAAAAAAATATTAAAAATGTGGTGGCAGGTTGCCATCCCCACCAACGGCCGGTGATATATATTATTAATAAATTGGTGAGGGCCCGTGGCTGACCCATGACCCCGCCCACAACCCACGGTCGTTACAACAACGACCACCAAAGACGAAGCCGGCAGGGCTCAAACCCGCATTGGCCGGTTGGTTGGCTTGCTCATTGTGGAAGCTCAACGTAACACAAATAAAAACCACCAACAAAAAGAACATCAATGCCATCCCCCAATACTCAACAACCACCACAATCAATGGCGATGATCCGTACCAACCACACCATTCAAAACCGTCTCAATTTAAAATAACAAAACATGCCGAAAAATTAATTAAATGTAAAAACAATTATAACTGGGGAGGCCTATGGGTTTTACCCCAAGACCTCTGCCCTCCAAGTTTACCCTTTAACCATTACACTAAGTGGCACGACTTGGTAAAGTTTTCCCAAAATTTTGTTTATAAACTCTCAATTTGCCATTCAACAGGGGAAGAAGGAGAGTGCCCACAGAACTAGGAGCCAAGGAGGAACTGCGCCCAAGTTGGGCACATTTTTCAAGACGAGAATATTCTAGGGGAATATTCCCTAGAATATTCAATGCAAAATCAGTGAGGAATATAAAATATTCCCTGGAGGGAAAAAATTCACAATGACTGAATCATGCCAAGTTTATACTCAAATAAACCAGAATTTCACGGGGAACGTGATGGCATGGTTTGTTTCCTCATCTAAGTAGCATAATTTTAGAAGTCAGCAATGAGGAATCTTTATAGAAACTTGAGGAATCTAAAAGATTCCATTAGAGGTCTATTTTTGATAGAGGCAAAATGATGCCGACTTTATAGTGATTTTTCTCATAATTTCGCAAGGAGCATAGTGGTGTGCTAATAATTTTCATTTGAGTAGAAAAAAATTTTCCCATCTCCAAGAAGGAATCTTTGGCAGAATCTTTGAGATTCTCGAGGGTCCATATTTTGATAGTGTCAGATAGGGGCCAAGTTTATAGTCGTTTGACACGATTTCATGCCACAAATTCAATAGTGATGTCCATTTCTGCAGCTAAGCTTTGCATTTTCAGGCCATCCCTGGAAGTGGAGGTTTAATATTTAGTGATTCCATGTCTTTCTTTTGATTTTCTAAGATGATGATTTTTTTGTTAAGATCCTTGTTACCATTATGTTGAAGGATACTTGTATGCCACGTGATGTGAGAATTTATTATCTTGTCATGCTAAAGGAGGGCTCATATGAGTGAGGGTTTCTATAGGAGGACGTCTCGAGGAGAGACATGCCACTTTAGTTGAGGGAGCTTGTCCTTATAATAAAGAAGAATATACCATGTACATCATCATCATCTTGCAGCATTTAATGAAGCGACCTCTCCATTCTTGACACCGGGCCCAGAGATGTAACCCACATTAGGTGAAATCCATTATCAATGTGTTTGTGTTCTTTGATTGATAACTGTCATTATGTTTCCTCTTCCTTAAAACATGCACATGTGGTTTTTCATACTCTTTTACATGCAATTAGGCTAATATCATAGAAGTAAAAGATCTTGGTTAATTCTGGTAGCTAAGAGTTCCCAGATCATTTTGGTAACCAAGGAAAATGTTAGATCAGAGAACGAATTAATAGCCTGTCAATGCTCTAGTGATCGCTAGAGTCCCTACAGTGTGAAAGGCAGGGACTAATAAATTACTTGAATATGGTTCTACACAAATCACTTTTTAAGATATTAAAATTCCATGAAAACGCATAATACTTAAGAAGCAATTTAGTTCTTTTTTACACTAAATTCCAAAATTGTTGTACCTAGTCACTAATGATATTAAAGAATAAATTAATATATCTTAAAATCAAGTATTTTTCCTTAACACAAAAATCTCAGTGAATCATATTCCACTTGAAATTCTTTGATTGCGTACCATAGAATTTATCTCATGTCAAACCAAAATTTGATAGTAATGTTGCACATTGTTGATCTTGAAATCTAATCGTTTCCATAAAATATCTCAAATAATAAGTTTGTTGATACATTTGTGTACACAACCACCAACTCTTTCCCATATTAAAATTCTATCTTATCACAATTTCTACAACATCACAAAAATACGATCTTTCATTTCGTAAGGCCATGGTGAGAACATGGGTGCTCAAAATAAAAGTCATGGAGATGTTGCTTCCGACCACTTTCATACCCCACATAACACTATGTTTCACCTAAGACCAAGACCACAAAAAAATTTGAACTCTTTAGCTTAGGGGTCTTGACACCCTAATATCTTATATTTAAATAAACCTAAATTAAAAGCAATAAAAGAAAAGATCAAAATGAAAATTGGATTCAACCATTTATTTTAAAATACCAAAACAATAAAATATTTCTTTTAAAATTAAAATCCAAAAAAGTAAAATATGTGGATCAATCACTAAACTAAGTTTTTTCCATAATCCATTTTGTAAGCCTTCCATAGGTCAGCTCAAGGGAAATGGCGTCAAAACTAAACACCTTATATTATGCCATGGCTCACCTAGTGTGAAAGAATTTGGTGCTATGTAACCAAGGGTTCCCATAATACCAATGGAAATGAAGGATTTCTAGTCATTCTTAATTAGAAAAGAAAGGGCAATTATCCAAAATGGATCATTACATTATTTTCCATCCATCTCATTTCTTTTAAAGTGGAAAAATAGGAGAAATAAGATTGTAAGTGTCTTTTTATAAATGAGACCCAATTTGGATAATTAGTGTTTGAAACTTTCTAGGACCATTTTGAGGACTTAAACAAATTATTTTAGGGGTAAAAATTTCCTACTTCAATGAAGGACCCTGTAACTTTGTTCTACATTCAAACACCTTTCCAACAATGCAAGAATCAAATCAATAGGAGTCCACATGGAAACATTATGCCTCCCACAAATTGGTTGACCACATTGGTATGAGTGGATTCCATGTCAGGCTATATTATTCATGTATATGGGCATATGCATGTGGGTAATTTGAAGACAACTCTACAAAGATCAAATTTATAACTCAAGTTGAGAGTTCAAGGAGTCAAACATAAGTCATAGTTAGATATCAAGTTGTATTATAACCCAACCACTAGGAGGAAAAGGGTTCCATTATCTTTTCTGAATTTTATCCCACAACAGAGAAAAGTATATGAGACTATATAGAGAGAGAGTGAAAAAAGGGGTTTGTGTTTTGTAGCAACGTATAGGCCACAAGTATCAGATAACTCCATAGAAATTGCCTTCTCCTTTGTACTTGCTTTAATTTTATTCGAAGAAAAAAGAGAAGAGTAACCTCACCTTCTAGATGGTTTTTCTTGTAAGGGTTTCCTAGAGCATATCTTGGTGTTGATTGTGGTTGGTGTGTGGCTATATTTATTTGTTATCTCTTATCAACGTGTTATGAAACCAACTCAAGAAAAAGATAGAAAAGATAGATCAATGCCTTAGAATTCAGCCTCTTCGAGGGGGCAACCTCATTTACATTACATAAATGAACAATTCTTGGATGATTCAAATGAAAAAACCTCCTTTCTATATATAGGAGTCTAAGGAGTCACAATATAACCCAGCCGACCTAACAATAATAATATAAAGCCACAAAAATAACAATAGAGGGATTCTATGGGGCACAGTAATAACAATATGGGGACAATAGGGGCACAACAATATTAATAAGGGATACAACTACAATAGTAATGGCGTAATCACTAGTATTATAGGGACCCAACATGCCCCTCTCCTTCAAAAAAGTGTTTTCCTCAACACTTGAGTAGTTCTGGATGCTTCTGTATAAAATTCTCATCCTCCCATGTGGAATCTTCAGTAGATAAGTTCTTCCACTTGATAAGATACTCCGAAATTGATTGATTTTGTAGTTGTCGAGTTCTCGTTTCTGTGACTGCTTCTGGTTCCAATATAATTTTTCCTTCCTCGTCAAGTTCTGGCAATATTGTTTGAACTGGGAGCTTGTCGCCTATAACCTTCTTTAAACATGAAACATGGAAAATTGGGTGCAATCAAAAAGCTGCAGGAAGCTCCAATTTGTAAGCCATAGTACCAATCTTTTGTAACACCTTGTACGAACCATAATACTTTGGTGATAATTTATTATCCTTCTTAGCTTGCTTGAGGGACATTTTCTTATATGGTTGTAGTCGTAGGAATACCCAATCACCTACATCAAAACTTCTTTTGCTGCAATGTTGATCTGCTTGTTGTTTCATTCTATTCTGTGCCAACACGAGGTTATCCTTTAAGAGTTGGAGGACTTGTTGTTGATGTTCGATGTGATGTTCCACTGCTTGAACCTTAGAATTTTCTCTTAAATATGATGTGATGGATGGTGGCTGATATCCATAAAGTGCCATAAATGGGGTCATTTTTGTTGCTGTATGGAAGGAAGTGTTATACCACCATTCAGCCAGAGGCAGCCATTTGACCCATTGTGTTTGTTTATTAGATACAAAGCAGCGAAGATATCCTTCCAAACATTTGTTTACTATCTCAGTTTTCCCATCAGATTGAGGATGATAAGATGAGCTATGAGCTAACTGAGTACCAAGACAAGAAAATAATTCTGTCCAAAAATTTCTAGTGAAAATGGGATCTCTGTCACTTACAATAATCTTTGGGTTTCCATGTAGCTTTTGAATTGTTTCCATAAATGCAGTAGAAATTGTACTGGATTTAAATGGATGTGATAATGCACAAAAGTGTGCATACTTGGTAAGTCTATCAACTACCACCATGATGACATTATTTCCCTTAGACTTGGGTAAACCTGTGATGAAATCCATTGAAACCTCCTCCCAAAGTTGGCTTGGAATGGATAAAGGTTGTAATAGACCCAATATCTTAATTGTTTCAACTTTATTTTGTTGGAAAACCAAACATTCCGCCACAAACTTTTGAATATCTGATTTAAGGCCATCCCAAAAAAATTCCTTCTTAACCCTGTGGTAAGTTTTTAAGTGCCCTCCTAAGGGAGAAGTGTGAAATTCCATAAGAATCTTTTGTTTTAGTTGGGAATTCTTACAGAGGCATAAGCGATCTTTGTACCATAACGAATCATTTTGCCTGCTAAATGTATCAGATGTACTGGAATCTTGTTGTAACTTTCGAATAAGTGCCCACACTTCTTCATCATTCTTCCATTCCTCCCTTGCTTCGTTTATCTAATCTGGTTGGATAATAGAAATGGTGCACAACAATGCTTCCACATCCTCATCCTTTCTTGAGAGTGCATCTGCCACCACATTTTTGTTCCCTTTTTTGTAGATGATTTCAAAGTCATAACCCAACATATTTGTGACCCACTTTTGTTTCTCTTCAGAGGATAATCTTTGTTTTAGAAAGTATTTAAGGCTATCATGATCCATTTTTACCTTGAAGTGTCTTCCCATTAGCTAGGGTCGCCATTTCTTAAGTGCATGGAGTATTGCCAACATTTCCTTCTCATAAATAGCTTTGTGTAAAAACTTTCCCTTGATTGGATGACTTTCAAAAGCAATGGGTCTTTCATCTTGCATTAAGACAGCACCATTTCCATTTCCTGAAGCATCACATTCCACAATAAAGGTTTTTGTGAAGTTCGGTGTAGCTAAGACCGGTGCTTGGCACATTGCCTCTTTAAGATGTTCGAAGGCCTTTGTTGCTTCTGGAGTCCATGAAAATGCATCTTTCTTCAATAATGTTGTTAGAGGTGCTACTATTCTCCCATAATTCTTAAAAAACTTGCGATAATACCCTGTCAACCTGAGAAATCCTCGTAGATGCTTTATGGATGTGGGGATTTTCCATTCCTTAATGGCTTTAATTTTGCTAGGGTCTACCTTAACTCCTTCATGAGATACAATATGACCCAGATATTCCACCTCTTGTACTCCAAAGAAACATTTGGATTTTTTTGCATATAATTGTTTCTCCTCCAATAGTTGTAGCACCCTGTCAACATGTTCAACATGATCCTTCCAAGACTTGTTGTAGATTAGTATATCATCAAAAAATACTAACACAAATTTTCTAAGGAATGGTTTGAAAATGGAATTCATCAAACCTTCAAATGTTGAAGGTGCATTGGTAAGGCCGAAAGGCATGACCAATAATTCATAATGACCCTCATGAGTTCTAAATGTTGTTTTTGGGATGTCTTCAGTCTTCATTCTGATTTGATGATATCCTGAACGAAGATCCAACTTGGTGAAGTAAATTGATCCATGCAATTCATCCAGTAATTCATCAATGACAGGAATGGGAAACTTATCTTTAATAGTGAGCTTGTTGAGCTCCCTATAATCTGGACACATGCGCCGTGGTCCATCCTTCTTGTGCAACAATACTACTGGAGTAGAGAAAGAACTTTGACTTCGGTTGAATTATACTAGCCTCTAGCATTTCTGCAACCATACATTCAATTTCACTCTTTTGGGCATAGGGATATCTGTACGGCTTGATGTTTGGAGGAATACTTCCTGGAATCAGATGAATAGCATGATCATGATCACGAATATGTGGGAGACCTTTGGGAGTCTCAAATACCTTGGAATGATTGTCCAAGACTTTTTGGAGATCTGGAGAAATAGATGATTCCAATGTGGAAACATCTAGCGAACATAATTGTGAAATTACACCTCTTTGTTCCTTTTTTAGAAGCTTTGTCATACCGTTAGAGATGATTATCTTTCCCGGTTTCCCTACAATACCCCTTAATTCAACTTCCTTTCCTTCCACAGAAAATTTCATGAAAAGTTCTTGAAAATTAAAAGCTATTGTACCCAAGGATTGTAGCCATTGGACTCCTAGTACAACATCAACACCTCCCATTGGAATGGAAAGCATTGGGCTAGTCAATACATATTCTCCCATGGACAGCTTGATATTATGGCACTTTCCAGAGCAATTTATTGTTCCTCCATTTGCAACCATCACTTGACACTCTGGTGCTGGATATAAGAAGCAATTCAATTCTTTTGCTACCTTACAATGAATAAAATTGTGGGTACTTCTTGAATCAATCAACACTATTACCTTTTTCTTCTTGATTTGTCCTTCTACCTTGATGGTTTGAGAGGTGGTAATTCCCGCCAATGCATTACAAGATATGGCCAGATTCATTTCTTCTTTATCTAGGCTTTGTTCCTGGACTATATCCTCTTTTTTTGACCTATCTTGCTCCTTTTCTTCTTCCTCTTCACAATCTATGTAGAATAATTTATTCTCATCACACTTATGACTTTTAGTGTATTTGCTATCACAACTGTAACAAAGCCCTTTTGCTCTTTTTTCTTCCAATTGTTATGGTGTAAACCTTATATGTTGTGGAAGACTAGGGGCAACAACACTTCCATCTTTATAGTTGTGAGTGGTATGCTTCCTGGTTGCCATAATTTTGCTTTCCAGTTTTCTTGCTAACCTGAATGCTTTCTCTATTGAATCAGGATCCCAAAGGTGAACATCATGTTGGATATTATCCTTTAAAGTCCCTATGGACACATCAATCCTATGCTCCTCTGGAATATTTTTTACCCTTATGTTCAATTTTTGGAACTCCTCAATGTGCTCCATTATTGAACCCTTTTGTTTGAGACTTATCAATTGGCTAAAAAAGGTGTTTCTTTTTGTATCCTCATAATGTGCTATCAATTCTTCCATAAAAATTGCCCAAGTGATAATTTGTTTATGAGAGAAAAGCCATTGATACCATACAAACTGATTTGGTTCCAAATATAAAGTTGCAATACATACCTTTTGTGTGTTTTGCACATTATTGAGATCGAAAAATTGCTCCATCTGTAATATCCATGTTGTGGGATCCTTGCCATCAAACTTCCTCATATCAATTTTTGGAATATGGCGGGTCTTCAATCCCACATTAGAGTCTATGAAATCATGATTAACATTTCTTTTGTTCGCATCATGAGTTTCCTTTACTACCTTTTCACCATTAGTAAGTATTTCTTGTAGAAAATTTGTCAAATTTGTCTTTAAATTTTCCATGTCTCTCTTCAAATTTGTCTTCAAATATATATTCAAATCGTCCATCTTAGGCTCCATGCCCTTTATCTTAGCTTCTATTAGATTTTGTGAGAGTGAAATTTGTTGCACTTGGTCTTGTAATTTTGATATATCATGTAGCATTTCTTCCTCTTCTTCATGAGTCATGCTAGTGCTTTCAGGTTGCTTACTAGTTGTTTTCATTTTATTTCCTTGGGGCATCAGTTACCGATAATAATTCTCTACTATGCCCTTTGAATTCCTTCAAAATAAATTTTCAAACCAAGCTTAAGAAAAAATTTTAATCTACACACCTTTTTTCACTCTGTAGGAGCTCGATATTGCCTCTGATGTATCTCTGTACTTTCGGATCATCCAGTTCTGAAATTGAGACCTACAGTAGCCCTCTGTGTCCTCTTTCCAATGCCACTAGTGTGATCCAAATTGGATTCTCCAAGGAAGAGTTATACAAAATCTCCCACAGTGACCTTATTATAGACTAGTTCAGTAGAGCGAACTTGTAAGACGTGCCACGAGTCACTGTTTTGTCCTTTGGCTCTAAAAAATATATACAAGAAAGTAAAGTCTGTTCTCTTTCTGTATCTTCTTACAAAATTTCAATCCGATGCTCAGAGAGAATGTTATGATGATTTTCCCCAGGTCACCTATTTGGAATGTAATTCAGGAGTTTGCAAAAAGACCAACTTCCTCAAATCATATCTCTGCAAATATAGCGCGAAAAGCTCTCAAATTCGAACTCAAGATTCGACATGATTTCTTCTCAAATGGTTTTTTTTAAGCTTCTGAAACGTTGCAGAAAAAAAGTTATAGCGAAAATGCCATGATGACCTGTTTGGAGCAGCGAAACCCTAGAATCCAAAGCTTTGATACAAAATGTTATGAAACCAGCTCAAGAAAAAGATAGAAAGGATAGATCAATGCCTTATAATTCAGCCTCTTCGAGGGGGAAACCTCCTTTACATTACATAAATGAACAATTCTTGGATGATTCAAATAACAAAGAATCCTTTCTATACATAGGAGTCTAAGGAGTCAGAATATAACCCAGCTGACCTAACAATAATAATATAAAGCCACAAAAATAACAATAGAGGGATTCTATGGGGCACAGTAATAACAATATGGGGACAATAGGGGCACAACAATATTAATAAGGGATACAACTACAATAGTAATGGGGTAATCACTAGTATTATAGGGACCCAACGAAACATTTTAGTTGTTGCATGCATAAACAACAAAATAGTAATAATAAATCATTAAACTAAAACAATTAACCCTTCATACTAAACATTTTGGTTTATTGTAATAATTTTTTTGTGATGGATTATCCATTGGAATAGCAACAAAAATTTAAAAATCATATTGGTATCAAAGTACGATTCTTTATGTATTTTGTGGGAGTTGCAAGGGATCTAGGAATTTATTTAAGAAGGATGTTATAAAAACCCATCCATAGGCAATGAATCTATTCATGAGAACCCTCAAAATCTAGTAGAGAAGAGATTTGTGATGTTGGAAGCACATGTCACATATATAAACCATAATGTGAACATCCTCATGGAATCCATTACTAGTAAGTTTGGGAATATAAAAGAAGATGGAGGTTCCAAATGAGAGGTCATATTGAATGGAGAATCAAGGGATTAGAAAGAAATAGTGACGGATTCGAAGGAAGAACAAAAAAAAACCAGCCAAGTTCAAGTGTCATGAACCATTCACAATCCCTCTTCAATATGGAAGCAAAGGTCGACATCAACCCATATCAAGGTCAAATCGATTCTTTCAAATTAAATCACTAGTTGCAATAGTTAGAGGTTTACTTTATTATTCGCCACATAGATGGGGAAAATAAATTTTCATTTGCTAGATTCAAATTAGAGGATCATGCCATGACCTGTTGGGAAATTCACACATAAACCCTTTAGCTATAGGGATATCCTATAGTAAATAGGTCGAAGGAAATTAAAACTCTAATAGCATCCCAAATCCACCCTATTGAGTATGTAGAGGACTAATGGATTTAGTGGCATTAGCTCAGATAGAGACAGGGGTTGTTGGGTGAAATATAGGGCATATTAATGGACAAACATTTAATTTTCAATCTGAGAGTTTGTGAACTTCGAGGTGTAGCACTGGATATGCCAGAGAGAGTCCCCAGCAACTTGCAAATCAAATTCTAGTCTAACTTGTGCATCAATCTCAACAAATTAAAGTGAATCTCACACTTCAAAGGAAACATGAGAAAGCATAAACACCAATCCTAAGAATTGAAAACAAACCTCAATCTAACAAAAGAAAAAATTGCACTATTATCAATTGCAAAATGAAATCCTAATTATTGGCAGACAGAAGGTAAATCCTAACTACTGTTTAACTGAAAACCAATCAATGCTTGAACAACATTAAAAAGGTAGATTGTAAATGTTGAAAGAAATTCAAGATAAATGCACACCATTCTCTATGTAAAGCGGGACTTTAATTTGTACTAATTATGTCTAGTTTGCCTTTGTGTAACAAAATCCTTTAAGAGATTAAGATCTGATTTACTAAAAGCAACATAAATCATTATTAAATATGTTCACTGTGTAATCGTATTGTGTGGACAAGGTCAAAACATAAAAATAATCTCGCTCTCTTTGAATAAACAAATGCCTTGCAAATGATTTTGGGGAAGAAAATATCTACTTGTGGGAGTAAAGGAAGAAAGAAAATAATTACTAGAACCATGACCTTCCAACCTTAAGTATGATATAGTTTTCAACCATCAATAAATGCTGTCAACCATGATTATAAATGATCAATAACAAAAATATGAGACCTTTGTCCCTAATGTACAAATGAGTATGCATTGAATAATTAAGTATGTAGCTCCAAACTTGTTTAGAATTCAATTTATCTGTGCATCGATTTTCAATCCATACATATTTACTCCATATCACAATCATTCAAATTAAAGTGAAATTGAAAGATAGGAATAATTCTTGTATTTCTCGGATATGAGGTCACAAGTTCCCATCAAATCTAAACCAATTTTGGAAGGCCAAGAGATTAATATTACGTAATCAAAAGTAGTAGAGGCAAAATCTCATAAAACAAAGCATTTGGAATTTGAACAACTTCGATAGATAGCAATCACATACCCTCTGTGCCATCATGAAATTAGGAAATAGACGTATCAGTATTTAGAAAAAGGTTCATAACATGAAGGTGTGAAATTAATATCAAGTAACAAAGTCTCAAGAAAGCAAATGCTGACCAGCATAATCAACACAATCCATGGAAGGAAAGATACAGTAATTTGAAAGAAATGACATGTAATCAATAAAGCACTTGCTATAAAAAATCATTATGTTCACAAAAGCAATCTTCCCTAGCGTTACTTTCAAAGCATGGCATAGATCAAAAAAGACAGATAAGAAAAATGTTTTGGAAATAAAATCTCTTGATCTAGTCATATGAACATCATTCACATAGTAAATGATAGATTAAATGCACTCACTTAGCAAACCACAATTTTACCCAAATATTAAACAACTTAGAGTGGTGTCGAGATGGTCTAGCGACCAACCCTGCCAGCTCGCACCCTCTAGTAACGATCTAGTTCACACAAATATTATAAACATGAAATGCTCAACCAAATTAAAGAGAACCTGACATGAAGTGGTTTGATTAATCTTGAAGGTGCAGTCTTTACATGGTGTAGGAAAAGATCAGACTCCAGAAAACAGAGGGAGTGATCCAAAGATTAACTATACTCGTGTAATGTTACATTGGAACCATCTCCTCTCCCCTAGGCTCAAGGCCATCTTTCAGTTTATATGGATATTTACATTACAAATTGGTCTATTAACAATCCAATCGAATACAAAAGGAACAAATTACAAATCGTAATAGTTTTCAATGGATAAAAGTTAGAACTAGTTCTGGTGAAACTAAATTTCAAATAGAGGAGTTGAATCTGGTACATTAGGGACTATTTTGGTAAATGGATCTTATTTTCTTAGTCTACGACTGGTGGTGAAAACTAAGTGTAATGTTGACCAACAATTGTTTCCCAAAATATCCTCAGACTGATATTCAAACTTCCAGGTAAGTAATGTCCTCCAAATTTGAATAATTATAGTAGTTTATGCATTCTTTGACTCTGGTGCAGGAATGTGAGTATAGAAACTTGATATGCGATGCAGGAACCAAGAATTCTTATAATAAACTAGAGTAGGAATCCTCATGAGTGCAAGAATCCCAATTGGTACAAGAATTTGATGGATAGTATAAGGAGGTGAGTGGAGGATTAAGGCTTGTTTGCATATGCATAAAAAGGTAATCAAATAAGTTTAAACCTGAAAACACACAAACTATTATTAATGATGATTGTAATGTTTATATATCGTTAAAACAAGGGAATCATGGAAAATAGTAAATACTTACCTTGTTGTCTCCAAGAATTCACAAAACCACGACAATAGTCATTCAAACTAAACAAAATCATGAGGGATTTCCAAGTAAAACGTGATATAAAGAAAGACAAAACAGAGGCCTGACATCCCCCCATGCTGATCATCTTGCATGTCCTCATGCAAGAAAATAAATTGTTGTATTGTCGCTCCCTTGCAAAAAAGTAATATTAAAACATCTATGGATGACCTTTACACCCATAATAGTGTTCCTGCAACTCTGTGTAATCAACTTTTTCTTTGCTAGATAGAGCTTGTTCTAAAAAACAGAGTGTCTGTTGGACTCTTTATTTATTAAGATTGATTTCAGTAAAGTCTAACACAAGGGATTCCATTGGAATACTAAATTACAAGGATGGTGTTATTACTAAATAAAATAGCCATCTATTAAAATTTCTACAAGTATTGCAGGGGAAACCTTGACAAGAAGTTCTAATTTAATATCCTCATTCTAAATATAAGTGACATGATTTGAAAGCCATGCTGTTAAGAATAGACAGAATAATTCCTTCCCATAGTGACCATCTTACCATTATCCAACATATAGTTGAAGCTCCTCTTCCCAGGGAAAAGTGAATCGCTTGCACTAAGGGTCCCACCTCCATAAGAAAAACAAATTATTCCAAAAGATAACTCCAAAGCATAATCTCGAAAGGATCTTAAAGCCATTTTCAGAGAGATATGATAATGAGTTTAGGGAAAGAAAAAATGACCAAGTAAATCATAGTGTAAAATAAACTTTAATAACACAGACACGACCCTACTGCCAGCAGGTGTCTATAGCCTCGACAAGGATGCCTTTTAACCCGATGAAATGCATGTGTCCCATCTATTAGATATAGATTCAGAGTTGATTAAAAGAATTTACATTTTTTTAGAAATTAATTGGAGGCCACTGTCCTGGCTTGGTAACCATCTAATAACAGTGTCATTCACAAGAACTAACAAGAATGAACAAGTTGGCTCGTGATGAGACTTGTTATCTTCCATCTTTTCAAATGAAATCCATCACGTTGGCTTGGTGATCAATAACGGTAATTGCAATCTCATTAGGACCCATGGTCATGGTAGATCAACTCGTAAGGAGACCTCCTATCCCTCAATTGATATTTTTATGAAAAAAAAGACTTTGATTATGATTAACCTTAGATAGGTTACTTAATAGGTGGAGAGGAAAATATTCTCCTTAGAGCACATGATGGCATGAAAAGTATTTAATTACTAATCTTTACTAGTTGGTGCTTTTACCCTAAAGACTCATTTTAGAGAAAACGTCTTAGATAATGACTAAAATATTCCTTAAGTTGATCATGCTATGGTTCTCATGAGAGCTCGTTAGGGTTTTATAGGAGTGGTCCACCGTAGGGGGATTTTCATCAATACATTTGAAGAGAAACTTGAAAAGGTTTCTTGAATGATAGTTTCTTAGAATGAATAGGCCAGAAATAGGTTTTTACTCTTATGAATGGAAAGTATTAAACATAACTATAACAATAACCATAGCTGACCCAATGAATAATATCAGTCAATAATCAGAGTCACTTTATAAAATATGAGGTATTAAAAGTGAATTTCTTCTGACAAGTCTTACCAAAAGAGTGCTTAATGATAGAAATTTCAATAGTTGTGCCTTAGGAATTATAGTTTCAAGAGTGTTGTTGTAAACATTTTATTTCAAATGAAGTTTTTATTGATTGCTCTTATATTTCCCTACCCTAATTTAGAGAGAGGAAGATCTCCTTCAAGTGTAGTAGTACTTCTAATGTAGCCATGTGCGTAACAGAATGCTAAATATACTCACACCTAGTTTTAAAGAATAAAATTTAAGAAATACTAGAGTATGAGTAACCAATTGCTTTAATTGATATGTTTCCAAGGGTTGTTGAATGATGAGGGAATAAGTTGTGTTGATGACTGCTTGAAACCATGACTTAATGCGATCCACATATTTATGATTCTCTAACTAGTACAAATCTTACACAACTTGAGAATAACTCTCTTGGAGGTACGAAGGATATGCTGAAAGACAAAAGAAAAATCCCTCGAGTTTAGGCTCAATTATCTTCTTTTCATATTGACAAGAATATTTTAGAGAAATTCTATGGGTTTGAGCTTCAATAACAGTTTTAAAACATGTTCCAATTATAGATTGGTCCTCCAATGGTCTTAGATCTTCCCGAGGTGAATGTTCTATAGTGATAGGCGATGTTTCCAAACACACCCCTTTGCCTAACCTCGAAGATATATCATTACACTTAGTAGAGGAGTCAATGGGAAGAATAGGTGTTTCAAATTGTTATGCAACTTGTTGGTTTAGATTAGGGTTTGGGCTATGTTTTAGGCTAGGGTTTGGGTTAAGGTTTGGACTATGATTTTGATTTGGATTAGGATTTGGGTTAGGCTTTAGACTAGGGTTAGGTCTAGGTTTTGGATTAGGGTATGGACTAGGATTAGGCCTAGGGTTTGGATTAGGGCTAGGGTATGGACTAGGATAAGGGCTAGGGTATGGATTTGGATAAGGGATAGGGTGTGGATTAGGACTATGGTATGGATTAGGGTAAGGTTGTGCACATAGATGGGACCATGGTGGAGGTTGACTTGGTAGTGTATTGAGTGGAAATTATGGTTGTTGTTGTTGATTTTGCATGAAATATTGCCCTAGGGAAGGGGCTCCAAACCATTCTTCAGACCATGGGGATATTTGATTCGAGGATGAGGTCTAGGAAGAGGGCCATTATGGCCATGATGTTAGGTATTTAGTTGGAGGAGGATCAAAATTTTTCCATGGGATTGTATGATTAGAAATCTATTGTGGAACATGTTCAAGATAATAAGCATTATTCCAAGTATTAAATGGTGATGGGTTTTTAGTTATACCTGGCAATTGATTTGATTCCTTACTTGATTTCCTGAGTACCTTTAGTAATCCTAGTAGTGATGGGAAATTTTCTGTTGCATGATCCTCTTCACAAATTATGCAAACCTTCAAGCTACTAAGTGACCCTTTCCAAGGAAATGGTTCTTTCTACAGTTAGCGCAAAAGATCAACAATGGTTCATCATCCTTTTTTTGTTCTTCCTACAATTCATCTAATGTTGAAATCAAAGATTTAATAATATTATTTTTATGTTCAAGAAAAAATATTAAATTATGCACTTGTGAGTTATTCGTTAAATGATTTGTATAATTTTGTAGCCACATCAAAAGTCCTCATTGGAATATTCCTCAAAATACCATTTTCCTGTTCTCAACAAGCCAGCTGGGATATTCTATTAGCATAAGGTTAATGTATATATATATAGGGGCATTCTTATAGTACCCGAGAAATGAAAAAACATCAAATAACCAGGATATGAGGGAAACAAATAAATTCAAAGAACAAAAACTTGCAAGAGAAACTCGATGAAAAGAAAACCAAATTGCAGTAGGTTACCAAGGTCAATCCCCTAAGCACATCCCCTAAAATGGCGCAAAAATTTTGGGTGTAATATAGGGCATATTAATGGAACAACATTTAATTATCAATACAAGAGTTAGTGAACTTTGAGGCACAACACTGGAAATTCCACAGAGATCCCCCAATAACTAGCAAATCAAATTCTAGTCTAACTTGTGCATCAATCTCAACAAATTAAATTGAATCCTGCGCTTCAAAGGAAAAATGAGAAAGAATAAACACCAATCCTGACAGTTTAAAACAAACCTCAATCTAACAAAAGACAAACCTACACTATTAGCAATTGCAAAAGGAAATCCTAATTATTGGTAGACAGAAGGTAAGTCCTAATTACTGTTCAATTGGAAACCAAGAAATGCCTAAACAACATTAAAAAGGCAGACTATAAATGTTGAAAGAAATTCAAGATAAATTCACACCAATCTCCATGTAAAGCATGACTTTAATTTGTAATAATTATATCTAGTTTTCCGAGTCTGTGTAACAAAATCCTTCAAGAAATGATGATCTGATTTGCTAAAAGTATCATTAATCATTATTAAATGCGTTCACTGTGTAAGCATATTGTGTGGACAAGGTCAAAATGGAAAAAGACTCTCGCTCTCTTTGAATAAAGAAATTCCTTGCAAATGATATTGTGGAAGAAAATATCTGCTTGTGGGAATAACGGAAGAAAGCAAATGATTGCTAGAACCATGACCTTCCAACCTTAAGTATGATATAGTTTTCATCCATCAATAAATTCTCACAACCATGAATATACATTATCAATAACAGAAAATGAGACTTATGTCCCTAATGTACAAACGAGTATGCATTTAATAATTAAGTATGCAGCTCTAGACTGGTTTATAATTTAATTTATCTGTGCATCGATTCTCAATCCTTACATATTTACTCCATATCACAATCATTAAGATTAAAGTGAAATCAAAAGATAGGAATAAGTCTTGTTTTTCTGGAATACGAGGTCACAACTTCCCATCAAATCTAAACCAATTTTGGAAGGCCAAGAGATTAATATTACACAATCAAAACTAGTAGAGGCAAAATGTCACAAAACAAAGCCTTTGGAATTCAAACAAGTTTGATAAATAGAAATTTCATACCCTGTGCGCCATCATGCAATTAAGAAATAGAAAAATTGATATTTAGCAAAAGGTTCATAACATGAAGGTGTGAAATTAATATCACGTAATAGAGTCTCAAGAAAACAACATGTTCACCAGCATAATCAACACTATTCGTGGAAGGAAAGATACACTAATTTGAAATAAATGACTTGTAATCAATAAAGAATTTTCTATAAAAAATTATTATGTTCACAAAAAAATCTTCCCCAGCATTACGTTGAAAGCATGACATAGATAAAAAAATACTGATAAGAAAAAAGTTTTGGAAAGAAAATCTCCTATCTAGTCATACACACACCGTTGACTATACTCGTGTAATGTTACATTGGAACCATATCCTCTCCCCTAGGCTGAAGGCCATATTTCCATTTATATATATATTTAGATTACAAATTGGGGCTATTAACAATTCAATTGAATACAAAAGGAATAAATTACAAATCGTAACAATTTTCCTTAGATAAAAGTCAGATCTAGTTCTGGTGCAACTAAATTTAAAATAGAGGAGCTGAATCTGACACATGAGGGGTTGTTTTGGTAAATGAATCCTATTTTATTGGTCTGTGATTGGTGGTGAAAACTAAGTGTGATGTTGACCAACAAGAGTTTCCAAAAATATCCTTGAACTAAAATTCAAGCTGCAAGGTAAGTAATGTCCTCCAAATTTGAATAATTGTGCATTCTTTGAATTTGGTGCAGGAATGTGAGTATAGGAACTTGATGCGTGGTGCAAGAGCTGGGCAGTATTATAATAAACTAGTGCAGGAATCCCAATTGGTATAGGAATCTGATGCATATTATAAGGAGGTGAGTGCAGGATCAAGGCATGTTGGCATATGCATAAAAAGGTAATCAACTAAGTTTAAACCTGCAAACACAAAAACTATTATAATGATGTTTTTAATGTTTAAATCTCATTAAAACAAGGGAATAATGGAAAATAGTAAATACTTACTTTATTTTCTCTAAGAATGCACAAAACCACGACAATAACAATTCAAAATAAACACAAGCATGAGGGATTTCAAGTAAAAGGTGATATAAAGTAAGAAAAAACAAATGCCTGATAGGGGCAGAGTGCATAACAGTACACCACAGAATTTAGGAATATGGAAATAATGTTGGTAATCTCTCCCAAGAACCTATATGTATTCCTCAAGTATGTAAGGGTTCTACACATTTGCGAAAGAAAGTGATGATTTTCAAACCAAGAATGGTGGATGAGGCTTGTGTGCGGGAACAATATGTGGAAAGCATAAACCAAAAGAAATGACAATAAAGTGGTTCAAAGTAGAAGGAAGATTGTGAAGCTTCAAAAGAGGATAAGAATAAGTAGAAAGGGTTAAATGATAGGAAGATGATAGCTGCATCAAAACAGTGAAAAAATCCTAGCAACCACTACAACCACTACAACATTGATTGTCACACAGACGAGAAGGGTTGGAAATTACATATAAACCTCAAATTGAAGAAATATAAGAAGGACACAAATAAAATTCTCACAGCCATAAATTCTTGTAATGAAATTGAAAGTAGTTCTGACATGGATGAGAATATTGTTTACATATCAATGCATAAATGGTTGAATTTGAGTATCCTACATCAATAGGAATAGAAGGAGATGACCAAACTCCTCCATGTAAATATAGAGGTTGCGAAAAATGAATAATTATTCTCTGTTCAACTCAAGCTCATAATTAAATCCCATAGTAGCATATCTTCTCAACCAACTTGGATTGGAGGTCCATGATCATCCTAACACATATCCATTGAAATGGGTTAACAATGATGGAAATATAATGGTGACCAAATAGTGTAAAATCAAGTTTATTATATGTTTTTATTATACTGATGAAGTAGGATTCAATGCAATGCCACTTGGTGTATGTGGAGTCATGTTTTGGATTCCCTACATGCATGGGGGCTTCATTGAGGGAGGAATACCATACCCCATGCATTGATATTGGGAGATATATATTGAGGAAAAAACGACATAATATATTGAGCATATAAAAGGGGGTAATGGGTTTTTATATTGACATGTATAAAAAAATGGAGCTCAAATTTAATGAAAAAATACAAAGGGGTATAAAAAAATGTTAATGAAAAAATGGTTACCTACAATATCTAGTGAAAGTAGGGGTTTTTTTAATTGGGAAGGTGTATTGGGTTCGTATTGGTAGGGGTTTAAATAATGTGATTTTTAGCGGTAGTTTCCATTATGTAGTCAAATTAAGGGTATTGTTTAGTATGCCAAAAATGCATGTGATATATCAAAGGTTCATTGAGTGAAGCCCCTGTTCCTACATGTATATGAGGGATGCAATATTCATACAAAGAACTAACTAGTATCACCTTATAAACAATGAAAAATATTTCACCACTAATGTGCACAAGGGGCAGTCAAAGATTGCACTTGTAAGTGCCAATCAAGACATGAAATTGATCAATTTTAGTAAGAAATATGTTTTATTATGATTAAGATAAAATCAATTTGTATAGGAATCAATGAGAGCAAAGGAATCGCTAGAGGGGTGTCGTAATAAAGAAAGAAAATAATTGGAAGAGTTGCTACAAGCATAGAGGGGAGTGTTCTAAGAGGCTAAAGGGCTACCACCCAAGAGGGAAATGGAGCACAAGAACTAATTGTTAGCATGCTCTCCATTTCCAAACATTGGGTTGTATAGGAAGTTCATTCTGGAAGCAAACAATGTGAAGAAGCAATTATTGGAGTAAGGTATTATTTGACCAAATAATTTGCCATATGGGTCACCCATCATGATTGTTTCAAACAAGTATGGGACATAGTGATTGTGCATTGATTACAAATCACTAAACAATATCACACTCAATAATAGGTATCCCCTCCCAGGACTGATGACCTATTAAGTTAGTTACAACTAGAAAAATATTTCATCAAGTTGGAATTAAAATCAAGGTATTACTAACTTCAAGTCAAATAAGAAGATACTTGCAAAACTGCCTTTGAAATCAAACAAGTGTTGTATGAGTGGCTATTCATGCCAATTCGTTCTATGCAATGCACCTGCTATGTCTATGAGACTAATGAATGATATATTGTACCCTTATCTAGGTTCATTTGTTACTATTAATTTAGATGATATATTGGTATACAATGCTACCTAGGATGAGCACATATCACACTTGATGAAAATGATAGAGACATTAAATAAGAACCAACGACTATAAAATCTCAAGAAATGTGAGTTTGCATAACATACTTTGGTGTATTTAGGCTATGGGATTTGTGGAGGGGATATTAAGATATATCTTGCAAAGATTGATGCCATCATGATTTGGTTGATTCCTAGCAGTGTTTCTAAATTTACGAGCTTTGTTGGAATAAAATAGTACCTAAGAAAACTCATAGCTTCATTTTCAACAATAGCCACACCACTCCACGCCATACAACTAGTGGAAACAAGATTTTCTAAAGTTAGGAGTTTTGTTGAGGAAACATAGTACATGAGAAAATTCATAACTTCATTGTCAATAATATCGACACCACTCCATGCCATAATAGATAGTGGCAATAGTTTTTAGTGGGGGAAGGGTCAGTAGAAGGCATTTGAAGAGATAAAAAGGAAGATAAGTCAAGCACCAATTTTCACATTACCAAACTTGTAGTAGCCCATTGAAGTGGAGAGAGATGCAAGTGGGTATGTCATGGGAGAAGTCTTGATGTAGGGATGAAGGAATATATGTTACCATTTTGACGTATTTCATGGGGCGGTTCTTAAAAAACATACTTATGACAAGGAGCTATATGCCCTCCGTACAAGCTGTCAAAAAGTGGAAACACTACTATGATGGGTAAAGAGACCATCATTCATGCAAATCATTAGTTTCTACAATACCTACATGATTAGAGTAAGCTACAAAAAACCAATGATTACAAGTGGATAGAGTTATTATAGTAGTTTCATTTACTTATCAAGTATAAGAAGGAAAACACAAACAAGTTGATCAACATGTTTTAAAGGACACTTGCATAAAAAATCATAGCTTAAATAACTTTAATACACATGCATCCTTACATCCATGATGCGTACAGAGAGGCATATACATAGAATCAGGACCCGAGGGAGGTATATCAATAGGTATAGGTCCAGAGTCATCCGGTTTATGGTGACCATGCAATTGACTATCATCTCCAAAATGGCTTACTCTAAGGCTAGAAAAGAAATGTGTTCTTAAAGTTGAGTGATTCTCACTGATTAGAGAGGCTCACACCTCAAAGGTTACAAGGAATTTTTTTGGTGGGAAGTTCTAACTTACATAGGTATGTGTACTAGTCTAGGATGCAAGAAGATGTAGCTAGGTTCATTAGAGGATTATACTTTGTTGTACCAACAAGCTTAGTAACAAGAAACATGGTCTATATCATCCCTTACCTATACTCACTAGCCCTTGCAAAATAATTTCCATGGATTTTGTGGGAGGTTTATGAGCTAAAAACAAGGGCAGGGAAAAATGTAGGGGCTAATATTTGCATGTGGGCTAATTTTCCATGTTTTTTGTAAAAAAATATTCGCGAATTTTTAATTTTTCTAAAAATGATTCACCCCAATTTATATTATAAAATTATTTTACCTTAAAAATAAAAAAAAAATTATATATACTAATATAAAATCATTAGAAATCTGAATATTTTTATAAAAATATCACCAAACATTTTACAATTTGCATATTAGGGACTAGTAAGAATCGCCAAGGTTTCTAAAATATAGAATAAACTTCCATCCTTAAAATTTTCTGTGAACAAGGGACATGACTACCTATTAGTGGTAGTTGACAAGTTTAGCAAGATGTGTGCTCTCATGCCTTGTAAAAATACTATCAGGGAAAAAGAAGTAGTGAAGTTGTTCTTTGAACAGGTCTAATGCATTTGGGGATACTAAGGAGCATAATTTTAGACAAGGATAGTAGATTTATCACTGCAGTTTGGACTACATTGTGGGACAATATGGGAAAACAATGAAAAATATGGGAAAATAGAAGTAGCCAAATGAACTTTGGTACACATTTCAATGGGTTGCAATCAAAAGCATATGAAGGATTGGGATGAAAAATCTAGTTTGTATATAGCACTCTTGCAACAGAAAAATCCAAACTTCAACTAGTAAGCCACCATTTGAGACTTGTTTTGAATATTTTCCACCTTCATCATTGGATGTAATATATGGAAAATAAGGAGGAGAGAGGGATAATCTCATGATGGATTCTTTAATAGCAAGAAAATTTTTTGAGAATATTAGGTAGATCCAATAACGAGTATGAGAGGTGCTGAAACTTTCAAAGGAAAATATAGAGCCATGCATGATCAACACATGAAAAAGGCCTCATTTAGAGTTAGAGATAAAGTATGGCCATCTTGTGCACATGAAATACTAGCTAAAATTTTAAAATGCAACAAAAGTGCATTATAAACCTCCACATAATTCACAACAACAATTCTCTCTAGGAAAATGAGGAACCATGCTACACTTTTGGACTAAAACCACCAAACAATTCAAACTACATATTTTTTATAATTCGAAGGAAAAGGACCAAACCTTGGACATACAACAATAGACATGATGCCAAATCCAACCACCTTTTATGCCAAAACAACACCACCCAACGCTTTATACAACTCAAACACCAAAAATCTAAAACACCTAAAAAAGTAAACAAAATGTGAAATTTCACTAGGGCATCCATAATAGAATACATAAAACAAAGAATGTCTCACCACATCTTGGCATGCAAATATTAAAGAAAGACCTTAACATGAGTAGAACCAATCAAGAAAACCCATGTTGGATAAAAACATAAAAGAACCCAACCATGTCATTAAACATAGTTTAAAGCACCATTACACATTACCAAAGCCAAACTAAGAAATGGATAAATGTCACACAATGTCTAGTGTGTTTTCCTCCCTTGTAAACATGTTGCCAAATTTTTGACACTCCAACCTCAATGGTTCTCAACTTATGGTCGATATTCATTTGGTTTGGATTTTAGATTTGTGTGAGTCTCATATTGAAGGGAGGGATCTAAAATGCATGTGAGTCATAAGGAAGATATATGTGTGTCATGAATGTCAAGGTAGGAAGTTAAGGGAAGTATGTTTTGAAAGGGAAAACACATACACGATTAGAAAAAAGAAAAAATTGAATCAAATAACTTGAGCATAATAAGTTCAAGAAGATAGATAAGGTCAAGATCACCTTCAATTCCCAACATTAGTTCTTGGTAAATGAGATCAATTACTTGGTCAATGAGATTGATTCTCAAAATCATAGGTAAGAGTAGATAAGATAGGTAATATAAGTGAGACAATACCAATAGATAAGAGTAGATTATATAATATCGATAGGTAAGATTAAGTAAGATGGAATAATATCCTAGAGGAGAATATATCTTTCCCTCTAGTCCTCATATATTTTGAAAAAATAATTAAATTATGTACAATTAGGAGAAACATTATAACATAGTCACTATGTTTTCTTATTGTGATGACACATAAAACCCCTAACACTCATGTCCACCATAAACCAACTAGAATTGGGCCACAAAAATTAGAGGAAATACCCAAACAACATATACATCTCACTACCAACAATTAGCCTCTAAGTCAAACTGAAAAAGCACTTGTAGAAATATATTCAAAATTCCCAACTACATGCATGTTTTGATAAAAAAATAAAAGAGTTAAAAGAATATCTTAAATCCATTCAAACTATGAATTATCACCATTTTTCGAGTAGAAAAACCAACATACCAAAACATCATCTAAGACAATCTAATTTTTGAAGACCAAAGAACAAATTTGAAAGAACCCAAACCATGCATGAAAGTCAAGTTCCCACTAGAACAATGAGAATAGTAAGCTACCTTGAAAGCACAAAACACAAGAAAAAATCCCAACACCCACCAATACTAACACCAAGAGTAGCACCTCCAACCTAGAAATGAAAAAGAAACCATTGATTTTTAGACCATGAAAAAACACAAACTAGCACCCATAATAATACTGAACCTACGTTCCTGACAAGAAAAGCTCCACAGTGAGTAGAACACTACATAGTGTTGAAATATGGAAACAAGAATATTCCAATTTAATTTGTCCTTGAATTAAATTGTGAATTAAAATCGAATTTAGTCTTAACAGCTACATGGAAATAATTAATTAATTTATTTTAAATTAATTAGTTGGAGAAATTCAAGTTAGACATCTTTCTGAAGTCATGGAAGAGTTATCCCTTAAATTAAGGAGATAAGATTGAGTTATATTTGAGTTGTAATTAGCTAATTCAGTTTATTGAGTTAAGTCTAGTTAAATTAGTTCAAAACTGTTTGAGGAATTAATAGTGAGTTAACAGTCAGTTGATGCATTAATGCACTCAACTAGTGCTACTCCAGTTAACTAAAGATTCCCTCATCAGAAACTCATGCATGTCTATTCTGAGAAAGACCCAGTTGAGATTAATGTTCAAGGACAGTGTACTATCAGTTGCATGTGTTTTCTCATGGAGAAAACTCATGCATGCATTCAAGGATTCGTCCTTGAGGATTGCATAGTTTTGAAGACTTGTTTTTCCACTTGGTAATAGGCTAATCATCCACAAGGAACAGCGCAAGGAAATAGGATCTTGGAGGACAAAGAGGAATGCTGGAGAGAAGCCAAGATTGCCTATGAGCATCTGTGAGGATTGTATTGAGAGCTAGCTAGCTGTGAGAGCTAAGGTTTTGTATAATTCCTATGTATTTCCATCATGTATGATAATACAATAGTGTGGGGTTTTTATTTGAGGCTTTCTCGAAAGTATTTTCATGTGTATTGTGCCATTGATTCTTCTTCTTCTGGTTATATTTTTCAGCTCGATCTTTAAGCTTCCGCAAATTGATAGTAGAAATAGGTTATAGTATTATGATTTGATTTATATTGCATTATCGGGTTAACCTATCACAGATTTTCTACATGGTATTGGAGCTATGAACAGTATAATGAGAAGCAGATTCAAAATTTGAAGTTCGAGGTTGCAGGTGCAAATCAAATTCATATCACAATATACTGAGAAGCAAATTCGAAATTTGAAGTTTGAGGTTGCAGGTGCAAATAAATTTCACATCATACTTTAAGGTTGGCCAATGGAATTTTATGGCTTGAGAATCGAGTATGCATTGGAAGGTAGCTCGAATTACATAGCATGGAAAGATAGAATGGAGGTTGTATTGGAAGACAATGGCTTGAAAGAATTCATTGATCAAGAAATCCCAAAGACAGCTTCAACTAATGCACAAGAGTTGCCTGAGTGGAAGAAGTGTGTGGTGAAGGCGAGTCGGATCATCCTTGAGGGAGTTTGAGACCATATTGTCTCGAGTCTCCATGGGAAGGATACTCCATTTTCAATGTGGAAAACATTGAAGGACCTCTACCAGAACAGTAGTGACCAGAGGAAATTGGCTCTCAAGGATAATCTTCGAAGAATTAAGATGGAGAAGGGCGATACTATTTCCACATATTTGAACAAGCTCACCACCTGCAGAGATGAGCTTGGTAGTGTGGGAATAACTACTGCTGATGATGATATGGTGAGCCTCGCTCTCCTTGGCCTTCCAAAGAGTTGGAATAGCTACCAAGACAATGTGAATGGAAGGGAGAAACTGCCAAATTGGGAACGATTGTGGTTAGACCTTATGCAGGAGGAGATTAGGAGGAGCACACGAGATGGTTCTTCATCCAAGAATGATGATGAAGAAAATCTGGCCTTAGCAAGTAAGGCAAGGAAAGGGAATGGGAAGGCTTCCCATTTCAAATAAAATTCTTCTCATGGAGGGAATAAGGGTGACATGTCTAAAGTAAGATGCTTTAATTGTCACAAGATGGGACATTATGCGACTAATTGCCCATCGAAGAAGTCTAAGAAGGGATCCTCAGAAGGATCAGAAAGTGAGGCATTAGCCTCTCAGTTCGAATTGGACTTTACCCTCATTGCATGCATGGTGTCATCAATGATGGGTTGTGTCTGGTATCTTGACAGTGGAGCCTCATTCCACATGACTCGTGATAAAAATTTATTCAGTGCCTTGGAGGAGAAATACCTCAAGATGCGCATAAAGATGGGTGACGACGGAAGGTATAGTGTTTCAGGAGTGGGTACGGTTGCTTTTCAAAGGGAGCATGGAGCTCCTCTCACCTTGATAGATGTAATGTATGTGCCTGGACTGAAGAAGAACTTGGTATCGGTCGTGATGTTGGAGGACAAAGGATACGATGTTGTCTTCAGTAAAGGAAAGGTGTTCCTAAGACACATAGCCAAGGATCAGGCCAAGACGATAGGGATTTGGGTGAAGAATCTCTATAAACTAGAGGTAGATGATTGTGTAGCATTGAGTATGAAAGTAGAATTGGTGCAAAGCCAAGACATTGGCAAGTTGTGGCATAGGTGGTTGGGCCATTTGCATCATGGAGCTTTGAAAGTAATGCAACAGATATCTACAGGTCTTCCCAAAAGTAAACTTGAGCAAGTTGACACATGCAAAGGTTGTACCTTAGGAAAGTACACCAACTCTTCCTTTCATGATCGAGATAGTTGAGTAGAGGCTATCTTAGAGCGAGTTCATACTGATTTGTGTGGACCATTATCGATGGCATCCACAGTGAAGCAAAGGTATTATGTGATTTTCATTGATGACTATTCTCGTAAATGCTGGATTTATTTCATTCAGAAGAAGGAACAAAATTTCACAAAGTTTTGTGAGTTCAAAGCTTTGGTCAAGAAAGAGTCAAGGAAGAAGATCAAGGCCTTGAGAAGTGACAATGGTGGAGAATATGTCTCTCAAGAGTTTAATGAATTCTATGCAGCGTGTTAGCGCTTGAAATTTCACCTCAGGCTGAGAAAGGTAAACCTCAAGGCAACATCAAACCACTTAGCCTCGTAGCTAGCCCTACGGGGCAGGAGAGGGCTCTCTCCAGTCTATCTCGGTCAAAATCTTCAATGGGCGAGATAAACAATAGGGTAACACTAATTTTAGGCTATTAAACTGATCAAGAGGGTTGATTTGGGATTTTTAGGGTTTTGGGTGGAAAATTGGGGAAATGACAATTTGGGTGCGGGGATTGGACACAGTTTCTGCAAGGGGGTTCTTTGGGGCGAGGTAGGAGATAGTATTGATGCCTTTGATAGAGGTGAATGGATGAGAAAGACAGGTGAGGATCTAAGGAGAGCAAACAATAACTTTGAATTCTCCTTAAGCAGTTGAAAACATTGATATTAAGCAAACTTAAAAGCAGAGCATGACAGTCATGAATTCTACTTTAACACTTCATTTGCCTAATTTGCAGAAGGAATAGTAAGGAAATGATTCACATAACACACTTACAAGTACAAAGAGAAACACACCATCAATACATGTAACCACAAGAATCCCAAAAAGGACTGCAAAACCCTGGTCTTCCTTTGCCAAAAATTGCAGAGATACAGTGAATAATACAATAATAGCTTCTCCCTCAAGAGTCCAACCATGAAAATGAGCAAGAGAGTACATAATATAGATCATCTAACATATTTCCCTGCCTCTAGGGGGCGAGCTCACTATCCTAGGAGCTGTTTCAACCAATTCTAAACTAAGCACTGAAAACTAGGCAGTCAAAACAACTTGCCTCTATAAGCTAGGAAACCAATTCATTCATTTAATTTTCACCTATCTCATGAATGAATCTTCTAGAAGAGATACATAAGTGTAAAAGTATCATAAAATTACATCATTTACAACAAGGAGGATAAAAATAAACTCCAAAAAGTCAAACATAGTCAAAACTGCGTTTTGCTGAGCTGTAAACTGAAATCCTGAGAAATTTACCTGATGGGTCGCGCGCCATTCCTGAACGGGTCACGCGCCGTTGAGAGCACTTTTGGGGCACTTCCAGGTGTCAAAATGGGGCACGAGTAGGCTTGTTGGAAAGGTCAGGATGTCTACTTTCCAACCCAAGTGGAATTTCTAAATTTGGTGGTCATTTTCCCCTCCAAAATTGCAATCTCCCAAGACTGCTTTCTGTGTGTCAAAAATGTGGCAGAAAGTCATTTTTTGCTTGTTTTTTTATTTTCTGGAGGCCCAAAACTTCATAAAATCTCTTGGAAATGGGTGAGCATGTGTAAATTTTCATGAAAAATTTAGAAATTCTAAGTTTTCCCAGAACGGAGTTTCCAAATGAAAGGGTCGCACGGAGGGTGAGACCCGTTGAGAGGACAAAACTTGTTTTTTGCCTGAAAAAACCAAAATTGACCCAAAATGCTCAAAATTTCTTGGAATTTGTGTTGGGGCTGAGCTATTTAGTGCCATGCTCCTTTAAGGAAGCCTCGGCCAAGATGTGGAGGGGATCGGGCCTTTTTCTCCATTTTTGTGCTTTGGCCAACCGCCTGTGGAGCACCTTCATCTTTGCCTTGCACATGTGCATCCGTGCCCAATAATGATTCTTCATTTTTCTCAGCAATTTCTTATCTTGGTTGGCCTTAGCCAACAGCCTCTCCAAATGAGCATTGATCCGGATAAGCATATACTCTCGCTCAACGGGTAATAAATCACTGGGTCTTCTTCGATTCAAGTTGCGGTCACTACGAATCCTCCACAACTCATCAAGAGTTTGCTCATCCTCCAACTGCTTGTTGCGCTGTTCTAGATATGTGATTGTCCATTCTGCCCCTTCTAATCTCTTTTGCAATGCATCATTTTCAGATCTAAGGTGCTGAATGATCTCCTTTGACTCTAGGCTAGGAGAACTGACATCAAGATCAACAAGCTCTATATCTGGAACACCTGATGGCCCCTCATCAATCCTGGGCTGTTTGCCCTTCTCTGATACCTGTGCTGCTGTCGGAGACGAGGCCCCTTCCACCTGGTGTGGAGATAACACTCGTGGTGCTGATGAAGAAGGCGAGACCCCTTCCACCTGGTGTGGAGAAAATACTCGCCTAGCTGCTGCAAATAAGGCCCTGTGGCCTCTCTGATAAGTGACCAATGGAGAAGAGCTGAAATGTCTAGTCTCAGGAATATCATACTGCTAGGATGGTCCTCCCTCCTCATAAACAATCTCAGGATGTGGTAGTGGTGCTGTGAAGAACTCACGAGAGATAAACTCCTCCCATGGGATGCCATGTGAGCCAACTGATGTATGACCACAAGCTGAATCAAACCATAATGATAGAGGCTCCTATATTGTTGTGCTGGGCTCTTCCTCTGCATCACGGGCACCATCCTCTCAATGTTCCGGCACAAGAAAATAGGGATGTTCATCATCTGTACCCGTGTGAAATGCATCAATAAACGAATATGGTACGAATATACCTGTGAAAATCTGCCCTCACAGGTGAAATAGAGCATGATAAGCCTCATCATGGGAGCATACTCACTCCTCAGAAATCTGAAGGGAAATACACCCATCAAGTGTCTCATGAATGCAGGTCTAACGAAAGGCTCATACTGAACACTGTCCAACATCTTGCGCTTATTCCACACCTCTCCGACATTAGGTATTCCTGTGGCTTGAGAAATCATCTCGGGTGTCAATGTAAAATCCACCCCGGCAAGGTTCACATGTCCATCATGCAAGTGAAAAACAAATAAGTGAGCCAACTCCCTGTGATGCTGAATCCGAGAGATCCTCTCGCAAAACTCATAACAAGACATATAACGGAAGCATGATACTGCTATTGGACAAGCCTGCAAATCGGTCAAAGAGGTCGGCTCCTCTCTCCTATGATGACCACCCTTTCCACCCTTGTGAGGCCTCCTCTGTATCTCAAACTCTGAAGCTGATGCATGGTCATCACTTTGCTCATAATTGGTTTCGGTTTCTGACATTGTTTTAAGAGCAAAGTGGCTGAAATGTACTGTTGTTTCTGCTTTGTAAACTGCTGATTAAAATGTTGTTTCAAGGGGACAAGGAGCACGAGGGAAATGTTAGGGGAGGGATACTTTAAAGGGAAAACGGGAATAATAATAAAACAGGGAGTTTAGGGGAAGAATTATTGCATATACATCATTATACAATTTGATTTACAAGGATATTATGAGAGGTAGGGTTAGGGTTTAATTTTTCTTTCTTAGGGAAGAGGGGTAGGGTTTAGGGCTCTTCACAAATTTGGAAGGGAAATTTACATAGAATGATAAGGAATATGAAATGGGAGATGGGAAAAAATGATAACAATGGGATACCTCAAAACAGAATCATAAACCCTAGCAATTTTTACAACTTCAAACCAAAGCACAATGGAGTTTTTCACTTGCAAATGGAGACTTTTACAAATACAATCATGAATTTCTTGAACTGTAGCAAGCAATAATTTTTCATGATGGAGGGCCTACCTTGCAAAATTTGGCAATTCGTGGTTCCTAGGCAAGTTTGCTGGTTGTTTTTGCAGAGAGAGCGTTGATGGGTCGCGCACCTCACCCAACGGGTTGCGCACCTCTGATGGGTCACGCGCGTTATAACTTAACACTGGCGGAGGGCTCCTGACGGGTCACGCGCCTCTGACGGGTCGTGCGCCTGGTTCAACGGGGCACGCGTTTTCCCAACTCACAAACTTCTCTCAAACTCTCTTGCAATCAGTTGTTCTATCACTTGGATGCATAATGAGGCTTGATAGAGGGAGATTAGGGCTTTTATAGCCTTGTTTGAATTAATTTCATATCATAACCCACTTTATAATGTTTTTTCCATGACACTTTATAAACTTGACTTTTTTGGTTTCTTTTTGTCCTGAAATTGATTGATTTGATGCTTTTCTTTGATAATTTTTGCAGGGATAGCATCTGAGGGATCTTGGCAAGGGAGCCAGGGTTACATGCTGTCCTTTGAAGCCCTTTGAATTTTTACAATTTTTTACAAAATTTTGAGAAATAACCTTGGCTTTAAAAATAGGGTTTTTAAATCCAAGATGAAAATTAACTGTACAAGATAGAATCTTTCGAAGAAACACTTTGAAAATCATCCCTCTGGCTTGCTAGGCGCCTATTGACCTTCAGAAACATGACCTTGAAGACAAACTTGACCAAAACCCTAGACCTAGAATTTTGCTCTCAAGACAAGACAAGTAACTTTGAAAAAGTTTAATGACTGAAACAACTTGATCCAGCAGTGCCAAGAGGGGAATAAAGACACCAGCTCCTCCATCAGGGTTATGGCATGCCTAATGGAATGCAATAAGATGACACTGATGAGACACCTATTTATGCAAATGCAAAGAGCTTTGATCGCTAGTGGAGGGCTACTAGACCAAATCTAACATTTGCTCCAATGGGGATGGTAGCTCCTTGGAGGTACCAAGAACCTTAGACCTCTGGGAGAGCAGACCAGTGCTTTATAATCATTGGGCAATGGAGTCATTGTTTACACATGTGACCCAAATTTGGACAACTTTATTGACTTGGACAATTGACTGGACTTTGACAATTGACTGAAAATTGAACTAACTTTGACACAAACTAACTCAACTTTGTGCAGAAAATGGACTGATTAAAACAACCTGAAAAACTCACACCTACTAATCTCTATCTTCAGAATTATAGCCTTCACCGCGGGCCCCAGACTAAAGATGAAAGATCAGTTCACACTTGCTGCAGAATGAAGTAAAATGGTAATTACAATGATAGTGACTAGAGCGGAAAATGCTCAAACATGATACCTTTTGAGCAGCCGGCCATTTACCGACCCACTGAGACAATCATCACCATTCATTTCTCTGAGAAGAAATGCATTTGGACCATGGTATGCTGCAATTTTGTAGGGACCTTTCCACAAGTTGTCGAATTTTCCATGTTTCCCTTTATCTTCATTTCGGGCATTCCATCTCAAAACAACATCATCTATCTGAAAATCATCCGGTTTTGCTTTTTTGTCATAGATTTTCTTTATGCGCTCTTGCAACTTAAGGGAATTTTGAAGAACTTCCTCTCGTGTCTGCTGTAAATGAATCATTTGACTAATCCGCCGTTGCATAGGATCTTCCTCACCCTCAGCTTCTTGAAGCAACTTTGCTACCGGAATACTAAGAGAAGTAGGAAACATTGCATCTGTCCCGTAAACCAGTTCAAAGGGTGACATACCAATTGACTTCTTTTGACTTACCCGATCAGCCCATAATGAATTTACTAACTTTTTGTGCCAACTTTTCTTATTGATTTCCAGCAATTTCTTTATGATGTTGACTAGAGATTTATTCGAAGATTCGGCCAGCCCATTTCCTTGCGGATGGTAGGAGGTCGAATGCCCCAAGCTGATGCTATATCTGTAGCAAAATCAACCATCTTCTTTGATTTAAACGCTGCTGCATTATCTGTAATCAACTTATGTGGACAGCCGAAACATGACAATATGTTATTCTCAAGGAAAGAAATAATTACCGAGTCCGTGGCCTGCCAGGTGGGAATGGCTTCAATCCACTTCGTGAAATAATCAGTGGCGGTCAATATCCATCGATGTTTCCCGGAAGATGCTGGGTGGATTTCGCCAATAAAATCCAAGCCCCATTGCTGAAATGGTGCACTGATTTCAATGGGCTTGAGAGGTAACGACTGCAATTTCTGCTTTCCTTGAAAAATTTGACATTCATGACAACTCTTAACTACTTTATATACATCAGAAAACAATGAAGGCCAATAGAAACCTGCCCTTAGGATTTTATTAGCCGTGGTCTTCCAAAACAAGTGGCCCCCACAGTCACCTTTGTGAAAATCCTCAACAGCTCTCTTAGCTTCTTCCTCGACCAAACAATTCAGCAATATGCCACCGGGGTCTTTCCAATAAAGTGCAGATTTGATGATGCAAAATTTGGCAGCTTAATTTCAATGTCCTAGCTTTGTTTCGAGGCATCCCAGGGGGTGAAGATAAATTTTGAAGCACATATACAATATCAGCATACCAAGGAGAGGAAACAAAGATATCGGATACCTTTAGAGCTGAATTTTCTTCATCTTCATCAGATAAGGCAGCAATCAAATTGATGTCAAGGACATGGAGATTTGTTTCAGCCATCATCTTAGCAAGACCTTGACCCTTGATCAACTTGGTAGGCTTAATTTCCACATCATATTCTAATAGTGCAGCGATCCACTTACCCCTTCTTCCTTCTGGTTCCGCTTGTACCAAAACATCCTTAACAGCTCCATTGTGAACATACGCCAAAATATGAGAATTTAGTATGTACACCCGGAAATCTTTCAAAGCTTTTACCAGTACCAATGCTTGTTTTTCAATGATATTATATTTCAGCGCTCCATCCCTTATGATACGACTGAAAAAAGCTATGGGCTTCTCAACTCCATCTCTCTTTTGCATCAGCACAGCTGCCAATGTATGCTCTGAAGCAAATGAAAATAAAATAAAATCTTGTGTATAATCCGGGCTGATTAGAGTTGGAGATGAAGATAAAATTAACTTTACCAAATCGAAAGACTTTATCGCCTTTTCGGTCCATTTAAGCTGGCTGTCCTTTTTGAGCATGTTGGTTATTTCTCTGAGATGTTCGGCAAGATTAGGAATAAAGAGACGCAGAAAATTCAACTTGCCATTAAAGGACTGAATCTCCCTCTTGTTTCGGGGCTGCTCTAACTGCTGAATTGCTTCCACACGTGCAGGATCTATACGAATGCCATCTTTAGAAATGATATGGCCCAATAGCTTGCCTTCACTCATAGCGAAAAGTCTCTTCTTCGGATTCAATGAGATACCATATTTTCTGCACTTTTGAAACACCATTGCTAAATGATACAAATGCTCTTCATCTGATTTAGAAAACACAGTGAAATCATCAAGATAAATGACCAAAAAGACATCCTTCTCATTAGAAAAGGCCATGTCCATCGCCCGCTGAAAAGTAGCACCCGCGTTTTTCAATCCAAATGGCATCTTGGCATAATGAAATGTCCCCCATGGAGTTGTGAATGCAGTCTTGTCGCGGTCATCCTCATGCACCAAAATCTGATTATACCTGGAATAACCATAAAGTAGAGACATCCTTGATGCGCCAACTACCCGCTGCAATATATGATCCATCTTGGGCAACGGATAATTGTCCTTCAGCGACACCTTATTGAGATTTCTGAAGTCTATACACAAGCGAATCTCGCCGGTCTTCTTTCTCACGGGTACCAAGTTGGAAATCCAGTCGGAAAATCTGATTGGCACTATGATTCCAGACTTATACAACCTATTGACTTCCTTCTCAATCAATGGCAGCAGCTTGGGATTAATTCTTCTCAAATTTTGTCGGAAAGGCTTTTCATTTGGCTTTATGGGAATGGTGTGCTGAATGATACTTGTGTCGTAAGTTTTCAAATCTGAATAGTCCCATGCAAACACATTAGAAAATGAAGACAACAATCTGATATATTCTTTCTTTACCTTGGGCGACACTGCTTTTGATAGCTTCACCATCTTTGGATTCTCAGCTGTCCCGAGATTCACTTCTTCAACACCTCCTTTTGTGGGCCTTAAGGTGGGTTTGCGGGCCACGTCATCTTGATCAAACAACTCTTCCAAAGGAATCAAGCCTTTAGGAATGAAATTGTCCTTAAGCTGCAACACATCCATCTGATTTACTCCTTCAGCTTCCGTGTCTATGGAGATGTCTTTGAAATCACCCTCAACTTGGAGAAAGTCTTTGATTTCTTCATCATCTTGGAAAACTTGCCAACATCTTTGATTGTCTGGAACTGTAGGACGATGTTTCACATATATCTCAAACTTATTGCTGGAATTCATGGGAATTTTTAGATTGCTTGCTACCTTAGCCAATGCATCCGCAACACCATTTTGAATCCGGGGCACACATGTCAAAGTATATTCAGAAAATAGTTTCAAAATATCTAGGACAACATTTCGATATGCTCGCATACGAGGATGCTTGGCCTGAAATTCACCTTTCACTTGCTTTATAACCAACTCGGAGTCACCATATACTACTATCTTCTTTGCCTTCAACTTCCGAAGGATCTTCAGACCAGCAATGAGAGCCTCATATTCCGCCTCATTGTTTGAACAATCAAATGCCAATTTATATGAACATACCCGTACCTTGCTTGGAACTTGGTTTTGGACTGAAAATGGGCTTCGAATCCACACACCTATACCAACACCATTGCTGCCCACCACGCCATCAAAATCCATGGTCCAAAGACCATCCTCATCATCCTCTAAATGCTGAAAATGTGATGTCTCTGCATTTTCTATTTGCTGCCCTTTTATTTCAGCTGTTGGCTTTATGACAGCAGACCTTTCTTCACTTTCCTTTCTCAAAATTTCTCTGAAATTTTCTGAAATGTCTGGTATATCTTCTGCTTGAACTAACTGACTATCTATCTCAGTGAAATTATCCACAAACAAAACAAATGACTCTAAATCTCTATGTACATAATTTACCGGATGATTGACTGGCTTTTCCTTACTAGTGATCATGTATTTCATCTTTTGTTCCCGATATAACTTCCTCATCTGACCAAAGACCAGAATTGTAGCATAGGAAAAATCGAGCTGAAGTGTACCTTTGAGCTTGGCTCCCCAAGATCTTGAAAGCAACATGCCGAACCGCGGAGGAATATCCGCCACCACCACATCCATCAAAACATTCTTCGCTGGAATTTTATCTAAACTCACCACCAAGTCTTTGATCAAACCAATACATTTCACTCGGCTGGAATCAAACGAACACAATTCATGATACTTCCTTGTGATTTCAAGTCCCAACTTCTCCATAATCGTTTTCGGCATCAAATTATGTGAAGCTCCCGAGTCAAACATGGCATTGTGCAACACATACTCATGCAATCGCAAACTGATATAGAATGGAGGAACATCACTTTCAGGAGACTCACCATTTAAAGCAGGCCCAAAAATCAGCTCTGGCTGATCATCTTCTACATTTACCGTGTCTAGCATTGGATCAAAATTCAGCATCTTGGAGATTTGGCCTCGGTAAGTGTTGTTCTTCATGATTTCCGTCAAGGGAATAGACACCTTCGACTTTGCAATCTCATTCTCCAAACTGAAAGTTGAAATATTCTCACCTTCTTTAGCCAGATTGTCTCTTTTTTCACCTCTATCTCTTGGTGCATTTGATGGCTGGTCTATTTTGCTTGCTGATAATGATTGGCCTGCTGGAGGATCACTTATTTCTTTCCCTTTTTTCTGCGGGACAGCAGAACCATTCTTTGTCGATGCCTCTGTTCTCTTTTGGATGGGATTTATGGGAACAACTCGGTTTCTCAATTGTCTTTGCTGACCTTGCTGGGCTGATAAAGCATGCAAATACCCTCTTTGATACTCTTCGGATTCTTCTTGAAGTGCTGCATCATTTGATAAAATATAATGCTCATCTTGGGGAATGATGGAATTACTCACCAACTTTTCCTCTTCTGTAATATAAGTGGGCAAATCATCAGGAGTGAAGAAGTGATTTTCTTCTCCCACCGTATCACCTTCATCCTCTGATTCTTGGCTAACAAAATTCTGCTGAAAAGGAGGTTTCATTTGCTGCTGAACTGCTGCCTCTTGTGCCTTTGTTTCACGCGGCTTGATTCTATATTGTTGTTGCTGTGCACCTCGGAAATTAGGATTACAGATCTGCAGTTCTGGCTTGTCAATACGAACATTTTCAAATGCTCTTTTAAGCTTTTCAACTTCACGAAGAAGCTGATCTGATGTGGATGCTTCCTCTTTGATTGTGACTCGCTTTTCGGCCTTCATCCTTGCTCTTTTATCATTCAAATTCGCTTCAACACTAACAGCAATCTTCTGCATATCCTCCAAGGTAGGTGGATCTCTATCTCGCAATGAATAAGCCATCTCCAGATCAAAACCGTTCGGGAATTTGAGAAGTGCTGATTTTCTAGATGGCCTCAAATCATCTAGAATAGCATTGTAAACTGTATTAAATTTGATAATATAATCTTGGACCGACTCACCATGATTACGCTTGAGGTTGTTGTATTCGGCATTAATCTGAAGTGGATCCTTTCTGATTTCCCATCGATCTAGAAACTGGTTCTGAAGTGCTTCCAAGGTGGGAATGCTTCTAGCTGTCAACCCTCTGAACCACTTTCTAACTTCTCCTCCAAATGTTTGCACGAACAATCGCATGGTAACATCTTCTTCATCTATCTCATATAGATCAAAGAAAGTCATCATTTTTTCAATATGTTGCTGAGCAGGAACACTTTGTGGAGTGCTATCAAACATGGGGATTTTACTTTGATAATCGGCTGGCATATCATGAAGATTTTGGGGAAGAGCAAGTGGGGCAAACCGGGCAGCCATTTCTTTAGGTAGAGTGGGTCTAGGAGTAGCAGGTGGAGTAGGTGTAGCTGTAGTGTGAGGAGTATGAGGAGGAGAAGTGGTATGGGAGGTAGAAGGCGAACCAACTGTAGATGTGGGATAGGTGATTATGGGAGAAACAAAAATAAAAGGAGGATTGGACAGCTCATGCGCCGTGATAGTAGACCCAATATGACCAGATATAGTTTCAACGAACTCAGCAAGATTGGTAGCGTGAATATCCGACTGAAGAGATCTTAGGATGAAATTGTCAACCAATAAATTATGTCTCTCAATTTCAAGAGCAGCTACAAAATCAGGATTAGGAACTAGAGAATCAAGTGTACTTTCAGATTTGGTTTTGAACAAAGACAACTCAAAACTATCGTCAAAATCAATGTCTTCAAGATACTCAAAAATAGCTGGGCATGAATGAGATTTGAATATACGACCAGAATTGGAAGCCAGTTTGGAATTCAAGGAACAAATAACCAATCAGCCTATGAAAACTCTTAACTTAATCATCCAAAATTTTAGAGTTTACAAATGAACTGGGGTAAAAATGCAGATGAAGTGTTACATTCACTAGCTCACGAAGGTCGACTGAAGCAGCGTTTATCTACTTGCGCTGATGCAAAGCAAGAGCGTTTTCGAAGGCTACCTGGCGTATCTTCAGAATCCGTCTAAGACTTATGAATTAAACACATCAGTGAGCAAACAACTTGTTCTTCCCCAGTATGGTCGCCAATATGTTAGCGCTTGAAATTTCACCTCAGGTTGAGAAAGGTAAACCTCAAGGCAACATCAAACCACTTAGCCTCGTAGCTAGCCCTACGGGGCAGGAGAGGGCTCTCTCCGGTCTATCTCGGTCAAAATCTTCAATGGGCGAGATAACCAATAGGGTAACACTGATTTTAGGCTAGTAAACTGATCAAAAGGGTTGATTTGGGTTTCCTTTGGTTTTTGGTGGAAAATTGGGGAAATGACAATTTTGGGTGCGGGGATTGGACACAGTTTCTGTAGGGGGTTCTTTGGGGCGAGGTAGGAGACAGTATTGATGCCTTTGATAGAGGTGAATGGATGAGAAAGACAGGTGAGGAGCTAAGGAGAGCAAACAATAAATTTGAATTCTCCTTAAACAGTTGAAAACATTGATATTAAGCAAACTTAAAAGCAGAGCATGACAGTCATGAATTCTACTTTAACACTTCATTTGCCTAATTTGCAGAAGGAACAGTAAGGAAATGATTCACATAACACACTTACAAGTACAAAGAGAAACACACCATCAATACATGTAACCACAAGAATCCCAAAAAGGACTGCAAAACCCTGGTCTTCCTTTGCCAAAAATTGCAGAGATACAGTGAATAATACAATAATAGCTTCTCCCTCAAGAGTCCAACCATGAAAATGAGCAAGAGAGTACATAATATATATCATCTAACATCTTTCCCTACCTCTAGGGGTCGAGCTCACTATCCTAGGAGCTGTTTCAACCAATTCTAAACTAAGCACTGAAAACTAGGCAGTCAAAACAACTTGCCTCTATAAGCTAGGAAACCAATTCATTCATTTAATTTTCACCTATCTCATGAATGAATCTTCTAGAAGAGATACATAAGTGTAAAAGTATCATAAAATTACATCATTTACAACAAGGAGGATAAAAATCAACTCCAAAAAGTCAAACATAGTCAAAACTGCGTTTTGCTGAGCTGTAAACTGAAATCCTGAGCAATTTGCCTGATGGGTCGCGCGCCATTCCTGAACGGGTCGCGCGCCTTTGAGAGCACTTTTGGGGCACTTCCCGGTGTCCAAATGGGGCAAGAGTAGGCTTGTTGGAAAGGTCTGGATGTATACTTTCCAACCCAAGTGGAATTTCTGAATTTGGTGGTCATGTGCCCCTCCAAAATTGCAATCTCCCAAGACTTCTTTCTGTGTGTAAAAAATGTGGCAGAAAGTCATTTTTTGCTTGTTTTTTTGACTTTCTGGAGGCCCAAAACTTCATAAAATCTCTTGGAAATGGGTGAGAATGTGTAACGTTTCATGACAAATCTAGAAATGCTGAGTTTTCCCAGAACGGAGTTGCCAAATGAAAGGGTCGCGCGGAGGGTGAGACCCGTTGAGAGGACAAAACCTGTTTTTTGCCTGAAAAAACCAAAATTGACCCAAAATGCTCAAAATTTCTTGGAATTTGTGTTGGGGCTGAGCTATTTAGTTCCATACTCCTTTAAGGAAGCCTCGGCCAAGATGTGGAGGGGATCGGGCCTTTTTCTCCGTTTTTGTGCTTTGGCCAACTGCCTTTGGAGCACCTTCATCTTTGCCTTGCACACGTGCATCCGTGCCCAATAATGATTCTTCATGTTTCTCAGCAATTTCTTATCTTGGTTGGCCTTAGAAAACAGCCTCTCCAAATGAGCATTGAGCCAGATAAGCATAGAATCTCGCTCAACGGGCAATAAATCACTGGGTCTTCTTCGATTCAAGTTGCGGTCACTACGAATCCTCCACAACTCATCAAGAGTTTGCTCATCCTCCAACTGCTTGTTGCGCTGTTCTAGATATGTGATTGTCCATTGTGCCCCTTCTAATCTCTTCTGCAATGCATTATTTTCAGCTCTAAGGTGCTAAATGATCTCCTTTGACTCTAGGCTAGGAGAACTGACATCAAGATCAACAAGCTCTATATCTGGAACACCTGATGGCCCCTCATCAATCCTGGGCTATTTTCCCCTCTCTGATACCTGTGCTGCTGTCGGAGATGAGGCCCCTTCCACCTGGTGTGGAGATAACACTCGTGGTGCTGATGAAGAAGGCGAGACCCCTTCCACCTGGTGTGGAGAAAATACTCGCCTAGCTGCTGCAAATAAGGCCCTGTGGCCTCTCTGATAAGTGACCAATGGAGAATAGCTGACATGTCTAGTCTCAGGAATATCATACTACTATGATGGTCCTCCCTCCTCATAAACAATTCTCAGGATGTGGTAGTGGTGCTGTGAAGAACTCACGAGAGATAAACTCCTCCCATGGGATGCCATGCTGAGCCAACTGATGTATGACCACAAGCTGAATCAAACCATAATGATAGAGGCTCCTATATTGTTGTGCTGGGCTCTTCCTCTGCATCACGGGCACCATCCTCTCAATGTTCCGACACAAGAAAACAAGGATTTTCATCATCCGTACCCGTGTGAAATGCATCAATAGACGAATATGGTACGAATATACCTGTGAAAATCTACCCTCACAGGTGAAATAGAGCATGATAAGCCTCATCATGGGAGCATACTCACTCCTCAGAAATCTGAAGGGAAATACACCCATCAAGTGTCTCATGAATGCAGGTCTAACGAAAGGCTCATACTGAACACTGTCCAACATCTTGCGCTTATTCCACACCTCTCGGACATTAGGTATTCCTGTGGCTTGAGCAATCATCTCGGGTGTCAATGTAAAATCCACCCCGGCAAGGTTCACATGTCCATCATGCAAATGCAAAACAAATAAGTGAGCCAACTCCCTGTGATGCTGAATCCGAGAGATCCTCTCGCAAAACTCATAACAAGACATATAACGGAAGCATGATACTGCTATTGGACAAGCCTGCAAATCGGTCAAAGAGGTGGGCTCCTCTCTCCTATGATGACCGCCCTTTCCAACCTTGTGAGGCCTCCTCTATATCTCAAACTCTGAAGCTGATCTCATAATTGGTTTCGGTTTCTGACATTGTTTTAAGAGCAAAGTGGCTGAAATGTACTGTTGTTTCTGCTTTGTAAACTGTTGATTAAAATGTTGTTTCAAGGGGACAAGGAGCATGAGGGAAATGTTAGGGGATGGATACTTTAAAGGGAAAACGGGAATAATAATAAAACAGGGAGTTTAGGGGAAGAATTATTGCATATACATCATTATACAATTTGATTTACAAGGATATTATGAGAGGTAGGGTTAGGGTTTAATTTTTCTTTCTTAGGGAAGAGGGGTAGGGTTTAGGGCTCTTCACAAATTTGGAAGGGAAATTTACATAGAATGATAAGGAATATGAAATGGGAGATGGGAAAAAATGATAGCAATGGGATACCTCAAAACAGCATCATAAACCCTAGCAATTTTTACAACTTCAAACCAAAGCACAATGGAGTTTTTCACTTGCAAATGGAGACTTTTACAAATACAATCATGACTTTCTTGAACTGTAGCAAGCAATAATTTTTCATGATGGAGGGCCGACCTTGCAAAATTTGGAAATTCATGGTTCCTTGGCAAGTTTGTTGGCTGTTTTTGCAAAGAGAGCGCTGATGGGTCGCACGCCTCACCCAACGGGTCGCGCGCCTCTGACGGGTCGTGTGCGTTATAACTTAACACTGGCGGAGGGCTCCTGACGGGTCGCGCGCCTCTGACAGGTCGCGCGCCTTCCCAACTCACAAACTTCGCTCAAACTCTCTTGCAATCAGTTGTTCTATCACTTGGATGCATAATGAGGCTTGATAGAGGGAGATTAGGGCTTTTATAGCCTTGTTTGAATTAATTTCATATCATAACCCACTTTATAATGTTTTTTCCATGACACTTTATAAACTTGACTTTTTTGGTTTCTTTTTGTCCTGAAATTGATTGATTTTATGCTTTTCTTTGATAATTTTTGCAGGGATAGCATCTGAGGGATCTTGGCAAGGGAGCCAGCGTTACATGCTGTCCTTTGAAGCCCTTTGAATTTTTACAATTTTTTACAAAATTTTGAGAAATAACCTTGCCTTTAAAAACAGGGTTTTTAAATCCAAGGTGAAAATTAACTGTACAAGATAGAATCTTTCAAAGAAACACTTTGAAAATCATCCCTCTGGCTTGTTGGGCTCCTATTGACCTTCAGAAACATGACCTTGAAGACAAACTTGACCAAAACCCTAGACCTAGAATTTTGCTCTCAAGACAAGACAAGTAACTTTGAAAAAGTTTAATGACTGAAACAACTTGATCCAGCAGTGCCAAGAGGGGAATAAAGACACCAGCTCCTCCATCAGGGTTATGGCATGCCTAATGGAATGCAATAAGATGACACTGATGAGACACCTATTTATGCAAATGCAAAGAGCTCTGATCACTAGTGGAGGGCTACTAGACCGACTCTAACATTCGCTCCAATGGGGATGGTAGCTCCTTGGAGGTACCAAGAACCTTAGACCTCTGGGAGAGCATACCAGTGCTTTATAATCATTGGGCAATGGAGTCATTATTTACACATGTGACCCAAATTTGGACAACTTTATTGACTTGGACAATTGACTGGACTTTGACAATTGACTGAAAATTGAACTAACTTTGACACAAACTAACTCAACTTTGTGCAGAAAATGGACTGATTAAAACAACCTGAAAAACTCACACCAACTAATCTCTATCTTCAGAATTATAGCCTTCACCGCGGGCCCCAGACTAAAGATGAAAGATCAGTTCACACTTGCTGCAGAATGAAGTAAAATGGTAATTACAATGATAGTGACTAGAGCGGAAAATGCTCAAACATGATACCTTTTGAGCAGCCGGCCATTTACCGACCCACTGAGACAATCATCACCGTTCATTTCTTTGAGAAGAAAGACATTTGGACCACGGTATGCTGCAATTTTGTAGGGACCTTTCCACAAGTTGTCGAATTTTCCATGTTTCCCTTTATCTTCATTTCGGGCATCCCATCTCAAAACAACATCATCTATCTGAAAATCATCCGGTTTTGCTTTTTTGTCATAGATTTTCTTTATGCGCTCTTGCAACTTAAGGGAATTTTGAAGAACTTCCTCTCGTGTCTGTTGTAAATGAATCATTTGACTAATCCGCCGTTGCATAGGATCTTCCTCACCATCAGCTTCTTGAAGCAACTTTGCTACCAGAATACTAAGAGAAGTAGGAAACATTGCATCTGTCCCGTAAACCAGTTCAAAGGGTGACATACCAATTGACTTCTTTTGACTTACCCGATCAGCCCATAATGCATTTACTAACTTTTTGTGCCAGCTTTTCTTATTGATTTCCAGCAATTTCTTTATGATGTTGAGTAGAGATTTATTCGAAGATTCGTCCAGCCCATTTCCTTGTGGATGGTAGGCGGTCGAATGCCCCAAGCTGATGCTATATTTGTAGCAAAAATCAACCATCTTCTTTGATTTAAACGCTGCTGCATTATCTGTAATCAACTTATGTGGAACGCCAGGAACGTGATGTGCGCAGTTGACCCTCGACATGGGTGTTACCTGATAGCCTCTAATTAACTAGTGGTTGTTCTGTTTAGTGCCTGATTTTCATGATGTTTTCTCTTATCACTGAGAATGCCAAGTAAAAATATGCCTAAAACAAAACAAAGACACCTGTCATAGCAGAGAAACAGGAACCAATGATCTATTTTTCGATTGCAGTTGTGAAGTGGCATTCAAAGGTCGATTGCCTATTTCTGTCTTTAGTTAGTCTACGCTCCAGGATTAGTTTTCATGGGTCATTGAAGCTGGAATAATGGAAGGCTTTTCTATCTTTAGAGATTCTTTTCTATTTTTGTAGCTTCAGGTGAAACAACGCCCCTGTTTTGGGGTCGATTTGTTTTCCCTTAGCAAAGATTATTTAATGTATTAAAAAATCATTTGTAAAAGTCAGAGAGTGAAGAGAGAATTCTGAGTGCTGGTGGAGGAGAACAAAGAGTTCCATTGTTCAGTTGTTTGACAGAGATTTTAATAAAAAATGTAGCTCTGACCCCTGAGATTCCTGTGGTATGACAATTTAGCATAAGTTTTCCTTCTGTTTCATATGTAACCTGTTATGTTTTCATTTCACTTCATGATCATTTCTAATTGAAAAAATGAAGTGTTAAGGTAGAATTTATCTTTGTATGCTCTGCCTTTAAGTTTGTTCAATATTTAATGTTTTCTTCGGTTTGACAAGGATTCATCTTCTATGCCCTTGTCAGCTCCTCAGCAGTCTTGCCATCCCATTTAATCTCAATCTGATGTTAAATTTCTTGCCTACCTTGCCTCAGTAGATAATCTGTGTTTTTTATTATATTTCTCTATTCAAGCTATTTCTTTGCCCATGCAGCCCAGAAAAACCCCATCACTTTATCAAAAACCCTTTTATCAATTTACTAGCCTAAAATCAGTTTCTTTTAAAAGTCATCTTAGCCCCTTTTGGAAAACGTTTTGCTAAGATAGACCGGAGAGAACCCTTTCCTGCCCCGTAGGGCTAGCTACAAGGCTAAGTGGTTTGATGTTGCCTTGGAGTTTACCTTTTTCAGCCTGAGGTGAAATTTCAAGCGCTAACACAACGGAAGGAATTAAATGAGAGTTGATGGCACCTAATAACCCACAGAAGAATGGGGTGGCTGAGAGGAAGAACAAAACTATTGTAGGGGTAGCACGAGAAATGTTGCATGACCAAGGCCTACCACTTCACTTGTGGGCTGAGGCATGCAACACAGTGGCCTATTTGCAGAATAGAAGTCTGCATCGCATACTTGGGTTGAAGACACCAGAGGAAGCTTTCTCTGATAAGAGACCAAATGTGGGTCACTTCAAGATCTTTGGCTCATCGGTATATTTCCATGTGACAAAGGATGCATGGAAGAAGCTTGAGCCGATAGCAAAGTTGGGGATATTTGTGGGCAGGGAAAATTTTAATAACCACCCTAAATTTATATGAATAATAAATGGGCTAATCCCCATGATACATAGGAAAAATGGGAGGCGATTTTATCAATAATATAATATGTATATATAATTTTTTTGGCGAATCTCTCACCAGATTATATTATCTTGTACAGTGATGGAGAATCTTTCACTGAATTATATAATCTTGTAAGATCTTGTCAAATCTTTTAGTGAATAATAAAACATTGTGAAGTCTTGTGAATGTTTTGTTAAAGTATGAAACCATATATGATAATAAGAAAACATATTCATTAAACTGTAATATACTAACATACATGTTTGGAAAAAGAAACATAATTTTCCCTTCCTACAAACAATGTTCCAAGTTTCATTGGCCATGTTTGTCAAGGTTCTTACAATACACTCTTTCATATCCTTCTATTAGTTTTGATAATATTCCACAACAAAGTTCTTGTAGGTGTTGATATTGACAATGAGTTCTGTCAAGGTAGGAGAGATTAATCTTTTCTCTACAACTTTTGTTGGGCTACCACTTTTTTGAAGTTATCAAATTTCTTTCTTATTCCATAGACTCCAACTACGAGATAAAAAAAAAAAAAAAAAAAAAAAAACACATCAAGTTTGTTTACCCCAACACGCCAACAAGTAGAAAGCCCCAACTATATTATATAAGAAAGTATTAGGTATCCCAAGGGCTTGAAGGGGATCTAATTGAAAGAAGTGACCATTGTGAGAATCCTTCCAATCAATATATGAATAGATAAATGTAGATTTATTATTATTTTAATTGGAAATCTTCAATTAAATAATAAAATTTAATTACGTCTCTCCCAATTTAAATTTCTTATTAGCATAATTCACTACCCTCATAGGTCTCGCATTTTTTAACAGCGTTGTAACATGTAGATTAATTTCCTTTTTTGTGAACAATCTCCACCTTTTAGGAAAATATGGTGCAGTGGCTCCAACCCCTACAGAGCATTAGGACAAACTAAGAATAGCACAGAAGATGAAAGGTTGTACAAACCAACTTATTTTTCAAACATCTAATCCAGCATCAGTACCTAAACTTTTTCATGAAGATATCATGTTGAGAATGTTTGAAAAATGGTGATCTTCTGCAAGGGTGATGCAGAAAGAGTGATAAGGTTTCATTGTTTTGAATTTTTTTTTTGTTAAATCAGAAAAAGTTAAAAACCAATATTAATGGAGATATTGGTATTTTTTACTAAATTTTGTGAAGTGACTAAATGTAGCTTTAACCATTCACCTTAAGATGTTTTTACAATATAATTTCCTAACTCTATTTAATATCTTCATTATCATAAAAACCAACCTATATCCATCTTAACTCCACATCTACCACTCTTAGGGGATGAAATCTATTTATCCCCCCTGAGCACTTGGTAGACCCAGAATTAAGATGGATCTAAGATGATAGAATTTCCCCTTTAAATAGTCTATTCTCACATGAATACCATGGTATTACCATGGGTCAATACGACGGGTTATCAGAAACCTGCAGCTTAAAAATTACTATTAGTAATTTATAAAAATTAATAAAACTAATAATTGATTTTTATTTTATTTTTTATTTTAACCAAGTTAAAATGTTTAACATACATTAAATTACAGCATCCATTTTTACTCTTGATCCACCAAGCCCCAAGAGGGATCAAATATTTTTTCACTCTATGCTAGTTTGCATATCACGATATTTGATACCTTTCGGGGCTTAGTAGATCCAGAGTAAATATGGATCTATGCTGGTTTAATTCCCCCATTTAAATAGGCTACATTCCACGTGAATACCATGGTTCAATACCATGTGCCATTTTTATTTTTATTAATACTAATATTAGGGTTAATAATGTTTTTTTTTTCATGGTATTAATAATAATCTAGCCCATGGTATTTGGCCCATAGTATTTTGCCCATAGGTTTCACCTAAATATAACGCATTTTTTTAGTGTTCGTAAATATAAGGTGACTTATGGAGTAAATATAAAAAAATGTTTTATTTGTTTACCATACCTCTCGTTTATTTATATTTTTATTAATTTACCATACCTTTTTTACAAATATGGTATTTGGCCCATAGGATTCACTTAAATAAAACCTCTTTTTTGAGCCTTCATAAATAGAAAGAGGGTTATGGACTAAATATAAAAAGAGGTTTTATTTATTTACCATACATCTAGTTTATTTATATTTTTATTTATTTACCATACCTTTTGAGTAAGTATAAAAAGAGGTTTTATTTATTTACCATACCTCCACTTTATTTATATTTTTATTTGTTTACACCCTTGCATGTATATAAGGTGACTTATGGAGTAAATATAAAAAATGTTTTATTTATTTACCATACCTCTCATTTATTTATATTTTTATTAATTTACCATACCTCTTTTATAAATATGGTATTTGGCCCATAGGATTCACTTAAATAAAACCTATTCTTGAAAATTAGGGCGAATGGACGCTTGTAACTCCTAATTTCAAGAGCTAAATTTACATTTTTTACCCTCTCCCTTAAAATAAGGTGGGCTATTTGAGGCGATTTGTAAAGATGTACTATGATACAAAATATTTGCCCACTAAAAATTTAAAACCCCTTAATTTCGCCAAAGGGCGAACATTCACCCCTAAAATTTTCCATGTTTGTGGGGTACATTGATACACCTCATAACTATCGGGTGTACTTTCCTACAAGTCGGAGGACAGTGGTTCACATAGATCTCAAGTTTGATGAGCAGAAGGCCATGCGAATTTCCCTTGAGAGGGAGCTCCAACTACAAGTTGTGGAGGAACTTTTGGTTCTTAAGGAGGAGGAGCCACAGACTGATGCAGAGCAGCCGCATGCAGAGGTTCCAGGAGTGGAGACATCCACTCAAGGAGAGTCTTCTAGAGATGGATGGAAGTGCACAAGAGAAGTTGACAGATTATTGGAGGATGCAAGAGAGAATGTGGGAGCACCATCCTATCAGCGCAGATAGAGAAGGTCACCTGAGAGGTACACTGGATACATGGCCCTTGCTGGGGAAAGTGTTGAGACCGAGCCATCTTCCTTTGAGGAAGCAATGCAACAATCGTTTTGGGTTGATGCTATGGTGGAGGAGTATGACTCCATAGTTTGTAACAATGTTTGGGATGTGGTCCTGAGACCGAAGAACAAGTCAGTTGTGAGTTCTCGTTGGCTTTACAAGGTCAAGCAAGCTGCTGATGGTAGTGTGGAGAAGCATAAGGCAAGATTTTTTGCCTGTGGCTTTTCACAGGTCAAGGGGATTGACTATGATGAGACTTTTACTCTTGTCGCAAGGTACTCATCTATCAGATCTATGCTGGAACTATCATCACAGATGGGTTGGAAGATCCATCAGATGGATGTGAAGACTGCATTTCTCAATGACCAGATTCAGGAAGAGGTGTACATAGAGCAACCATAAGATTTTGATATCTTCGATCATGAGTTGCATGTGTGCCGACTCAAGAGAGCGTTGTACGGGCTGAAGCAAGCACCTCGTGCTTGGTACACCAGGATAGACAACTACTTCACTAGGTTGGGATTCACAAAGAGTGAAGCAGATACGAACCTGTACCACATCGTGGTGAAAGGTAAGCTGTTGATCATCATACTTTATGTTGATGATCTCATATTGACTGGTGATGATCAGTTGATTGTGTCTTGTAAGGAGGACCTTGTAAGAGAATTCGAGATGAAAGACATGGGTCTCATGCATTACTTCCTTAGCATGGAAGTGTGGCATAAGGATGGGGAGTTGTTTGTGTCTCAGGGCAAGTATGCCAATGAGATACTCAGGAGATTCCACATGGAGCAAGAGGCTGACATTTTGACAAAGGCATTGTCAAAGTGTAAATTTGAGTTCCATAGAGACAGGGTCGGGGTGGCAGATAATCCCTTTCTTGTTGACAGGGAGTGTTGAAATATGGCAACAAGAATATTCCAATTTAATTTGTCCTTGAATTAAATTGTGAATTAAAATCGAATTTAGTCTTAACAGCTACTTGGAAACAATTAATTAGTTTATTTTAAATTAATTAGTTGTAGAAATTCAAGTTAGAAGTATTTCTGAAGTCATGCAAGAGTTATCCCTTAAAGTAAGGAGATAAGATTGAGTTATATTTGAGTTGTAATTAGTTAACTCAGTTTATTGAGTTAAGTCTAGTTAAATTTGTTCCAAACTATTTGAGGAACTAATAGTGAGTTAGCAGTCAGTTGATGCTTTAATGCACTCAACTACTGCTACTGCAGTTAACTGAAGATTCCCTCATCAGAAACTCATGCATGTCTATTCTGAGAAAGACCCAGTTGAGATTAATGTTCAAGGATGGTGTACGATCAGTTGCATGTGTTTTCTCATGGAGAAAACTCATGCATGCAGTCAAGGATTCATCCTTGAGGATTGCGTAGTTTTGAAGACTTGTTTTTCCACTTGGTAATAGGCTAATCATCCACAAGGAACAACGCAAGGAAATAGGAGCTTGGAGGGCAGAGAGGAAGGCTGGAGAGAAGCCAAGATTGCCTGTGAGCATCTATGAGGATTGTATGTACTGAGGTCTAGCTAGCTATGAGAGCTAAGGCTTTGTATAATTCCTATGTATTTCCACCATGTATGATAATACAATAGTGTGGGGTTTTTATCTCAAGCTTTCCCCAAAGTATTTTCATGTGTATTGTGCCATTGATTCTTCTTCTTCTTCTTCTGATTATATTGTTCAGCTCGATCTTTAAGCTTCCGCAAATTGATAGTAGAAGTAGGTTATAGTATTATGCTTTGATTTATATTGCATTATTGGGTTAGCCTATCATAGATTTTCTACACATAGATTGGAAGAAAAGCATTGTCAACATAAATTAAACCTCAAGTACAAATAATTAAACTATTTCCAAATGGCCAAAATATGATGATGAAACTACCCCTCTAGGAAACCAAGTCACCCCACCACCATGTCATTGATTTCAAATCCCCACATAGGATGTCAACATTGGTAGAATCAACAAAGGCAAACAAAAAATATGGTGAAAGGAAAATCTAAAAAATTCACAAGGACAAACACCATGAGCAACACTTCTACCAAAAAGATGAAGAGTAAATATTTGTTTCGAAGATGCTATGAAGGGTTGAATGCTAATTAAAATGACATAAAAAAACTAGTGCAAAAAAACCAAATTTCATATGCATCCTCAACATACATTTCCAACATAAAGAGATCCACTATTGGCAAAATCCTGAGACAAAACCATCACCAATACAATGCTAAACATCAAGTACACTCACCATGAAAAATACCACGAGTAACACCTCCTCTAGAGAGACCAAACATTTTGAATATGATGGATTGAACGATAAACAAAAGAAAATAAAAAATCAACACAAGACATACTAGAAACCACAAGCATCCTCTATGTGCAATCCCCACACAAAGAACTCCACTATGCACAAAACTCAAAGATAAAAACACTACCAATACAATGTTAACCCTCAAGTACAATGAATTAAATTGCTCCATGCCATGAGAATAAAATGAAAAAATTGTCCCTCCAGAAACCCACATGAACCCATCATTACATCTTGGGATGCAAATCCCAATGCGAGATGTTAATGTAAGAAGAACCAACGCGATCATCGAAGAAGAATCATGGATTTCAGTTGTTGAGACTACATCTAGGCTAATTGGGGTTTTTGAGGTCATTGAATGCATTTTTATAATTCCAACAATGGAAAATTGTAATTCCAACAACTCTTCTATAGTTGGATTTTGGTGAGATTGCTAGAAAATGTGCAAATGATAGAACATTTGCACTCATTCAATGAGCATAGTCTAAATGCTCTACACTTTGCTCTTTTCTGGACATATTTTCTAATCAAATTTACTTGAAATTTGACTAGAATTGTTGAAATTGTATATTTGAGTTGTTGATTTTCTATAATTTAAGTGGCTCTAGAGATTTTTTAAAATATTGCATCTATTTTTATATTTAAGAATACAATTTTAACAACATGAAATTATAATCTCAAAATTGTTTTTATCACTAAAGTCTAATGAAAAAAGACTAATATATAAAACATTTAAACTCAACTTATTAAAAAAATTATATATTCAAAAGCTCCCACCCTTGGAAGAAAACCAATCTTACCCTTTAAATTTTGAAATATTATTTATATAAATTTCAATAAATTTATTAAGTATTGAATTCCAAATAAAATTTACAACTTTCTTTGGTCTCACAATATCACAATGAATATGCTAATTTAAACCTACTTTGCATCCTTAATTACTTTATGTAGCAAGTGCTCTATATGTTATTGTTTAATGAGTGACTAAATTACAAACCATGACCCACTAAATTTGTGTTTTATATGCTCTATATGTTATTGTTTAATGAGTGACTAAATTCCTAACCACGACCCACTAAATTTGTGTTTTATATGTTATTGTTTAATGAGTGACTAAATTCCTAACCCTGACTCACTAAATTTGTGCTCTATATGTTATTATTTTTATATGTTATTGTTTAATGAGTGACTAAATTCCTAACCCTGACCCACTAAATTTGTGCTCTATATGTTATTGTTTTAATGAGTGATGTGTGTATATCATGTAAATTCCTAACCATGAACCATTGAATATGTGGGTTTTTATTTTCTGAAATAAATCCATAGAAGTCTAATCAATGAGGTTATTATTTTTCTAAAATAGATCCATAAAATTCTAATTGATTTTGTGAATTTCATTTTCTTATAAAACCTTATTTATAAATTCATCCTAATTTTGAGGTTGTAATGAAACTATCACTAAATCATGATCTTGAAACCATGATTTATAAATTAAATCATGATACGGAACCCATAATGCATTGATTTAAAATTCTTCCTAATTTTCAGACATAATGAAATCATGAGTTCGAAACCATGATTTATTGTTGAATTGCAAGTGGATTCATGTTTAAAAATTAATATATTTTGTTTGCTATTCTCTTGAATCCTCCATCTTAAATGCCTTAACATTTGTAGTATACTTAATTTTCTGAATTTACGGAACTATTCCAAGTCAGTTGGGATAGAGACACCCAAGTCCATTTGGGTGCATTGCAAAATCATGATTTTCAAAATCCGACGGGATTTTATCAAATTCCGAAAGAATTTGTTCACTTCTCTATTGCCCAAGCCCAAGTCATCATGCCAATTTGTATGACTCTTCAACCTTCTTCTCTAACTTTTCTTATAGGCAATGAAAGTGAATTCATATGCAACACTACATGGATAAAGCTGTTATTTCCATGCTTCTCAGCCTTTTTATATTGTTGGCAGATTTGGATGATGCGACTGCCGCTACTTTCAATTCGTCAAGGGAGTTTCCATATTACACTCATGGCAGAACTAGTAAGTCCCCATTATTTATCCAAAAACATGTTGAATGGAAATATTCCCATATCTTTACAGAATTGTACATTGTTAGATGGCATCAAGGTGTTGGAGAAAAAACTTAGTGGACACCTAGGCATAGTGTTTCCAATTTCTTTGGAGGTTGTTTCTGATCATTCTAACAGTTTTTCTGGGAATCTTCCTTCATATTTTGCCAATTACATTGCACTTCAAGTACTAGATTTGAGGAGGGAGAAATAGATTGATAGGAAAACTTCCCGAATATTATGCATCTTTTCAATCATTATGAGTTTTAAGTGTTAGTTATAATAAGATTCAAGGTAGTATTTTTTATTGTATCACAAATCTCTCTAAACTACAAGTGTTGGATTTATCCAATAATAAATTTATAGGGAGAATACCCTTTAATTTAGGGAGACTCCTAGGATTTCAAATACCAAGGTCTTCCCAGTTTAGTGATAATACATTATATATTGATGTCAAGTTATCATTAAAGGCTTTGAGTATTCTCAGACTAACATATGTGTTAGATACAAATATTATGTGGACTTGTCCAATAATAATTTCATTGGAGAAATACCCCAAAGATGGGAAATTTGAGTGACTTGCGGTTGTTGAATATATTTAGAAATCACTTGGAAGGGAAAATGCCTGCCTCTCTCAGTGAGATATCTACTTTGGAGTAGTTAGACTTGGCTAAAAATAATTTGAGTGGAGGGATTCCTTAAGAACTCTATAAATTAACCAAGCTGGCATATCTAGATGTGTCATTTAACAGTCTTTATGGGCGAATCCCAGAAGGAACACAATTGGACACTTTTAGTGTGCCTTCATTCCAAATGAACAAGTGCTTATGTGGTTATCCTTTACAAGCATGCAATAAAGCCACCCCCAAAAAATGAGATGGACTCTATGCAAATGTTAGTGAAGATCAAGGATGGTTGAATAGTGTGGATGAACATATCTCATTAATTTCATTAGGGTTAGGAGTAGGAATTGTCTTTGGTGGAGTTGTAACATTGATAATTATGTGGGATAAAGCATGGAATTGGATGGTACCTCCAAAGATAAAACCATTTTATGGAGTGTATCGATTTCCTAAATAACTTATCTTTTATCCAACCATAATACTATTCTCATAAAATATGTACTAAAAATTAAAATAATATCAATATTTTCATGAATAAAATATGATTGGTTTTTATAATTTATATTTTTATTTTTCATTACCACTTAATTATGATTTCTTTTTACAATTTCTAGCCTTTTACTTCCTAGTTTACACATATTTCACACTATTTTCAATAGTGTTGTTAGGTCCCTATACTACTAGTATAGCCCCTTATTGTTATTAGTGCAACCCCCTTATTATAGTGTTGTGCCCATGTAGTCCCCATATTGTTATTATTGTGCCCCATAGAAGCCCACTATTGTTATTGTTGTGGCCTTACATTATTATTGTTATGTTGGCTCTGATTACATTATGACCCTTTAAACTTCTATATATAGAAATGAGGCCTTGTCATTTGTATCATCCAAGACTTGTTCATTTTTGTAATGTAAAGGAGGTTTCCCCCTTGAAGAAGTTGATTTCTAAGGCGTTGATCTATCTTTTCTATCATTTTGTGAGCTGGTTTCATAACATTTGGTATCAGAGCTTTGGATTCTAGTGTTTTGCTTCTCCAAATAGGTCATTGTGGAATTTTCCCGATAACGTTTTCGCTACGAAGTTTCAGAAGCTAAAAAAAAAAACCCATTTGAACCGAAATCGTGCTGAAGCTCGGGTCTGAATTTCAAATCTTGTATCGCTATAAGTTCGGAGATATGATCCAAGGAAGTTAGGGTTTCTGCAGGCTCTCGAGTTACATCCCAAACAGGTGAACTGGGGAAAATTGTCATAACTTTCTCTCTAAGTATCAAATTGAAATTTCATAAGAAGATATAGAAATGGGATGGAATGTACTTTTTGGTGTATTGTTTTCAGGTCTAAAGGTTGAAACAGTAACATGTGGCACTTTGTACAAGTTCGTTCTACTGAAAAAGTATATAAGCAGGTCATCTTGGGAGATTGGCATAACTCTTTCTTGGAGAATCCAATTTCGATCAGACTAGTGGCATTGGAAAGAGGACGCAGAGGGCTACTGCAAGTCACAATTCCAGACCTTGGAGATCCGAAATTATAGAGTTACAGTTGTTTCAAGATCGAGCTCCTAAAATCAAGAAAATGAGATATGAGGAAGTTTGATGGCAAGGATCCAATAAATTGGATACTACAGATGGAACAATATTTTGATCTACATGATGTACAAATGTTACAAAAGGTACATATTGCATCTTTATATTTAGAATTGAATCAATGTTTATGGTATAAAGGGCTTTGTTCTCGTAAACCACTTGTCACTTGGTCAATTTTCACGAAGGAAATGATAGTACACTATGAGGTAGTACATTATGAGGATACAAAGAGAAACACCTTCTTTAGCTAATTAATAAATCTCAAACAAAAGGGTTCAATGGCAGAGCACATTAAGGACTTCCAAAAATTGAATATAAGGGTAAATGATATACCAGAGAAGCAAAGGATTGATGTCTTCATAGGTTCTTTAAAGGATAACATTCAACATGAGGTTCATATTTGGGAACTTGATTCATTAGAGAAGGCATTCAGGTTGGCAATAAATATTGAAAGTGGAATTATGGAAGCAAGGAATCCTACAACTCACAACTATAAATATGGAAGTGTTTTTTCTCCTATCCTTCCACAACCTACAAGGTTTACGCCACAACAATTGGAAGAAAAAAGATAAAAAGGGCTTTGTTACATTTGTGATAGCAAATACAATAAAGGTCATAAGTGTTCTGATAAGAAATTATTTTACTTAGATTATGAATAGGAGGAAGAAAAAGATCAAGAAACATCAAAATAAGAGGATATACACCAGGAACCAACCCTAGAGAAAGAAGAAATGAATCCAATCATATCTTGTAAAGAATTGGTGATAATTACCACTCCTCAAACTCTCAAGAAAGAAGGACATATCAAGAAGAAAAAGGTAATAGTGTTGATTTATTCGGGCAATACCCATAATTTTATTCATTGTAAGATAGGGAAGGAATTGAATTGCCTCCTATATCAAGCACCAGAGTGTCAAGTGATGGTTTCAAATAGAAGAACGATAAATGTCTCTAGAAAGTACCATAATATCAAGCTATCGATGGGGGAATATGTTTTGAATAGTCCAATGCTTTCCATTCCAATGGGTGGCGCTGATGTTGTACTAGGAGTCCAATGGCTACAATCTTTGGGGAAACAGGGAAAGGTAATTAGCTCTAATGGCATGACAAAGATTCCAAAGGAATAAGAACGTGGCGTAATTTCACATTTATGTTCGCTAGAGGTTCCCACGTCGAAATCATCTATTTCTCCAGATCTCCAAAAAGTCTTGGACAATCATTCCAAGGTATTTGAGACTCCCAAAGGCCTCCCATATATTTGTGATCATGATCATGCTATTCTTTTTCTAGGAAGTGTTCCTCCAAACATCAGGCCTTATAGATATCCCTCTGCACAAAAGAGTGAAATTGAATATATGGTTGCAGAAATGATAGAGGCTAGTATAATTCAACCTAGTCAAAGTTATTTCTCTGCTCTACTAGTATTAGTGCACAAGAAGGATGGATCATGGTGCATGTGTATGTATTATAGAGAGCTCAACAAGCTCACTATTAAAGATAAATTTCCCATTCCTCTCATTGATGAATTATTTGATGAATTGCATGGAGAAATTTACTTCAGTAAGTTGGACCTTCATGTATGATATCATCAAATCAGAACGAAGATTGAAGACATTCTGAAAATAACATTTAGAACTCATGAGGGTCATTATGAATTTTTGGTCATGCCTTTTGGCCTTACCAATGCACCTTCTACATTCCAAGTTTGATGAATTCCGTTTTCAAACCCTTCCTTAAAAAATTTATGTTAGTATTTTTTTATGATATACTAATATATAGCAAGTCTTGGAAGGTTCATGTTCAACGTGTTGATAGAGTGCTCAGATTATTGGATGAGAAACAATTATATGCAAAATCCTCCAAATGTTTCTTTGGAGTACAGGACGTGGAATACTTGGGTCATATTGTATCTCATGAAGGTGTTAAGGTAGACCCTCAACAACAACAAGTTCTCCAACTCTTAAAGGATAACCTCACTTTGGCACAGAATCAAATGAAACAACAGGTTGATCAACATCACAAAAAAAGAAGTTTTGATATAGGCAACTGGGTATTTTTACGAATACAACCATACAAACAAATGTCCCTAAAGAAAGCTAAGAAGGATAATAAATTCTCACCAAAGTACTATGGTCCTTACAAGGTGCTGCAAAAGATTGGTACTATGGCATACAAATTGGAGCTTCCTGCATCTTCCCGAGTGCCCCCAGTTTTCCATGTTTCATTCTTAAAGAAGTTTATAAGTGACAAGCTCCCATTTCAAACAATATTTTCGGAACTTGACAAGGAAGGAAAAATCATATTGGAACCTAAAGCAGTCACAGAAACAAGAACCTGACAACTATGAAATCGATCAATTTCAAAGTATCTCATCAAGTGGAAGAACTTACCCACTGATGATTCCACATGGGAGGACAAGAATTTTATACATAAGCATATAGAACTACTCAAGTGTTGAGGACAACACTTTTTGAAGGAGAGGGGCATGTTAGGTCCCTATACTACTAGTGTAACCCCTTATTGTTATTAGTGCAACCCCCTTATTGTATTGTTGTGCCCATGTAGTCCCCATATTGTTATTATTGTGCCCCATAGAAGCCCACTATTGTTATTGTTGTGCCCTTACATTATTATTGTTATGTCGACTCTGATTACATTATGACCCCTTAGACTCCTATATATAGAAAGGAGGTATTATCATTTGTATCATCCAAGAATTGTTCATTTGTGTAATGTGAAGGAGGTTGTCCCCTCGAAGACGCTGATTTCTAAGGTGTTGATCTATTTTTTCTATCTTTTTGTGAGTTGGTTTCATAACAAGTGAGCACAATGAAGTGACATATGGCTTCTATGTTTGGGTTTTTTCATAGATTTTGAAATAAAAATTCTCAATTGGTAATCTTTATGAAAAATTAACCCTTTTTTAGGATTTTTATCTAGTTTCAAATGTCTTTCATAGGGTATTTGATTAATCTATTTTAATTTAATTTGTAAATTATGTTTACTTATCGAGTGAAATTGATGATTCTTTGTATTTATATTTTAATTTGGGTAAAAAATTAGATGATTATTGCAATCCTAAAATTTAGTGTATTGAGAAAAATAATTTTGAAAGTACTAGACCAAGATAATCAAGTCATCTAGTCAAGTTGGAATATCTCTCTTTATTCATTAATCTTATGAGTTGAAGTATTGAGCTTCTCTGAGAAGATGCACATCACTATAAGTATTGGACATTTATTTTAACAATCGTGTTGGTCATACCCTTTCAACTCTATGAAATTATACTTAGCCATTAAGTATTGTTTTTTTCATAAACAAGTCAAGTGGAAGAAGTCTAGTTGAATTGGACTTGCTATAGAACTTACATTCCTTTATCTATATTCCACAACATGTTGGGATAAAATTCCTCTATCTCTAGGAAAGTTTTCTTCTCTTTTTACAATCTCTTGCTTCAAATAAGCTAATTGGTAATATCCTTGAAGTCATTACCAAATTAGGCAAGTTGACCCTTCTAACTTTTTATTCTAACATGTTAAAAAGAAACATACTTGAGGTAATTCGCATTTAATCAAGTTGGAGCCTTTATTTTCATACCAATAATCTAAAGGGTATCAACAAATATGTGTATCTAAGACTATTAAGTTTTTCCGCGAACAATTTGCATGCAAATATACCCATGTATTGTTAAGACCTGGATATTGATTTATTACATTTCTATTATTGTATTATTGTCATCCTTATTAGTTTATTAGGCTTTTTAATGGTCAACTAGACTCTTAAATTGTAATTGTATCATTTTTCTACTATATATACTAAGGAGACTTTGTTTAAGAGATAATATCATCCTACACATTTTCTATATTATGAATGGAGGTTTCCTCCCAAAGAGGCTTCTCATTGATTGTTCTCCCATTCTCAAGGACGAAGTTGCTTCTCTTTACATTTTTATACTATTTGGGTCTTTAATGTGTGACATTGAACTCATTCAAAGAAATATGCCTCTAGAGAACTCATCCATGATACCTAAAGAATGTGAAGGCTTAGTGAACTAGGTATCCCAATTGAGGAACCCATTTAATGGGATGTGTAATATTGTGATGAAAATGTTTACTAGGCATATTCATAAGAAATCCATAAAAGAGAAACTAAATGTAAAATGGAAATGTTGATGGATTAAAATATGGAAAAGTTGATGGATTAAAACATGGAAGTTAAAGATAAAATGAATAAGTTGATGGATCAAAAGATATAATCATAGAAAAATACATGGAACCCATTTTCCTACATACCCTAGATAAGAGGTTCCCTAAAAGTCATATTATTACTTAAAGAAATCATGAAAATAAGGAGAACTAAATTGTTGAACACTAGTCATGTATGGGGAGCATTTTAACACATTTGGAGGAAATAAATGTTGAGTCATAAAATTATGGTCATTCATCACTCCCAAATTTACAAAAGGTAACTCTTTCCATGAGGGCTTCACAAGGGGAGAAATACCATACCACATGCATTCATATTGGGGGATATATAATGAGGAAAGAATGAAATAATATATTGAGCATATAATAGGGAGTAAATGGTTTTTTTATTGGCAAGTATAAAAAATAGAGGTCAAAGGTAATGAAAAAATATAAAGGGGTATAAAAAATGTTAATGAAAAAATGGATATCTACAATATCTAGTGAAAGTAGGGGTTTTTTTTTTTTTTTTAAATTGGGAAGGTTTATTATTTTCATATTGGTAAGGGGGTTAAATAATGTGATTTTTAGAGGTATTTTACAATATGTAGTCAAATTAAGAATATTTTTTAGTATGCCATGAATGCACATGATATGTTAGAGGTTCATTGAGTGAAGCCCCCATATTGACTCTTGCATCCTTGTATCCAGAACCTAATCAATTAGTTTGATACTAATGCCTTTGTGAATGAAAAAAGGATTATATTGTCTCTTGGTCCATTTTTAGGAATGAATTGATAGCAGTTTATGAGGATATTAAGGGCAACACATTTCTTTAGTAAATTGATAAATCTCTAACAAAGAGGTCCAATAAAAAAACACACTCATCAACTTTAAAACCTAAGTTTCCAATTAAAGAACATCGCAGAGCATATTTTTTAGATCTCTTTACGAGCACATTAAAGGAGAGCACACAATATGAGGTGCATTTCTTGGAACCTAAATCCATAGAACATTCTTTTAATCCAGTATGGAAAATTTAAAGAAAAAATATAGCTATTAGAAGGATGTTAACTGACAATATATAGAGAACCATGTTCTCTCTCCTAGCATAAGTCGACCTAAAAGCATGACACTTCAACAAATGGATGAATGAAGAGAAAAAAAACTATGGTTCAATTGTGATGACAAGTACAATAAAGTACATAAGTTTGGTGAGAGGATATTATCCTACATAGATTGTGAGGAGGAATAAGATCAATAATTGGAATTATTTCAAGATGTAGTATTAGGAGGCACTCCTCCAAGCATAACTTGTTATGAATTGGTTGGCATCAACATTTCTTAAACTCTCTACATAGAATAGTATATCACAATAAAAATTTAAGAATGTTGATTACTTTTGGTAGTACCCATAACTTCATTTATTTCAAATTAGCCAAAATTCTCAATTGCTTTATATATCTAGCACTAGAGTTTCAAGTAACAATTACAAATGGAGGTATCATACATTGTTCAAGGACGTGCATTAGTATTAAGATCACCATGGGGAGTATTTACTAGATAGTTCAATATTTTCAATTCAAATGGGTGGTGTTGATGTTGAATTAGAGGTCCATCGGTTAAAGTCATTGAGAATAATGGGTCTTAATTATGAGAAAATTTGCATGAGATTTTCCTCAGAAAGTTGGGAAATGACAAAATCAAAGGTAAGCATTTGAAACTCTCTACAATGATAAGATATAATGACATGAAAAAAGTGCTAAAAAAAGGGAAACCATAGTGTAATTGCACAAATGTGCTCACTATGTGATCAAATAGCTAGATCCTCTATTCCCATGGATCTTCACAAAGTTATTAACAATCATTCTGTTGACAATGCTGGTAATCTTCCAGCATACAAGGGGTCTCCCCGATGTGAAGTCCCAATTAGACCTCACACCATTTGGACTAGGGGCCCCATTCGGAGTATCGAATCAGCTACCATAACTTAAGGTTTGCCTTGGTTGCAGGGAATATTATAAGAGAGTATGCACATAACCTTTAAAATTAGCAAGTAAGTTGACATTGTGAAACACAATTTGAAATGTGTAAACAGAGACTTTCACGAAGGGAGAGTAAAGAGTGAGTCTCTCAAAAGAAACTAATAGTACTAACCTAAGAGAGGAACATAAGAGCAAGGCAAGATTCATTAGTTATCTAGAGAAATAGTTCACATAGACACAATGATCATTAAATAAAATAAAACACACATTCAATAATATAAGCACCAAAACCAATGAAGTAGTTCAATTTCTTTAGTACATATGAACATAACATATATCACAAAAATATGAAGAACAATCTTATAACATTCATGATACATGGATGAAAGTGTGTTGGCTCAATGAGCTTCTGATTATTAAGTGAAAGATCCAAGTACATAGTTACAATGATGAGCCACTAGCTCTAGTATTGGAACATTAAGTCATTCTTGCTTCTCCAAGGAATGATCTTCTCTCCTATGTCAAGTTGAAGAAGCCAAGGATAACTCTAAAAAATATAAGGCTCCAAAAATCCCTTTACTTGAGTTATGAGGGTCTATTTATAACAAGAGTAATGACCTTTCATATCCTCATGACTCTTGAGCTACCCTCATGACTTTTAGACTCCTAAATTACCTTTAAAATTCTATATGATTCTTTGGTCCACATGTGACTTTTCATATTCCATATGTGACTCTTGGACTTCAATATTACATTTTTTCATTTTCCCTTTGATGATATATAATTACGTTCCACATGATGTGGCCATACATATTGACACATGAAATTTTGATGACACTTGTACAAGCCATGACTTAGTGTTGATGACATGGAGCTTCATGATTATAAGACAATGCCAAGTTTCTTTCCTTGCTACTATTTCTTGCATTCTTAATGATAGATATGATTTATGCTTCATCTTTATCTTCACCCTCTGAAAGATCTTGGATCAATGTTAGAACCTTCAAGTCATCATGAAAGGTCCTTCTTTTGTTGGTGTCGGGATCTCTTAATGTTATCATGGTGGTTCTTTGTCATGCTTCTTCTCTGCAAGTGCTTCTTTGTCTCTCCTTGAAATCTTACTTGAGCATATCCTTTCCATGTTGATATGGTACACCTGTCAATGAGGATCACTCATGAAAAGGAAAGGTTAGTCTTGAAAATCATCTATTCTACTCCTACTTTTCTCATGGAAGAAGTTCCTTATGATGGGCTTGTACAAGAACTAAGGAGGAAGGGTTTGTTGAGGATGGCAGAGTTGATATTAACAATGGTTGAGGAAGGTGTCATTTCTCACATGAACTACACCATGCACTATGAGCAAGTGTAAGAGGCGAGGATGAAAAACTTGTTGAATAGAACTGTGAAGTGCATAGGGCTCGAGGGACAAGGAGACAATGATAGTGCAGTTGGGCTTCATAGTGGCTAAAGGGAAGGCCTCACTATGGACTAGAACTACGCGACGTGTAGAAGGGAAGAGGTAGGACAAGCTTCAACATAGTGGGGGATTCTAGTGGAAAAGGTTTCATAACCTATTGACTAGAATTGTGCCATGCGCTAAGAAGGAAGAGGAGGCTTAAGTGTAGATTTTCTTGTAGATTCATAGCTCATGTAATTTCCTAAAACACAAGACAAGAATCTACTCTACTCTTTACAGTGGAAGCACATAAATATCGATGAAAATAGTAATTGACAAGAGGAAGATAATCAATGGCACATAACATAATATTTATCCAGGGAAAGCCACAACTCAAAACCCCTACTATCTATATTGCATTAATCAGAAATCCAAGATGAGAATACAATGCTTGTTCTCACTAGAATAATCCCTGCACAAGTATAATCAACTCTCAGCTCACAAGCTAGCTCAAGCCAAATCCCTATTTTGCAGCTCTCCAAGCCCCTATTTCCTTGCACAATTCCTAGGATGAATAACCCGTATTTAAAGGGAATTCATGCTTCCAAAACTACACAATCCTAATTAGGTCTTTTTCCTAATTGCATGCATGATATTTACAACTCAGTAAATCATAGAACTGATAATACATTGTCCCTTCACTCTACTCTCAACTGGGTCTTCCTCATAACTGACATGCATGAGTTTCTGATTAGTGAATCTTCAATTATCTGGAGTAGCACCTATGGATGCACCAGTGCACTAACTAGCTGCTAATCCTATACTAGTTCAACAAACAGTTAGAAATAGTTTAACTGACTATAACTTAGTAAACTGAGTTATCTAATTACAACTAAATCTAAACTCATATTGTACCCCTAGAATTTAGGGAGAACACTTACATGGTTTCCAAAAGACTTCCAACTCGAAATTCGTAAGTTAACTAAGTCAACTTAACTTAGTTAACTATTACAAGTTGCTATGAGAAAATAATTACAAATTAATTCAAAATTTAATTAAGGGACAAATTAAATTGGAATTTCTAGATGTTATTTTTAACATTTCTTGTTGCTATTTTCAGCACTCCCTCTCAACAAGAAAGGAATTCAACTCTATACTGATCCTGAACCTTTGGAATGTTTTGCATTCAACACTTCTCTATAGTGTTGTAGGTACAAAAACTCCAAAAAGGAAAAGAAATATCTAGCCTGAATCAATATGATGCATCTGTCATCAAAGTCTCTGACTACTACAACCTCTGTCGACTGAAAAAAATATGTGCTTCTACTGACTCTGCCTTTCTGAACTTTTGTCAACCCTTCTCTGCGGTCTTAAGTATCTGACTTCTCTAGCCTCTTCCACTTTGATCTCTGACTACATCAATTGCCACTGATTCATCCTGCTACTATGTATTGTGGGATCCCATAGCAAGGTATGGTCCAAGAGATAAAAACTCTCAATGGAACCTGCCTAGTTTTAGCCCTCTTGGGACTCTCATTTCACATCGCCCCACCTCACACCTGGATGTATCGCCACATGTGCTCCCTTTGTCCACTTAGCTCAAAATTTCCCCCTACTAGAGGTCTCTACATGAGTGGATGCCTCTATTTGTTTTCCTCTCTACTTCTCCAATTGTGGCTGCTCCACAATTTCCTAAAGTTGCTTCTAAGGATTCTTTTGGGGTTGCATGTTGAGAGGTAATTTACTCTCCCTCTCAACCAATAGGTCTCTAACCTTTTCCTTGATCCTCAAGGCTTTGCATGCATCTTTTACCTTAAGAGCATACAGGTTCTTGACCCATGCACCGATATGTTTCACCTGTCCCATGGTGATGTGTCTAAGGAAAACCTCTCCCTTACTAAAAATCACATCATTGCCACGGTCTTCCAATTCCGCGGCTGAAACAAGATTCGTCTTTAGTCCTAGAACATACATCACATATGTGATCCTGAGAGGGGAGCCAAACTTCCTCTGAAAGGTAATCATACTGATCCTAGTAGCTCTATACCTCCTGTTATCTCCAAAATCTATGATCTTCTCAAGGTCTTTCTCCTCACAATCCCTAAAGAGATCTTTGTTCCCCATCATATGGAATGATGTGCCACTATCAAGATACCAAACACCTCCATGACAATGTTGGACACACATGTAATGTGAGTGAAATCAAGTTCGAATTGTGAAGTTAGAGCTGCACCTTTTGTAGCTACTACAGGCTCTTTCTTGCTTGCTTTCTTTTGTGGGAAATTTGTGGCATAATGCTCGTGCTCATGATAGTAAAAACACTTGATTTTCAACGAGTCCATCTTCTTGTCGCCCACATCACCTTGGGAGTTCTTTACCTTGGCCTTCTTTTCCTTACTTGCTAAGGCAAAGTCCTCTTCCAATTCCTTGGAAGAGGTCCCATCTCTGGTGTTCTGTCGAAACTCCTCTTGTACCAAATCCGTCCACAGTTGTTCCCAATCTAACAGCTTTTCCTCCCATTAACAGAGTCTTGATAACTCTACCAACTCTTGAGAAGTCCTAGAAGAGCTAGGCTCACCACATCATCCTCAATAACAATGATTCCAACACTTCCAATCTCATCCCGACAATGGGTGAACTTGGTCAAGTAATTTGGAATTGCGTCGCTTGCCTCCTTCTTGATTTTTCGAAGTTTATCGTTCAGTGCCAACTTCCTATGGTCACTTTTGTTCTAAAACAGGTTCATCAATGCTTTCCACATAACATCCAGAGTTTCCTTTCCATGGAGACTCAAGACAATGTGGTCTCGAAGTCCCTCAAGGATAATTTTCCTTTCCCTTGCCACACACTTCTTCCATTCGACAAGATCTTTTGCATCCGATGCTAGTGGCTTAGGAATGTCTTGATCAATGAATTCCTTCAATTCATTATCCTCCAACAAGGCCTCCATCTTGTCCTTCTAGGCTATGTAATTCGAGCTACCATCCAAGGCATACTCGAGCTGCAAACCATAGAATTTCATCTATCGATCCTGAAGTATGTAGTGCAAATTCGAATTTCACCTGTAACCCTGAACTCAAAAACTTCGAAATCTCCTCTACTTTACTATAATCAACTCTGATACCATGTATATTTTCCTTTAGATTCATAGCTCATGTAATTTCCTAAAACATAAGACAAGAATCTACTATACTCTTTACAATGGAAGCACATAAATATCGATGAAAAAATTAATTGACAAGAGGAAGATAATCAGTGGCACATAACACAATATTTATCTGGGGAAAGCCACATCTCAAAACCCCTACTATCTATATTGAATTAATTAGAAATCCAAGATGAGAATACAATGCTTGTTCTCACAAGAACAATCCCTACACAATTATGATCAACTCTCAACTCGCAAGCTAGCTCAAGCCAAATCCTTAGCCTGTTATGAAGCTCTCCAAGCCCCTATTTCACTTCACAATTCCTATGATGAATAGTCCATATTTAAAGGGAATTCATGCTTCCAAAACCACGCAATCCTAATTAGGTCCATTCCCTAATTTCATGCATGATATTTACAACTCAGTAAATCATACAACTGATAGTACATGTTCCTTGCAGTCTAGTCTCAACTAGATATTTCTCAGAACTGACATGCATGAGTTTCTGATGAGTGAATCTTCAGTTATTTGGAGTCTAACCTGTGGATGCACCATTGCACTAACTCACCACTAATCCTCTACTAGTTCAACAAACAATTAGAACTAGTTTAACTGACTATAACTTAGTAAACTAAATTCTCTAATTATAACTCGATCTAAAATCATACTAAACCCCTAAAAGTTAGAGAGAACACTTACATGACTTCCAAAATATTTCCAACTCGAAATTCTTAAGTTAACAAGTCAACCTAACTTAGTTAACTATTACAAGTTGCTATGAGAAAATAATTACAAATTAATTCACAATTTAATTCAAGAACAAATTAAATTGGAATTTCTAGATGTTATTTTTAACATTTCTCGTTGCTATTTTCAACATTAAGGGATATGTTGGGCCCTACTTTTGTACCTATTTTTTAGAGCTTATTTCACAGTTTTTACTGTCATTTACCCTACACTACCCTTTCTGTATGCTAAAACTACTCCACACTAGCTAAAACCGCACTACTTTATAGTGGAGGTAAGATTTGTTGCTAAGTACTATTTTTTGTATTTCTTTAATTAGTTTGAGTAGATGATAAATGAACCTATAAATTTTGAGTTACTTTGTCTAATCTTTTAAAGAACTCACAAACATTTGAGGTGCGTGGACAGGTCAACAAACACTCTAACACATCACTCAACAACATAGCAGGAAATCTTTTTTGCATCCACTATCCTATACTCAGTTTTGTACCTCGTTCAGTAGACTACTCAATAGAGGGCACCCATTCAATCTTTCACATTCCATAATAGGCATTCTCATTCTTAACACGGTTTCAATTTTATCAATGGTGTTGTAATGGGGTTAAGTTCAGTTGCAATCTCTACGAAGCCATTCGGGAGATTTCACATGGCTTAACTTAGTTCTGATTTTATATTTTTACTTTTCTTAGTCAAAAATTTGTAACCATTTTCATCGACTAAACTCTTTAAAAATCCTGATCTTCTGTATGTAAAAGTTAATCATGCATAACTTTGTATAAGGATATATATTTTGGCTGAATGGGATTATGGTGCAACTTCTTGATTATGTTTGGGTAAGATCGAACTCCTGGACTGATGTTTCATTGAAACTCTAATATAATTATTGCCCTGACTTCTATTTTCATGTAATTGTTATGTCTCTTTATTCATAAGGTACTGCGTTAGCTTAAGACTTCCTCTAGGAAGTGGAAAGGGCCCACCACGACTTGGAATCTAGTCTTGTAACCATTGTAGTATGTAGGAGTGTGTTTTTCTTCAGTAACTAGATTTGTGTTTAATTTCCAAATCATTTTGTTAAATAGTTCTCAGAATTTCAGTACGCCATTCCGTACTTAAGCTATTACTCTGTTTTCATAAATCTGGGAAAAAACAATGAGTATATTATTGCTGAGTCTTTGCGAGATGAGGACATTGTTATAAATATCTCTTGTACATGATCAATTTCGCAATTATACTTTTTACAGTCATGAATGGTTAAAAAATGGAACTTTTCAATTTAAATCAAATTCCCAAGAAAACCAACTGTCGTGTTTTGAATTCGATCTCTTGTTTTAAACTGAGATATGTTTATAGCTATATATGTATACCAGTGACCCTAGGCTCTTGTAACATTGAGCTCTGTGTGGAATGTCCAAGACCAGTAGAGACAAACTATTATTTATATAGGTTATGTGTTAACATCTTAAGAATTGTATGGCATTTACAACATAGTCATTTCGATTTCCTGCGTGGGATTATTTGTGTTATAGAGTAATCATTGTTTGAATAGATCACTAGTTATTTGTTCCTTTTCGTAGAAAGTTCTTTACTTAGATTAAATTTTCATGACTTCATTTATATTAGCTTTGAATTAGAAAGGTAAGATTTGTCTTTCGAAGTTAAGTGTGTTGAATTAAGAAATAGGGATTGGTTTGAGTATCATTGAATTGTCTTCGATTCATAGAGCCCTGAGATTAGTTTATGAAATGATTTTGAATCAGGTTTTTGTTAGATTGGTTTGAGAGAATTAGTAGTGATAGTTGTTAGTTTCATTTATAAATATAGTTCTTGAGTTAAATAAGTTTTAGTTAAAATAGAATAGTGATTTGGGTTTCGAATGAGATAGATTTGAATAAAATATGTTTCTTCACTTTAGCTTTTCAGATTATAATTATTAGAAATATAGATTGAACATTTCATACTTAATTATGTACTAAGTTGTTTAGAACCTGAATCTAAATGCAGTGCCACTCAAAGTTTACGAACTCTGGCTGACAATTTAATTTAGGGAATCCAACAACATGTAAAATCCCTAACATTTTTGGTGTCATTGTCGATGACTTGCAAATGGTCTAGGTAATACTTTCTAGAGTTTATGTGTGGTAAGGATTTTGTAGGACAATCATAGGGCAGGGAGTGTACTATAATACATGAGTGAAGAGCCATGTATCCACTATGATGGCGTTGCGCCAAAGTCTGGTTTTGTTTAGTGGATTTCTGTAGTGTTTTCTTTTTCTTATTCGCAAAAGTAAAGGTAGGCCTAGGGATTGTAAGGGTAGAATTATTTCAAGCACAAAATCATTTTCAAAATTATTTGGTCCCATAATAACACCTCCAAATAGTCCATCTAATCATTACATAGGTATCAAAGAGGAGGGACAAAGCTCCACCAAGAAGGTGGCATAAGAAAAAGGAATACCACGTCAAAAGGAGGCATAGCAACCTCAAAGTATACAATAGCAAGGAAAAACTGTCTTGGGAGTTGCCGCAGGTACAAAATTGGTGGTAATTTCACAAGTGGAATCTGAAACAGGAGGACCTCGAAGGGATTTTGGAATTGGTTACATTGATCTTAATTCATTTGAATCCTCTTCTAGCCATACCACTATACTAGAGCTTACTTTTGGGCCTGTAGTAAAGATGGCCAATAAAGGAGAGGAAAATAGAAACAATGGGGAAAATCACATTGGAGGTAATGACATAATCCACATTGGAGGAAATAATGATCGAAGAGATGGATCAAGGGGAGGACCCGAGAAACAAGAAGATGATGCAGAGACTACCTTTGGATTTCCTATTATGGACATCATTTGTTTAGTACGCATCTGTACCCATCGGCAAAGGTGCGTCAGCAAGCTATTCTGGCCGCCAGTTCTTCGCAGCTGGAGTTTTCCAAACCATACGCGCATCAGCATCTGGCATTCGCGCCCAACTTCCCATCTCTCCTTGATATGTCTTCCACCATTTTGCGGGTGCGCCACACAGCGCCCTGCTCAACGCATCAAACAACTGTTGTTCAGGCACCACGTGCTCAAATTCTTTCAGAAATTCTTCTACCACGGACACCCCATCATATATTGGTAATTCGCGCACCTCTGAAGTTACGTATCACAGAGATCTTGTTAACGTATTGCAATTCAATGTGGTCACTTCATGTAACCAATTCTGCCATCTTTCTATTTCTTCATCCGAATCTGAGGTGCAAGAGCTGTCGCGCTCCCACGAAATTCTTCCATCTGCAGTTGGATCTACTAAATCCTAGTCGCGCACAATGATCTAATAAATGCAATCAAGCTCATCCTCATCGTGTACCAGCTCAGTATATCGTGCACCTTTAGCCGGGCCCAATGGAACGATCACGCATAACGCCTTCTTTTTGAAGATCATCTTACGCTTCTTTAAATTAATAACACCATTCATATCCGTAGCCCAATCTATCCCTAACAGTGTGAGATAAGGGTTGTTGTCATCAACTATCTCGATCACCTCAAAGTCGACCAATGTGATTGCACCTTCAACATCCACGGTGACCCCCTGCAGTCTCCCCATTGGTATGATCTTTTGCTAGTTCGCTATCCGCAACTGAATGGGAGACCAATCAATATGAAGAATATACCCTTGATATCTCTTCCACTTTTTCATGGTACCTCCTCTAAAGGTCCTAACTCATTTTTTTTTTTAATTTGGTATTCTTTGCAGAAGCTATAACTATTATGATGATGCAGACAAGCTTAAACTATTCCATGCCACCTTAAAAGACTCAACCCTGAGATGGTTCATGAGATTAGGAGAGCACACCATTTACTCATGGGATGACATGAAGTTTGTCTTCCTTAAGAAATATCAAGACTATTGTAAAATTAGAGATGTTAATGATATCTTTAGGATGCAACAGATGGAGGATGAAAGTATGGAGGAATACCTAGAGAGGTTCCTTTATAACTACCACAAATCATGAATGGGTAATTTGGACAAGAGAACCTTTAGGACTGCCTTTCTGAAGGGGTTAAGGGAGGAATGCATTGAAACACTAAATCGCCTAAGTTCTGGCGATATCTATAAAAAAACCCTTTGCTGAAATAGCTAAATTATGTAGAAATTATTCTAGAAGTCAATCTAAGGTAGGAAAAAGGATCTGAGACAACTCAAGGGATTATGTGTCTAGAAACCATAAACCAGTACAAGGTGGTGTCACTAGAGTTGAGTTGGGAACCTTCTGGAAAACTTTAAAATAAATATTTTAAACACCATTAGGGACCAACTAGATACTCTAAAAATTAAAAAGAAACAACAAGAAGAAAAAGTTTCCTTGGCAATTTTCTATCCTAAATGCAGACGTAAGCATTTTGAAAGAGAATGTCCCATCAATGTGGTAGAAGTGTGCGGGATTTGTACATAAGAGCATGCCACTAATGAATGCCCATCCCTATTAGGAATAAAAGCTATCTATAAAGGGGCAGGGTGGGGGGGGCTGAGACTAGTGAATTTCCTCAAACAATCAGAAAACCATCATGGAGAGGGCCAAACCATAATGTTTATCAAGATCATAATATGAAAGATTTTGCCCAAAATCAGTCATGGAATTCTTCACCACCCTATCCTTCATGGCCTACTCAACCACCTCAAACTTCTCCTTGGAACCAGGGGCGGAGAGTAAGTCCTTATGGGAATACATTTCAGCCTCAAAGCCAAGCATATCCCCAGTACCAATCCCCACATTGCATGCCTTATGCACCCAATATGCCTCACTTTCAGCAAGGATATAATTCATCCTATTATCAACAACCTTCAATGCCATTACCAACTCCAACACATCAAACCTTGCCTTTACTTCAAAATTATAATTCCTCTACAAAACAAGTGCAACAATCACTTAACCTTCCTTGCCCAACTCAGCTGCCTACACAACCAATTTCCAATCCTAATAAAAGACCTCATCAAATTGTACAAAATATTGAGCTGTGAACTTTTCCCACATATGTTATTACTACTTTTCGTCTTAACGAAATTCAATTAAGATAAGGAAAAACAATTAAGAAAAATAAATTAGCTATAATTATTCAAGAGGAGGATCCCCATGAAGAACCCAAAAATAAAAATTATAAACAATAGAAAATGGAAAAAACAATGAACTAAATGAATCACAAGAAGAACCTAGGGAGCCTCCTTATTCGAAGAGATTTCTCGTAAAGAAAACTGAAGCGCCCATAGAATATGACTTCGAATATGAATTGAGTAATGTTTGCATAAAACTTCCTCTGTTGAAATCCATTAGAGACATTATGATTTATACCAAGATCATTAAGGATATTTGCATCAAAATGCCAGGAAGGAAGAGAAGTAAAAATCAGAATATTAAAGTAATTATCCAAATGTCAGAAATGATCTCTGGATTACCACCAAAGTATAATGATGTAGGGAACCCTGTGGTAAACATAGAAATCAATGGAACTCTTTTTCCCAATACTTTAGTAGACTTGGGGGAAACCATCAATGCCATGACTATTGATACCATGACATTGTTACAATTAAAAGAAGTAAGTCCCACACCCATTGTGCTGGATTTGGAAGATAAGTCCATTGTTAAACCTGTGGGGGTCCTAGAAGACATAGTGGTAGCAATAGCTTATTGGGAATACCCAATTGATTTAATTATAATTTCCCCAAAAACTTCTAAACCCAAACATCCAATAGTTTTAGGGCAACCTTGGCTAGCCACTGTTGATGCTATTATTGGGTGCAGAAATGGATAAATGACTATTTCTAATGGATCATAAAATCAGACATTGACCTTTTTCCATTTGCCCAATTGGCTATTGAAATACCTCTTTGGCTGGAGAATCCTATGGAGAAGAAGACTGTATGCTCCCCTTATTAACTCTAGAAAAATCAAGAGGATTTCAAGAACAATCTGAAGACAATGTTTTGCAGCAATTCTTGTCTGATCTTAATTTCATTAATTATCATGTTTCTTTTAATGGCTATCATCATGTTTTCAATAGTGAATTTTAGGAAACTTGTCACCCTACTATATTTGCATCATTTACTATGGAAACCATGGAAGAAAGAAGTGAAGAAATTTCTCAACTTGTTGAAATTAGTGCTTCAAAAACATTGTACATTGTGTAGAAATTCTCACTGTAGATCACTTGATAATGAAATATACTAAAGCAAAATACTTGATCTACTTCTAAAAACAAACTTGCGAAAGCTTAATCGATTATGAGCAAGATCAAATAGAACACATATAACAGATGAAGAGAAAGAAATCACACATGAACACAGAAGAATACTCTGGGGAAAGCCTCAACGAAAAACCTCGATCTCTGTATTATCATACAAGTGGAAATATCTCCAGATTACACAAAACTTTAGCTCACAAGCTATCCAGCTCTCAGTACAATCCCTCAATACAGCTCATCGACTGAATAGACACAACATATGCCTTCCCTCAACCCTCCAAGCCTCCTATTTCCTTGCGTAGTTTTTCTTGGGGTCCAGTGATGCCACCTGTGTGAAGTTTGGCCTCATACAACTCACTAAACTCATAAATAATTGTGCAATCCTTAAGGAATGAATTCCTTCTACATGCAAGAGATATCCTCCATGGAATATTCCTACAATTGATAGTACATTGTCCCATCATCTGATCTCAACTGGGTCTCTGACTGAACTGACATGCATGAGTTATTTGTGAGAGAATATTCAATTATCTGAAGAGCGGCAGTTACATGCATGCATGCATGCATTAACTAACTGAACTCACAATTAGTTTTACAAACTGTTGGAACTAATCTAACTGGACTTAACTTAGTTAAATAAGCTAACTAATTACAACTCATCCTCATCTCCTTAACTAAGGGATAAATTCCTCAATCAATGGAGAAACTGCTGCATGTCTTCAGATAGACTTCATGTTTGATTTTCTCCAACTAATGTTATATACATTTTTGTGCCTTACAGCATTGAGCATGAAATGTCCATAATCTAAGGGATCCAAAGTCCCTAAACATGTTGTTCCTACCCCTAGAGGAACAAGGCTAACAAACCACAGCAATTCACAGAAGTTCTCCACCTGAAACTGCTCAAAAACAAGTCAATTCAGGATCATGTCAACTGCTCCACTGACCATATGCGCTGAATGTCAGTGGCTCCACTGTCTACCTGCGTTGAATTTCAACTCCAACACTAGCTACCTGCGCTGAGCGAGTTTGGACATGTGGCAGACTCATTCCTCAAGGTGTCAGAGCCCAGGAAGCTTCCAAAATGACACTTGCCTCAGGGAATTCGACTGGTGATGAGTAAGAGGTTCCAAATCTCCAAGTGGAAGCAAGAACATCCAAGTGGATTCAAGAACTGAGAGAAGGAGAGGACACTAGTCAGATCTCAAGCTGACTCATCCTCTCTCCAAAACATCTATATATAGATCTCTCCTCCATGAGATCTAGAGGCTGGAATTTTGTTATTGCAAAGAATTGCTGTTGGTTTGAGACTGGAATCATTGGGTGCTTAATGCTTTGAAGGGAGGTGAATATAGGAATTCCATTCTGCTGGGAAGGAGATGCTGGATTGGAGCCCTCTGGGTTGTATCTCTTCCTGAACCTTGTTATTTATCAATAAAGCTATCTTGGTTTCCTCCTATATACTGGTGTATTTGTATGATTGCATTAGTGTATTTGATTTACTTCTAATCCTGAATCATTTATGAATATGAATATCTGTCTTTGTGTTGTGTTCTTCTCTTGTAGCAAGTAGCTGTTCTCTTGTGATCTCGCAGGAATCAAGTAGCTGTTCTCTTGGGCGAGCGAGGAGGCAAGTAGCTGTGAACACCCAAAGAGAAGAGGATCTAGATCGAGGGACAAACAGAAGACACCGGTAAGTCTATTGATCTCCCCTCTTTCACATTTCATAAAGGAAGAAACCAGAATCGCTGTATCTGTTTGTTTCTAAGGCACTGTCACACCTTAGGTGGATAGGATCATCCTGCATAGGCATTTTTCCCCACAACAAATTGGCGACTCCACTGGGGAGATTTGTTTTAGTCATTTTATTTGTGTTTACATCATTGTTTGTTTCATAGACTCAACAGCAACAATCGAACTGCTTCTGCAAAGTAGACAGTTGTTGCCTTGATCCTTCACTGGATTTTGTCTATGATCTGAACAATGGACTCACCAATGACTTGATGATCCTTTGTGATAGATCTTAGTACCCTCTCAAAGCATCCCTTTGATTATACCTTGCTTGTGTTTCTGATTTGGCCTGAAAATGTTGATTTTTGAGCAATTTGTGACCCAAAACCCAGGAGAAACGAGAGTTTCTCCTTCAGCGCAACTGCTGTGAAGGCAGTCTGCATTTCAACGCAGGTCCCGTGAAGGCTACCTGCGCTGAATGTCAAACCCACAGTGTTGAGGTTGTGCTGAACCAGTTTGGCCTTGTGCAGCTGGGGTTCTCTGTTGTCTGTTGCCCTGTTTTGATCTCTGTTTTTGTAGCCTTTAACCAGCATAGGTACCAGTCAAATAACTCCTTTTCTTTGCTTGAATTCCGCCTCCTTTTGTACAAAAAGACTGTGAGTGTTTTTATGTGTTTTTACGTCATTTACAGTTTTCCTTTGCATGAGTGAAATAATCATCCTGTAGCCCTTGATTCAGATCTGATTGACTGTGATCTTAGGAGAGAGTTCATTGGCTGTTTACAGTTGATTATCATTTGCTTTTGCTTATTGGTTTGAGTTTGTCTCTTTTAAGTGTCGAAACAAGTGTTCATTTCGAAAGTCGCAAAGTGTTGTAATCTCTTCTACCCTTGTTGATTTCGAAAAAGTAAACTTGTTTGTATTTGTCATTTAAAAGCAAATTCAAAGTTGTACAAAAAGCTTTCTTTGTAGGCATCAATACTAAGAAAGTGGAAAACAAACACCTACATTGTGCATTTGCATTTTGATAAGTTTGCATGCTTGATTTAGGAAGAGTGCATTAGAGTGTGTTGATTGCTCTTTGAGAAAAGATGGTGTCTTTCTTTTCCCTTAGTAGCTAGGATTTTCAAAGTTGAAAAGATAATAAAGCTTGCTTATCATCTTAGACTGCATTTAGGAATTGTACCATACATCTCGTGGTGATCCTGAAAGGCAAAATTCTAAAAAGATCAACTTAAAATAAACTGAATGAACCTAACAACGCTTTGCAACATAACGCACAACATAGAGGTCTAGGCTAGAGACGTGTTCCGGCGTCGTTAAGCCTAGTGACTGTCGATCTCGTGGAAGGTGGGTGATTCCTCCTGAGGGACGATAGCGCTAGTACGGATTGTGCTCCCACGTACCGTCGCGTATATATTGGGAGACCCCTATAGGCATATATCCTTTATCCTTAGGAAGTCGTGTCGACCGCCCTACTGATCGCAATGCAGTGAACACAGCATTCACGAAGATCGACCGCCCGTACCTTAAAAAGTATTCTGCGGTTTTGTGAAAAGTTTGGCACACCCTCTGCCTAGAACTCCAGAGCAGTTTCTTTTGGCCTTTTTCAGACTCTATAATAGAAAAAGTCCATCCGAGCATTTGTCACTTCGGGCTCGTTAAAACATCGAAGGAGACTAGAGTCATCTTTAGCTTTTTCTCGACTCTTTAAAAGTGAAAAAGCAAGTTGTGTCTAAAGCGTCGTTAACAATTTATTTTAAATAGAACAATCACCCTTTATTCCCGCGTTGATCTTTAGGTTGAAAAGATGGAGCACGCCAACCAAGGAATTCCCCTTGGTGGAAATCCTAATCCCTTCTCCTCTTGGGGAGATGTTGGTGCACCCCACATGGCCACATTGTCGCTTCCAGGACTGACAATTGGCCTACCAGTCTAGCTCTTTTCAACCAATGTCATTCAGAACACCACGGTTCCTGAACAGTCGAGTCAACAGTTAGATCAGACAAGAATTTCCCACCAACCTTCCACTTCATCTTCCTCTCCTCCTTCCTCTTCGCTTGATGGAACTGGTAGAACAAAAAACCGAGTTCCTAAGGAGAAGAAAGAGAAGAAGAAGAAGGAGCCTAAGGCGACTGGGGGCAAACAAGTGTCATCTAACAAAAATCCACACACAACACTCGCAAGGCCTAAATCGCCATGTGTCATATGCAAGGGAGACCACTTCCATAGAGATTGTCCTTGTATCCCCCGGATACTAAGGGACTGGTCCCACCGTTTGCACAATTCGGTAGCATCGACCTCTGATAGCCATGTCGACTGCTCACCGTCAACTAGTGGGAGTGAAGCCCCAGGACATAGCGGGAAAGCTAAATTTCCCTGTAGACTGTGTGAAGGCGATCACGCCATCCACCGTTGTCCCTTCTTAGACGAGGCAAAAAGAGTTCTGGAAGATCACCTGATTTTACGAGCGCAACTTCCTCCTGGATATCAAAGACTCCTGTCAAGTCCTTCGCTAGTTGAGAACCCGGCTGACCCGCCCAGGTGGTCAGCCGAAGCACCTATCATTGAAGATGAGCCGTCTGAATCCATACCTGACGAAAGTCTAAAGGTTGAAACGGCAGTTGACCCGGTTTTGCCTTCAGAGGCTCTATCTTCGAATGACACCATCACAGAGGAGAATAAAGACGACACCGTTCAAATTCTCTTCATCAACACTGACTCTGATGAACAAGGGGGCAATGCCACCATTCCTTTGTCGCAGGAAGGAAGTTCATCAGAGCGATATCCGGCCGTCTATTCGGTCCCACCACCAAGCAACCTAGTTGTGTCCTTTGACTGGAACCAACTAGGCAGACCCCGCTTGCCAGCTAGCATACCATTCAGAATTATTGTCCAAATATACAGAATGGTAATGGCTGGCATAGTTATTGATGAAGGGGCATCTGTGAGTATCCTTTCCTCTATTGCTTGGAAAGCGCTTGGTTCGCCTGCGCTTTTGCCTGAAATGAGAAATCTATCAGGCTTTGATAAAGGAACCAGTCGACCTTTAGGGATCCTCCCCAATGTGCCCATAACATTGAAAGGGAAGACCGTTCAAATGAACGTGATGGTCGTTCAAGGACCCTTGGATTATAACCTACTCCTTGGACAAGACTATATATATTGCATGGGAGCCATCGTCTCATCACTCTTTAGAGTAATGTGTTTTCCGCATGAAGGAAAAATGGTCAAGCTCGTAGACCAACTTTCATTTCCCGGATCACGCATCGCAAATAGTCATGAACCATCCCTAAATGGTTTATTCACGCAAGAAGTGTCTCAACCCACGGTCCGTCCTCCTGATGAGCGCGAGTAATCCGGGAGGATATGACTGGAACCCAGGGGGCATGCATCCTGGCCTGCTTTGGCAGGGAAACTTTGGGTATAGGGTAGGTTTCCGCGGGAGAATATGACAAGTCCATACCTCGTCCATCTAGGAAGAGGGTTGTTCTAGAATAAGATTCTTTTGTCAAAGTTATGTGAGTTAGCGGGCGTCGTCGCTCACCGTTGGTAGACATCGCCGAAGAAGTGTTTTATTCGTAGCCGTGAACGAGACAATCTTTGGGTAACCTGAAAGAGGTAAGCCTCTCTCGTTAAAACAAATGTTTTGGCAGAAGTGAAGTAGAGGTAACCTTGAAATCGTACTTTATGCCTGGGGGCATGCAAACATTTTGGAGTGCAAGTAAGGGGTGACTATTTATTTTTTAAATTTTTAGGACCTCTAACCCTTTAAACTCGTAGGATTAGTCGTTTCCGAACTTGCATAAAGAAAGGATCCGGGGCAAAGCTTACGTGAGATGAAGCTCCATAAAAAATAGCATCTCCATGAGACACTCTTATCATATGACTGGTATATACGAGCAGTTTTAGCATAAAGTTCATGCTCGTTAAAAAATAAACGCAAGATTTGAGCAGTTTTAGCGCATAGTTCATGCTCGTTAAAAAATAAACATAAGTTTGAGCAGTGTTTTGGCACATTCAAGCTCTTTAAAAAATGAACCTATTTCGGTAAATAACCATTGTGTACGTAACTTTATCAGCCATTAAAGCCTTGGTCGTGTTTGCACCGTCACCTCCACTTTTCATTTGGCCGATCGTTCACCTCCATATGATTGTTTACCCATTTTGAGGAACAACTGCGAAGAGTGATTTCACCTAGCCATCCTTGTGACACTGTCGTGATTGGAAAATTCCAACCTGTACCTGGAATCAGCTGCTAACCCTGTTTATCACTCGTTCCTCAAAAGACGAGTCTTCTTTAAGCTCTTTTCAACCGACTCATAAAATATGAAAAGATTGCCGAGTTTTGGCCTTCCAGCTCGTTAAAGCGACCGGAAGCGTTATCCCTCCTCTAGATTTTAATCTTTTTGGACCTGAGGGATTATTGCACAAAAAGATCGAGCGCTTGTTTTGTTCGGCTCGTTAAAACTATCGAAAACTCATCCCTTCTGTATTGTTTTATACTTTTTCGGACTAAAGGGATTAGATGACGAAAAAGGACTGTTGGAGTTAACTTTATGTACCTTTTCAGACTCTCTAAAAATGAAAAGGACCGAGTTATCTTTGTCGTTAGACTCATTAAAATCACTAAATAGCGACAAACTTGTCTTTAGACGAGAACGAGTTTCACTATCGCTAGGCTCGTTAAAACATAGCGATGGGCTTGCCCGAAGGGCAGGTTATAGAACAAGCATATGTTATCCTCCTCAAGCTTGATAAAAATAAAGAGGTACTGGTCAGCAATGACTGGGGAAAAATTGGGAGAAAACTAAAGAGAACTTTGATGGTAGCAAGTCGCTCTTGAACATGACACTTTTCCTCCGTACCACAATCGGGTTGGGTTGTTTCATTCACCGGTCACATCACCATGGTCTCGCCATACCATCCATATTTCGGGTAATGCTACCAATCCATCGCATCAGTGTCGCCATATGTTCAAGAGAAGTCGTTCAGAAAGAGTCAACTGGGTCCCATCCACTGCCATACATTATCCTTCATCCATTCATGACCGCCACCCTGAATCATATGTCACAGATCGTTTTCACCTCCATTAAAATCATTAGCTCCGTTCTGTGTCACTGATGTGGGATCCATTAAGGCCCTCCTTTGACGGATCGCTTCTTGTCGACATCAGCTCATTATCCAAGAATTTGATCTAGGAACAACTCCTTCAGTACTTTGAGGTTTGCATGCCTCAATGGCAAGTTTCTCACCTCCGGCGACATGTATACATCAATGACCTTCGACCAAAAGATTTTGCGTGGTGTTTGACGCCAAGTCCTTTATTCACACCACGTGAATTGTACTGCAGTACCTTGAGGGTCATTATCATTATCGGTGATTCCTCTCGCGCTTGTTAATGGTTTACCTCATTGACCGGTAATCAAGCGATGTCTTTCCATGTTCGACTTCAGCACAATTCTCACATGGATCGACTTGTACTTAGAGTGAAGATCGAACAAGTTTGAAGACCCCGGATCTAGTTTCATCCATCCGGGCTGCGATATATATTCAGTAAAGATAAAGACATTTGACATGTACATCATTGCAGCAGATGATCATCCTACTCAAAGGATGATAATTTCACCAAAATTATCAGTCTACCATCAGACGATCGTCTGTTCTATGTACAAAAATGAATTTATAAAGCGGAGCATGGGAATGCCCGCCTCAGCTAGATCATGAAAGCAGTATGAATCATAATGTAGTGTATTGTATCTTATTACAGGTCTCCTCCCAGCAAATGGATGAACTTCGAACCCTCCTGGATAAAGCATTTCACCCAATAAATGGCCTCATACTTTAGGGGGCAACTGTTATAGACATTTTTGTGCCTTACAGCATTGAGCATGAAATGTCCACAATCTAAGGGTTCCAAAGTCCCTAAACATGTTGTTCCTACCCCTAGAGGAACAAGGCTAACAAACCACAACAATTCACAGAAGTTATCCACCTGAAACTGCTCAAAAACAAGTCAATTCAGGATCATGTCAACTGCTCCACTGACCATCTGCGCTGAATGTCACTGGCTCCACTGTCTACCTGCATTGAATTTCAACTCCAACACTAGCTACCTGCGCTGAGCGAGTTTGGACATGTGGCAGACTCATTCCTCAAGGTGTCAGAGCCCAGGAAGCTTCCAAAATGACACTTGCCTCAGGGAATTCGACTGGTGATGAGTAAGAGGTTCCAAATCTCCAAGTGGAAGCAAGAACCTCCAAGTGGATTCAAGAACTGAGAGAGGGAGAGGACACTAGTCAGATCTCAAGCTGACTCATCCTCTCTCCAAAACATCTATATATAGATCTCTCCTCCATGAGATCTAGAGGCTGGAATTTTGTTATTGCAAAGAATTGTTGTTGGTTTGAGACTGGAATCATTGGGTGCTTAATGCTTTGAAGGGAGGTGAAGATAGGAATTCCATTCTGCTGGGAAGGAGATGCTGGATTGGAGCCCTCTGGGTTGTATCTCTTCCTGAACCTTGTTATTTATCAATAAAGCTATCTTGGTTTCCTCCTATATACTGGTGTATTTGTATGATTGCATTAGTGTATTTGATTTACTTCTAATCTTGAATCATTTATGAATATGAATATCTGCCTTTGTGTTGTGTTCTTATCTTGTCACAAGTAGCTGTTCTCTTATCGCAAGTAGCTGTTCTCTTGTGATCTCGCAGGAATCAAGTAGCTGTTCTCTTGGGCGAGCGAGGAGGCAAGTAGCTGTGAACACCCAAAGAGAAGAGTATCTAGATCGAGGGACAAATGGAAGACATCGGTAAGTCTATTGATCTCCCCTCTTTCACATTTCATAAAGGAAGAAACCAGAATAGCTGTATCTGTTTGTTGCTAAGGCACTGTCACACCTTAGGTGGATAGGATCGTCCTGCATAGGCATTTTTCCCCACAACAACTAATTAACTCAAGATGAATTAATTAATTATTTTTCAAACAGCTGCTAAGAACAAATTCGAATATTAGTTCAAGGACTAACTAAAATTGGAATGTATCCCGAAATGTTATTTATAGCAATGCTATTTTTATCACTTCTATATTTAGCATTTCTTGTTGCTATTTTCAACACATTAGTATAGAAATAAGTACAAAACAAAAATAGCAGGTAATAAAATATGGTTCGAAAATAGTCCAATTCATTTTCTTGGGATTATTTGGACATGAAAGGTATTCATCCTGACACTTGTACACATCACATTTACACGAATGAAGAAGCTAGGCCTGTGGCAGCCATAAGGATAAATGAATCCAGCTGTAAAAGAAATTGTTAAAGATGAATTGCAGAAACTATTAAGTGAAAATTTTATATATCCTATCTCTAACAGTAAATGGGTATCTCCCGTGGTCGTAGCTCCCAAGAAAAATGAGAAATGGAGAATTTGTGTTGACTGTAGAGAGTTGAACAAAGCTACCTTGCGAGACTATTTTCCTTTACCTTTTATTAATTAGGTGCTTGATACATTGTCGGGGAAAAAGAACTTCTCTTTTCTGGATGGGTACAATGGCTATAATTAGATTCAAATAGCCCTGGAAGACCAAGAGAATACTACTTTTATCTGTCCATGGGGCACCTATGCTTAACGAGTTCTTCCTTTTGGTTTGTGCAATGCTCCAACTACCTTTCAAAGAGTTGTTTTAGCTATTTTGGTTGATTTGATACATGACTATGTGGAGGTCCATATGGACGACTTCATAATGTACGGTGATGAATTTCAACAAGATTTGAAAAACTTGGAAAAGGTATTGATTCATTGTCAAGAAGCTCAATTGGCCCTTAGTAATATTAAATGTAAAATGATGCAGACTAAGGAAATTGTTTTGGGACATCATGTATCTCAAGAAGGGATAAAAGTTGATCCTGCAAAAATTGAGGTAATATCACATATTCCAACTCCAATGTTGCAAAAAGAGGTAAGAAGTTTTTTGGGACATGCAGGGTACTATAGAAGATTTATTGAAAATTTTACTAAAATTGCAGCACCCATGTTTAAATTGCTTACTAAATATGCTGATTTTTTATGGGATACTGACTATCATAATGTTTTTGAGGACCTAAAAGACAAATTGTCTATTTCTCCATTGTTGAGATGACCTAATTGGTTTCTCCCTTTTCACATTGGTACCGATGCATCGGGCACCGCACTTGGAGCTATTTTTGGACAATGGGAGAATCACTTTCCTTATGCTATCTACTTTGTTAGAAAAAATATCTCACTTGTAGAGCTAAATTACACAATTAGTGAAAAGGAATTATTAACACTAATCCATGCTAACAACAAATTTAGGCATTATATTACTAGTTACAAATTTTTTTTCCATACTTATCACTCTGTTATTAGGTTCCTTATGAATAAGCCCATTACTAATAGAAGAATTATGAGATGGTTACTTTTGTTACAAGAATTTAATATCACTGTGATTGACAGGCCTAGATGAGATAATTTGGTTGCATATTTCTTATCCCGAATGAACATTGCTCAAGACAGAACTTTAGTACTAGTTCTGGATGATTTTCCATATGATAATTTATTTGTTGTCTCAACACATACTCCTTGGTTTGCTGATGTGGCTAACTATATGATCTCAAGCATGCTGCCACAAAATATTTCCACCAGGGAGAAACATAATATTGTGCAGCGAAGTGTTAATTATTCTTGGATAAAGGGGGAATTGTACCGCACAGGACCTGATTTAATCATGAGAAAATGTGTGTGAGAATATAAGATGTATGATGTCATGAGAGCTTGCCACAGTGAACCATGTGGTGGCCATTTTGCAGACAAAAGAACAACCTACAAGGTCCTACATGTGGGTTATTACTGGCCCACTCTTTTCAAATATGCCAAAAGGTTTGTTTCGAGTTGTGATGTCTGCCAAAGAATGGGGAGGCCAGTTCGAACTGATGAAATGCCTCTCCAAACTCATATATCAATAGAACCATTCAAAAAATGGTGGGTTTATTTCTCCAATGAAGTCCAATCCCCACTATCTAAAAGGCTCCTCTACGTGCACAGGAATCAGGGGGAGAGGAGAATTTTTTTTTCTTTCAACAGATAATTGGAATTTATGGCACGACCTGACTGGAGAATAAATGTCTCCAAACAGTGTGGGCCAGTAAAATCCTGCCTTGAGGATTTTATGTGTTGTTGTCTTCCAACTATAGTGTCATCCACACACTCCCCCATGGAAATCCTCGATCACTTCATGTATTTCTCCCTCAACCAAACATAGCAGTAATACCCCCATTGGGTCCTTCCAGTAGAGAATTCCATTGGATATAATGTATTTATGTGCCTACAATCTCAGACTTCAGTATTTAGATCTATCCAGTCCCAATGGGCATCTTAGGAATAAGAGGTAATGAAAAATGTTCTTATACCTAGGCGATCCCTCATATTTGGAATAGATCTTCTACTCAACTGTTTTAATTCTATTCTGGTGATCCTCTGGTCTGCCTTCCTCTATGATGAGGTTTATCCCTAGAGCTTGGCAGTTGGATTCAGATAAAATCTTGGCCAACTTGTGGCCTTTAATGAGCTTGGTAGGTTTTATTTCTAGCTCATATTCTTGTATTTTAGCTATCCATCTGCCCTTTTTCCTTTGTTATCTCCCTGCACCAGGATGTCCTTGATTGTAGTCGTTGGGATGAATGCTATGATTTTCGATTGTAGAACATACATACAAAATGACTTTAGTGCCTTGACCAGTGCATAGGCCTATTTCTCCAATATATTATACTTCAGCTCGACGTCCCTTAGGACTTGGCTGAAAAGGAAATGGGTTGCTCATAACCTTGTTTATTTTTCTATAACAACACAACGACAATGGTATGTGGAGAGGAAAAATAAAAGATGTAGAAAGGAACTGAATAGTCGGGGTTGACTAGCACTGGGGCCTCAACCAAAGATTCTTTTAGTCTAGTGAAAGAATCACGGGGGAAAATCCTCCAATTGACTTCATTCTCCTTCTTGAGCATATCTGTAATACCTTTGACTATCTCAACATAGTTAAGTATGAATCGCCTTAAGAAATTTATCTTCCCCAAAAAGGCTTGGAATTCTTTCTTGTTTCTAGGAAAGGGAATATGGATGATGGATTTGACTCATTTAGGATCAATCTTTACTCCTTCCTACGCTACTATGTGTCCAAGCAGCTTCCCCTCACTCAAGGTGAACTGAGATTTCTAAGGATTCAGAGAGAGACCATACCTTTTGCACTTCTCCAAGGTGAGATTTAAATGGAGGACATGCTCTTAATTAGTCTTATAAAATATTGTGATGTCGTCTAAGTATACTACCATGAATTTTTCTTTCTCACCTACGAAAGCTATGTCCATAGCTCTCTGAAATGTGGCCCCTGCATTTATCAAACTGAATGGTATGCGGCGTACAGGAATGTTCCCCACAAGGTGGTGAAAGTAGTCTTTTTCTGGTCATGAGGGTGGACTACCACTTGGTTAAATCTAGAGAATCTGTCCATCATGGACATTCTGGCTGCACCCAATACCTTCTGCAGTATATTATCCATCTTGGGTGGAGGTTAGCTATCTTTTAGATATGCCCTATTTAAATTCCAGAAGTCCACACATAGACTTATCTCTCCGTTCTTTTTCCGGACAGGGACCAAATTAGCTACCCACTCAGAGTATCTTAAAGGTACTATGATCTTGGTCTACAGCAACTTCCTTACCTCCTTTTCAATGGAGGGGAGTAAGAGTGGATTTATCTGTCTGAGTTTCTGTTTGCATGGCTTTATCCCACTCTTCAAAGGAATCTTATGCTGAATAATATTAGTATCAAATGATTTCAAATCATCATAAGACCAAGAAAATACATCTTTGTAAGTTTTGAATAGATCTAAATATCTCTGTCTGTATTGAAAGGGGATTCCTTTGGACAACCTGATAGTTTGGGGTTCCTCCTCTGATCCGAGGTTTTAGTCTTCTATTTGCTCATCTTTCTCTAGGGCCATTTTCTTGGATGCTATGTCGTCTTCATTAAAAAGTATTTCTAGTGGAACAAGTCCACGAGTGATGGTGTTCCCTTTTAGTTGCATGTTTTTTGCCTAGCCACTGTGTCTTTCCACGAAGTGGATTATTGTTCTGCTTCTTCTTATTCTTGATCGATGGTGGAGTGGGCGAACTCCCCAACGACTGCTATGAATATTTTCACCTGCTTGTCATCTTCGAATACCTGCTAGTGTTTGACATTATCAGGTATTGAAGGCCTGTGTCTGACTTCTATCTAATATCTGAGGAGTGGATTTTGTGGGGGCCTAAAAGTGCAAGCATCTACCACAAGAGAGTTAGCCATCTTGTTTTCTTTCCTAGGTAGAAACGAGATGTTAAACGCTAGGAAGAAATTATCGATTAAGTCCCACTCTTCATTTTGGTATGTCCTCGGCTTGGGGTGTTTGGCTTGGCATTGGTCTCAGATCTGCCTTACAACTAGCTCAAAGTCTCCATAGACCGATAGGCATTCAATGTTCATATTTCTTGCCATTTGTAACCCAAGGAGTAGTGCCTCATACTCCGCCACATTGTTGGTAGCCTCCAAATCTAGTTTGAAAGACATGGGTATCAGGCCACCCTCCGGAGACACCAATAATATTCCAGCTCCATTTCCATCTTTTGAGTTTTCTCCATCGAAGTATAATTTCCATATTTTATTTTCATTTACTCGCAAGTGCTTTGAATGTCCTATTAGGTGTACTAATGTTTCCTCTCGGAAAGCCTCATCCTCTTCTAGGAGTAGAAAGGAGATGTCGCTATCCTTCCCATGCACTACGAAGTTTTCTGAGCCTTTAGCTGGGGTCATGGTTTTCACAAACCTAGATTCTTAGTACAACCTCCTTTTCTCACCTCCAAAAGTGGGAATGGTGGCATAATTAAGATCTAGCTTGATAGATCCACCCACCTTGGAACCCCAAGATCTAGATAAGAGCATTCCAAAACGAGGAGGTATACCAGCCAACACTATATCCATTAGCACACTTTTCACCAGGATCTAAGCTAGGTTTACCACTAGATCCTTTATCATGCCTAAGCATTTGACTCTCTTGGAGTCAAAAGAGTACATGTCCTTGTATGGTTTGGTGATCTCTAGACCCAGCTATTCCATCACTGATAATGGCATGAGGTTGTGTGAGGCCCCGAAATCCACCATGAAATTATGTAACAAAAGGTCATGGATCACCAAAGTCACATTGAAAGGTGCAGTAGAAGGGTCCAACTCTTCCACATGCAGCCCGAAAACAACCATGGGCCTCTCCTCTTGGAGGTTCAAACTATCCTGGGTTGGTGCTGAACTGACGAGATGCATGAATTGAGAGACTTGGGCTTTGTAATTAGGATGCTTTAGAAGCTCAGTCAGAGGAACACGAATTTTTACCTTTTCTAGCTCCTTTTGGATATTGAATGTGGGTTGGTACTTTTCTATATCTCATGGCTTTGTTCTTTCTCCCTTCCTGCTCGCAGTTTTGGGCAGAATAGGTGGCTCCTTTTCTGTGTGCCCTTTAGGACCATTTCTCTCCTTATTTGCAGAGACTCCTGTCTTGGGTGGGTCAAGATGGAGATTACCTTTCCCTTTGTATGGTGTGGGAGGAGAAACTTGGGGAGCACTTCCTTCTTGTTGCTCTGGTTCTCTTGACCTCTTTTTGAAGATCTTAGATTATACTTATGTTGGGGTTGTGTTTGCATGAACTCTACAAACTGTTTGCAATAATAATCCATATCTTCCTCATCTACTCTTGCTTCTGTAGGATGATTGACTTCCTGGTGAGCCATATTCTCATATTCTTCTTCAACAAAAGCATAATATATATTTCCCTGCATCTCTTGTGTATCAGACGATTGTTCGTTGGGGCCATCTTCTAAGTATAAGGGATAAGGGATTTGATCAAGATGTTCCTTTCTTTCCCTTGGAAGTAGTTGCAGTGAAGGCCTTCTATATTGTGGGTTATAGCCCCAGTTGTTGACTTGAGCATTCTGTCTGGTGAGGTTCTTGTTCTCAATTTCAAGATTTCCAAGCTTTTGTGATAAACTCCTAAAGAGTTTCTCCAGATCATCCCACTTTGGGTCTGATGATTCTCTATCTTGACCAGAAGAGTATGCCTCTTCTTTCCCTATTTTGGGTTTAGTAGGTTCTTGCTTTATCCTTGACTTCCCTGCGGAGGCCAGATTTTCTTCTACTTCAAGGGCATTGATTTGAAGTTGGTCTAGAGTGAGAGACTTCCTTTCTCTCAAGGTAAAACCAACGTCGGACTCAAAAGATCCCAATAAAACCACATGAGCTACAGCTGGAGGAGGCTTTATGTCGACTGGAAGGTTATTGTACTTCTTATTGAATCTTTTGATAAATTCTAAAGTATCCTCCTTCGATCTTTTTCTTATGGCATTAAAATCAGTGAGGAGGTACTCATGATTCCTCTTTTCTCCCCATTTCTGGGTGAAAGCATTTTCCAACTCCTCCTAGGTAGTGGTGGAGGCATTTGGTAGGCCTTTGAACCACTTTCTGGCTTCTCCATCAAGACTTTGTACAAAAATTCTTATGACCACATCCAGTTGTTCCACATTCAGGTTCCCAGTAAAGGCAGAGAAGGTTTCTATGTGTCTCTGTGTCGTGTTGTTATCCTCCCCATTGAATCTAGGTATAATATTTAGGTAGTCTTGGGACATGACACTTAAGGGGTGAGGTAGATCAAGAGGTGCATACTTATTTAGTAAAAATCTTGGAAGAGCCATCTAGATTAGTGGAGGGGTATTAAGATTTGCTTGAGGAACTGGGGTTAAGACCACAGTGTTTGGAGGGGAAGGAGGGTATGTCAGGACCTTAGGAGTAACACCTATATAGTGAGCAGCAGCAGGATGAGAACTGGATGAGGGAACTTCAAAGGCTGGTGAGATGGTAGCACAGTCAGAGAGAGTTTTATCTTTCCATATTTTCTTGGAAATTAACTTTTATGGGTCAGATACAAATGGGGCTTTCCATTGAGATGTATCTGAGCAAGTATGAGGCCTTTTAAAATCTAGGGTTATGAATGATAATGAGGGGGGTGTGGAGTTGCCAAGGTGATGTGAATGCAATCAGAAAAAACTTTGCTCACCTACACAAAGAGTGTTCAATTTGTTGTATCCCAAGGGAAAATTCCTTCAATACGTTCCCCGCCAATGGTGCCAAAATATGTTGTAGATCCCAGAGACAGCCTTAGATTGATTACATGACTAGTGCCTAGGAAAATCTAAATTGGTGTGTCTCAAATGATTTACAGGAAACTAGAGACATCACTTATGTTTTATAAATACATATATATGTATAGGAAATGGGTTGGTTCATTTATCCAAAGAAATAAAACATGAATTTATGGTACTTCCTCACAAGTTCAGATCTCAAAAATATGCAGGAAAATAATGGAGGTCGAATAATTCAAGGGCTTACAGCTTAAGAAGATTTTTCAGAGTAGATGAGAGAGGACAAAGAGAGGGAGCAACTCATCACATTGAGCATAAGGCTTCAAGAGTTCTACACTTAACACATAGAACTTGAGGCATTAAGGATTTCTATACTTATTTGAGTTACAAGCAGAAATAATGGATCAAGGAGGGGCTGGATGCTATGATTCATGTGTTGCAGATTTAAATATATGATTTCAATAGTTCACACAGGTATATGCATCAACAGTATTGAGACAAGTGAATCTGTGATATAATTACAGGCACTTGCATTCACATATCAATACAAATAAATCTATGAGGAAGATTAAAACATTTCTAGCAACTATAATTTGCATGAATACAAAGAGGAAAGATGAACATAAAATGAGATTTAATAGAAGGAACACATATTGTAATACTTGAAGGGGTAATCACCACCATATCCTTGATATTATGAAAAAGATATGAGTTACAAAGAAAAATAGTCTGAAAATGGCATGTAGTCTTTTCTATAGAAATTCTGAACCTTTTCTAAGTCTTGCCTTCTGCTATTTATCTGGAGAGGGGAGAAAGAACATTCATTACAGTAAAATATCTCTGGCCTAGTCTTAGTTGTCAAGTCGACTAGCTATCTCAGTCAGAGATGGCTATGTGGTCCCAAACATTACATAATTAAAAGCCTCATTGAAAGGAAGGCATGTTACAGCACAAAAATAAGTAAATAACTAGACAGAAAAGTAAATGAAAAAGTCTTTGTGCCCATCCTGTGATAGCCTCTGCCTCAGGCTGTAATTTTCTCATGGTATGGCCTCCTGTGCTGCTCAATTGACCCCATTGCTTCTGCCTTTACTACTCGGATGCCTTCTTCTATGAAGTAGGGGTTGGGTCAGCTGTAAGTTCTCGTATTTGCAGTCTTTTGTTGTGTGGAGGGATGGGGCTCCATGCTAAGCCATTAATCCTCCTGAGTCCCGTGTACTGCTCCAATGTTGCGCCATGCTCCATTTAAGTCTTTAGCTGCCGGCCCATCTGCCCATTAAAACTCTGCTAGACACTATTGGAGCTTTGAAAAACCTAGTGTCATGTATTATGATGTACTCGGGAGTCCTTCGAACATGGGCCTTTAACACAGGAATAACATGAAACAAGTTTTTTGTGACTTCCCTTTAAGCTCCCCTTTGGTGTAGCGCCCTTATCTCTATTTTATTCATATAACCACAAGCTGGGACCAGGGGCTTAACCTTTCAGGTGCTAAGGCCTTCAGACCTATGTCTAGGGGCTTATTTCCTTTGTAACACAAAATCCCACATATCGGCACTTTATTGTGCTTTACCTTAAGCTTCGTCCATAGACAACTACGATCGCCAATCTATGGGATCAGGCCCACCTAGGACATAAAAATCACATTGCAGGAGAGGGAGCCTTTTACCTTTTTCCATAGTGCGGGCCGATAATCCGGATGCGAAATCCTCCTCAGGTAGAACCACTAAAACATATCGCATCCCTGAGGGTTTCCAGCATATCACAATCACAGCCTAGGAAGGAGTATCCGTGAGGGAAAGAACTTACACTTTGTGTGATCACCGATATGTGGGGTGATGTCATCATTGCCACGTGAGTGGTGACACGTGTCACCCGAAAATGGTCCCATAGGACCCCTAAAAACGTTGAAACTGAGGGACATGTGTCATCTGCCACGTCAACATCTATACTACCACGTTTCCTTCATACTACCACATCATTTATGATGTTAGCTACCCTATCAGCTCTGAGGACCAATCATATGCCGCCCCATGGTACCCTGTAGGAGAGAGAAAAAGGCCTGCCTGACCCTATTTCCATAGGCATCTCCTTTGTTAATGAATTTCAGCCTTCCCCAATGATTTTGCACTAAATCGCAATATCGCAACCCCACAAGGTTTTTGGGGAGATAGCCCCTCTATTCCTTCAATCACCAATAATGCGGGATTTCCATCATTGATATGCCATACCACCATACCACCATGTGGAGGAGAGAGAAATGGCTGACTCGTCTTTGTCTTTGCGTGCATTTCCTTTGTAAACTGAAATCGGCCCCTCCCCCACTATTAATACTGTCGGTGCATTCCCCCCTGCAATTCCTTAAGAATGGCCCATTGATTTTGCAGGGGCCATGCAAGAGTACAAGACTGCGAGATGCGCGATTACAAGGTTCCCAATATGCTTGACTTTCTATGCCCAGGGTCCTCTGATAAACTCTTTTCCTTATTTTCAGGGCAAGAGAACTCTTGATCTTCAACAAGTCATATCTTCTGATCCAGGAATCCATTTTGGGACTTCTATATATCATGGGAAAGCTCTTTCTGGGCACTATGTAATGGAGTGGAACTAACTTGGCACTGAGAGCTTCTGTGGCCTGGGAAAGTGGCTCCAAACTTCCCTATTTTTGGGCAACCTTGACCAATTGAAACCCACAATGCAGTGAGTGACAACACATCAACAATTCAATAACTTATCAAATCATGAATAAGAGCCATTAATAGAGCACATCATACAACCATACATATAACTAACATATAACCAGTAATAGAAACCATGAAAAATTAGCCATAAGATCACATGATAACCAGTACATGTGCTCATAAATCTCAATAGGAAAAATAACTTATAATGACATATGAAAAAGAGAACTAAGTCAAGGACTTCCATGTACCACCTGACCATCTCCATGATATATTCCAAGCATGAATAAGGGATCTCTTGTGATAAACCAATACATAATCAAATAGGGAATCTAGAAGTTAAACCATCTCCACCCTCAAGCTACCATGATCTCACCTAAACTGGTCCCAAGATCACAAAACCAAAACAAGCTTAGATCACTTAGAATTCCTTCACCATACCGAGAGGAATTTTCCTATCTCAACTCACCTATCTATGTCTTTCCAAACAAAACCATCTCCAACCCTAGCCCTTGGGATTTTCTTGAGACCACCTCAACTGGATCCAAAACCTGTTGGAAATCCAAATCTCAACCAAGAATGAATCCCATCACATCATGGCTATCTAGGAAATGGTAAGGCAAGAATGAAACCATTGTCAATCTAGGAAAAACCCATGCCAATGAATAATCAAATGAATGTACCATGAATTCACATCCCAACAAGGAAATTACACGTGCAACTTGTTGCGTGCAAAATCTTCCTGTTAAAGCTGTTGATCCAACTTTTTCCTTGTGCTCCCTTTCGTTCCTTTGGTTTCCCTTTGCTTTCATTTGCTTGTCCTTTGATTTCCTTTTCTTTCCATTGCTTTCTTTTTCCTTTTTCTTTCCTTTTCCTTCATTTTCTCACTAGTTTCCCTTGCATGTGTATTTGTGTCTCTTCATATTCATTTTCTCCTATTTTCATTTATTTCCTTTAATAAATGCCAATTATTACCTCTTTTCCTTTGCCAATGCCATTGCCAATTTCCATATCCATTAATAAACCGCAAGTGATTCCCACTATAATTTTTTCCCACCATTCAGCTTGGAATACATGTTGGTCTTATTTTATTTACATAGAAAATCAACCTAGGGCTATTACACATTTTGAGTTCCATATTGTTTGAATCATGAAATGATTCAAACGTAAGCAAAGGCATAAATATTGTGATTAAGAGGGACAAACCACCTAGATATGAGGTGTATGATAACTATTTGAGCAAACACATACCACAATTTGAGCTATATTGAGGTTCCGACTCAATCTATAGTGAACTAATTAATAATATATTTGTTTCTTTATTATTGAAAAGCTAAGAGAGTTTATGAGAGACACTTGTTGATGTGGGAGGATACTAAAGTAAACTTCCCCATGCCCACACCTATCTAATTTAAAGATTTCCATGATGGTGGAGTTATGCCAAAGGATCCATGATTTCATTAGTTCTAAGAGACAAAAAAAATTGCATTTTTTATTGGTTGCTATAAATTATACATCAAATAAAATAGGAGAGAGAATCAATGAATTATAGAGTATCTATTGGAGGTTACTTCCACATAGTCTACACACACAGATCAAAATTTACTTTAGAGATGTACATAGTCATGATTTGAAGCTATAGAGCAATAGACTTGAGAGCTAATATGCTTGACTTAAAAGTTTTATTTAAACTCTACTAGTGTTCTAAGTGAGGCCACACATAATCCTTTGAGTCGACACACAATGCCCTATTCACCTCAAATTATGTATGTATCCAAACAAACTCACTATAATGAAATCCTCAAAGATTGAAAGTGAAAACAATTCTAAAATAACTACGAGTGAACAAAATCTCCAACCACAAACTTGTTGGAAAATAAAAATAAAATCCAAAAAACAATATTCAAATCTATTGGTTCAAAGGTCATTTTTTTTGTGTGTAAACCTATTTTTGTAGAGTGGGGGGATCCATAGGTCCAGAAGGTTGTATCTATGGATATGATACCATATGTAATGGTAGAAAATTCAAGAACAATCTATACATAATAATTCATAACATGAATTGATAAAATAAATATTTATTAATACCAATTTTATAATTGACATGAGTAGTTAGGAGTAGAAGCATATTTGTGAGATGAGAAACCAACTTACTAACAATTTCAAGGGCCATTTCACCTTCATAATCCTAATAACCACAACCAATTTGTGGGTGGAAACTCTCCACCGAACCATATGATGAGATGCACCATATATTTTTGTAGCTCACTACCCCCAATCCTTCAATCAACTACTACGTGAACTTTCCTTAGCCTTGTTCTTAATTGCCCCAAGAAAAATAAATGACATGTTCTTCTCCTTCTCCTTCCTTATAAAGAATACATCCAAAATAGAGAACCCAATCCCTAGGATCCACTTTCCATTATGTAATTGTGCCTCTATCACACTTTTTCTTTTCCCACAAAACCATCTTATTTTGTGTTTTCTCGTTTATTCAATAAGTAGCTATATTATTATAACTATTACCATTCTACTTTATTTATTATATCTTTTCTTATTTATTATTATTATTAGTAGTAGTAGTATGTTTTGAGGGAAAAAATTAGTAAGGTATCCAAACAAAAAAGAATATTGGATAACCATCTTATCTAGGGACATAATAATAGTTAAGTATTTAAAATGTAACACAACTAGAAGAGAAAATGAGATGTTGGGTGGCCATATTGTGCACATCAAATAATAGAAAAAATATTAAAATTCAATGAAAGTACATTATAAGCCTTCACATAATTCACCACAATAATTCTCACCAAGTAAATTAATAACCATGGTGACACTATTTCATAAAAAACCACCAAACAAGCCAAACTATATATTTTGAAGAGTTCAAAGGAAAAATACCAAACCTTGGAAATCGAAAACAACAGATACAATACCAAACTTAACTAACTTATCTATGATAGGCACACAACCCACCACTATATACAACCCAAACACCAAATTCCATATCTAGAACACCCAAAAATGTAAACAAAATGTCAAATGTCACCAAGCCCCTATAGCAGAATATAGAAGACAAAGAATGTCTTACCACATCATGGTACACAAATCCCAATATAATACCTTGGCATGAGTGGAACCAACGAAGAGGACCCCATGTTGAAAAAAACATAAAAGCATGCAATCTTGTCATTAAATGTAGTTTAAAGTGCCAAGAAACATCACCAATGGATTTAAACTGGGCCATGGATAAATGTCACAAAATGTTTAGTGTATTTTCCTACCCCATAAACATGTTGCCAAAGTGAATAAAATCTTGTAGTAGAATAGACCTTTCCCTTTAGTGCTCATATAGTTAAAAAATAATAATTAGATCATGTATAATAGGGAGGAACATCACAACAAAGTCACTAAATTTCCCTACTATGATCACACATAAAAACCTTGGCACTCATGTCCACCATAACCCAACTATAAATGGAGCACAACAAAAGGAGGAAAATCCGAAACAATGCACCAAGATCTCCACTAACAACTAGCTACTAACTGAAATTATAAAAGCTCTTATAGAGAGACATTCAAAATGCCCAATTACAACAATGTTTTGAAAATTACAAACAAATTTAAAAGAATATTGAATCTAGTCAAATGATGAGTTCTCATCATTGTTCACATAACAAATAAAACACACAAAACCTCCTCCATCACATTCTATTTTTCCAAGACCAAAGAACAAATATGAAACACCTAGAACCACACATGAAAGCTAAATTCCCACTGGAACACTAAGAACAATATGCCAACCCAAAATCCAAAACCATAAAAAAAAAAAGCTAGAACAACCACCACCATAAACACCACGAGAATCACATTCACCATATAAATGAACAATAAACCATTGTTTTTTAGACCATGAGAAAGAAAAAACTGACACCCATATGCTACATTCCTTACGAAAAAAGCTCTACTGCAAGTAGAATACCATATAGGTAGGAAGAAAACCATTGACAATATATAATTAAACCTTATGTACAAATAATTAAACTACTTTGAAACCACTACAATATGACAATGAAAATTCCCCTCTAGGAAACCAAGTCATCCCACCACTATGTCCTTGAATGAAAATCCCCACATAAGATGTCAACATTGGTAGAGTTAGCCAACACAGATATAAAAAAGAAATGTCTAAACCATAGTAGGAAAATCTAAGAAACTCACCATGACAACCCCATGAGAGACACCTCTATCAAACCAATTAAGAGTAAAAATTTGTTTATAAGATGAAATGAAGGGAGAATGTTGACCACAAGAACACAAAAAACTATTGCAACATAAACCAATAGTCACAAATATGCTCAACCTACATTCCCAACATAAAGATCTCCAATTTTGGCAAAACACAGAGACAAAACCATTAAAAATATATATGGATTTTAGGCATATGTGGTTTATTTCTTTTGAGTTAAGTCTCGAAGCATCCATAGTAATAAAAATATAACATTAATCATCAAATGCACCCACCATCACAAAACCACAATTCACATCTCCACCATCATAAACTAACATTTTGAATTTGATGGATTGAATGGATTACCAAAAAGGACATAAAAAACCAACACAACATAAACTAGAAACCATAATCATCCTTTTCCTACACTCCCAACACAAACAGATCCACTACACACAGAACTCAAAGAAAAATCCACTACATATAACATAAATCTCAAGTACAAGGAACTAAATTGCTCCAAACCATGAGAATATGGTGACAAAACTTCTCCTCCATAAACCCATGCAAACCCGTTGTTGCATCCTGGGATGCAAACCCTAATGGCAGATGTTAGAGTAGGCAAAACCAACTAAGAACACCCCACATCACTAAACAATATATATGTTCCCAAACACATTGCTAAATGTACTTGAAAGCATCAAGACATGTTGAAAAAATACGTAAAGAAAATTAGAACCTCAACTTTAGCAAACGTGTAGTTAAAACAAAATCCTAGCCATCTTTGATAAGGAGAAACATTGTCACAAGGTCACTATATTTATATGCCACACATGAACATAATTATAAAATATGGCTTTCAATTTCATGTCAGTGTTGTCCCATGTAGCGAGAAGAGACTTGATAAAGTGGCCAACTAGGTGAAGTATAGCATAGTATAAACGTGCTACAAATTCAACCATTTATGGTCACGTTTTTGCAATCATTTTTGTGCAAAATCTAGTTACAAAATATTAGAATCATAGTTTTCAATCGTTTAGATTGCACAATTTGGGGTTATGAGGGTTTTTGACGTCATTGAATGCATTTTTGCAATTAAAAATGCAAATAGAATAATGTAAAATTGTAATTCTAACCATTCTTCTATAGTTGGGTTTTGGTGAGATTGCTAGAAAAAAGTGTTAAATAGTAGAACATTTAAATTCATTCAATGATCATAGTCTAAGTATTCTATAATTTGACTCTTTTTCCAACATATTGTTTTGGTTAAACTTACTTAAAAATCCGCTAGAATGTGTTGGAATTGTATATTTTAGTTGTTGAGTTTATATAATCTGAGTGCCCAAGGGGATTTTAGAATGATGAATCTATTTATAGATTCAAGAATGCAATTTAGACAACATGAAATTATGATATGACCAAAAATTGTATCAGTAGATTCCAATGAAAAAGGATAAAAATATAAAAGGTTTAAACTTCACCTATTAAATGAAGTATATATCCAAAAGTCCTCACATTCATAAAACAAAACAATTTTATCATTTGGATTTTGAAATATTATCCATATAAATTTTAATAAATTTATCAAATATAAAATTTCAAATAAGATTTCCTGAGGATGAACCGTACTTGTTGGTTCGAAACACGTTGACAAATGAATTACGATGTGATTTTCACCGAAAACTCTTCTCTATAAACTCGATATGGATCACAGAAGCCTAAATTCAACCATTTACAACTTTCTTTTAACTTGCAATGTCACAATCAATATGGTAATTTAAACCTGCTTTACATCCTAAACAATTTTATCTTTTAAATACAAATTGTTCCCCTATATCGATTTAATGCTCCTTGCTATCAATAAGCTTATCTTCCCCACGATTGATTAAGTGCTCCTTGCTATCAATAAACTTATCTTTGCTTGATTTTTTACTTTTGTGATCTATAACGATTTTGATAATGTCTAGAAATCAGCCTACATTGTTAGAATGAGGTCGATATTTCGAACCAACTAAACTTATTTTTATTACTAAGATTATTTTGAGTCAAAATCATTTTTCTATCTTGCAATCCTGTAAATAGCCCATTAATAAAAATCCTTGTATGATTGGTGTGAGATAACTTCAAATTAATCTTTGATAGACATTTTATCATTATCATACCTAGCTATTGCTTCAAAATTGTCTCATCTTCATGGTAATGTTTTAACTCTGCTCTCATTCTATTAATCCATTAAAAATTCATTGTAGTTTCAATCTGCTGATTAAGGAAACGAATGCGGTTGCAAAAATCCTTCACGTTACGGAAAATTGGTAGGAAATATAGATTGAGAATGGGTTAATCATGATCTGGAAACCATGATTTACAGGTTTACCTTTTTGTCAAAGTTATAATAAAATCAAGATTTCGAACAAAACTATGATTTATTGATTTAAAAATTCTTCATACTTTTTAGGATATAACAAAACTATGATTTATCGATTTATAAATTCTTCCTAATTTTATGAAATCATGATTGTCGAATGGCAAAATGGAGCAGTGTTTAAAAATTAATATATATTTTCCACTTCAAAATATGTATTATAATTCAAAATAGAGCACTGGTCAAAGCACAATAATGATTTTGAAAAACCATGACATATCTTCCACTCATATCTTACGCTATATCTTCCCCGCGTTCCACGCGTTCCACCAATTTTCCACGGAATTTGATTTCACGCGTTCCGGAAATCACCTCTCTGTTTCCCCACTCATCAAGCCAATTTCTACAACTCACCTCTATGTTGCCCCACTCATTTAAAAATTCATCTTCCTTTTTAGGATATAACAATTTCTTAAATTAGGATATAAATTTTTCCTACTTTTTAGGATTTAATAATTCTTCTTATTTTTATAAATTTTTCTTAAATTTTTTTTGCGGTTGAGACTGCACGTTATTAACTTCCCACTTACGTTCGACCAACGAATTATATGATGCGTTGCCGTTTATTAACACAACATTTCTAAATATTAGACACTTGGTAATATAATGCTTCTTCCTAGGGGTTTACCTCCCCTCATTTAAAAATTCTTCCTAATTTTATGAATCATGATATCGTCGAATTGCAAAATGGAGGCGTGTTTAGAAATTAATATATTTTCCACTTCTTTTTAATTTAGGTTGGGATGCACTCGTCAAAGCAAAATAATGATACGTGAAATTAAGCGAAAAGACTTTCACAATTCCGCCCAAAGACTTTCACACCTCTCTGTTCCCCCACTCATCACCTCAATTTTCCACGCGTTCCCCTCATTTGCCCCACAATCAAATCCCCAAATCATGGTTAATGATTTATTGATTTACCTTCTTTTAAAGTTATATCAAAATCATCCTTTCGAACCCACCCTGTGCTCATTTAAAAATGCATCCTACCTTTTAGGATATAAATTCATCGAACTCAATACCCGAAATTATATCTTCCGCTCAATACCGTGTCATGTCGCACACAATCAAATTCCCAAAGACTTTCATCGTTCCCCACTCATCACGCCAATTTTCAAATTTCCACGGAATTTGATTCCACGCGTTCCGCTCATTTTCCCGAAATCACCTCTGTTGCCAATTTCTTCGACTCTTTGCAATTGCTATAAAAGGGATATGCATATGCAATGAATTCATAGGCAAAGCATTGGAGAGAGAGAGCCATGGATAAAGGGATTGTCTCCTTTTTTATAGTGTTGGCAGCGTTGGACAATGCGGCTGCCACAACTTTCAATTCATTAAGGGAGTCCCCATATTATAATTACACTCCTACTAAGTCTCTGCATCCCCATCATCATTTTGTTTCAGAAGAACGCACCCTCACATCATTGGAGGATAAAAGGGACGTGGACGCGCTTCTGTCGTTCAAGAAGGCCGTCACATCGGATCCAATAAGATGGCTGTCGGACTGGACGGCTGAGAATTCGGCGAAGGTATGCTCGTGGAATGGTGTTTCTTGCCAGAACAACACTCATAGAGTGATTTCCCTATTTCTTCCTCTGCGAAGTCTCCAAGGTACTCTTTCGCCAACTCTGGGCAACCTTTCCTTATTACGTACGTTGTCTCTTTCATATAATCATTTCATTGGAATAATTCCGCCCGAGCTTGGGCAGCTCAAAGCGCTGCAACAACTTAATCTCAGTTCCAACAATTTGAGTGGAAGAATTCCGCCCGAGTTTGGGCAGCTCAAAGTGCTGGAAGAACTTGATCTCAGCGGCAACAATTTGAGTGGAGTAATTCCAGTGGAATTGGGCTCACTACACAACTCACTGACGCTGTATCTACATTCAAACAACTTGAGTGGAAGAATTCCAGGAGAATTCGGCTCGCTGCATAACTTAGCACATTTGAATTTGTCATCCAACAACTTGAGTGGAAGAATTCCACGAGAATTGGGTTCGCTGCAAAACTTATGGAACCTAGATTTGTCATCCAACAATTTGAGTGGAATAATTCCAGGAGAATTGGGTTCGCTGAAAAACTTATGGAACCTGGATTTGTCATCCAACAATTTGAGTGGAATAATTCCAGGAGAATTGGGCTCGCTGCAGAACTTAAAGGTTTTGTATTTGTCATCCAACAACTTGAGTGGAAGAATTCCACGAGAATTGGGTTCGCTGCAAAACTTATGGATCCTGTGTTTGGCATTCAACAACTTGAGTGGAAAAATTCCAGGAGAATTGGGCTCGCTGCAGAACTTAAAGGTTTTGTATTTGTCATCCAACAACTTGAGTGGAATAATTCCAGGAGAATTGGGCTCGCTGCAGAACTTAAAGAATTTGCATTCGTCATCCAACAACTTGAGTGGAAGAATTCCAGGAGAATTGGGCTCTCTACAGAATTTAACGTGGTTGGATTTGTCATACAACAAGTTGAGTGGAAGAATTCCAGGAGAATTGGGCTCGCTGCAGAACTTAAATGATTTGCATTTGTCATCCAACAAGTTGAGTGGAAGAATTCCAGGAGAATTGGGCTCGCTGAAGAACTTAAAGGATTTGCATTTGTCATCCAACAAGTTGAGTGGAAGAATTCCAGGAGAATTGGGCTCACTACAGAACTTAGAGTTTTTCTATTTGTCATCCAACAAGTTGAGTGGAAGAATTCCTGCTTCTCTAGGGAATTGCACATACATGAGAGATTTGTCGTTGTTCAGCAACAAGCTTAGTGGAACAATCCCTGAGAATATTGGCAAATGTGTCTTTCTATACACATTAGATTTATCCAATAACTGGTTGAATGGAAATATTCCCGCATCTTTACAGAATTGTACACAGTTAAATCGTGTCAAGCTGTTCCAGAACAAACTTAGTGGATCCCTAGACATAGTGTTTCCAATTTCCTTGGAGGTTTTCTCTGCACATTCTAACAGTTTTTCTGGGAATCTTCCATCATCTTTAGCCAATTGCACCCAACTTATAGCACTAGATTTAAGGAAAAATAAATTGATAGGCCAGCTTCCTAAACAGTATGCATCTTTTCCATCATTACGAGTTTTAAGTTTGGGTTGTAATAACCTTCAGGGTGGTATTTCTGATTGGATCACAAATCTTCCTAAATTACAGGTGTTGGATTTATCCAATAATAATTTTACGGGGAGAATACATTTTAATTTAGGGAGACTCCTAGGATTTCAAATACCTTCATCTTCCAAGCTTACTGATAGTAGTACATTTTACACTGATGTGCAAGTGGTCATTAAAGGTTATGAGTATTCTCTAAAATATGTGTTGCTCACAAATACCATTTTGGATTTGTCTAGCAATAATTTTATTGGAGAAATTCCCTCAAGCATGGCAAATTTGAGTTCCTTGCGGTTGTTGAATCTATCTAGAAATCACTTGGAAGGAAAAATTCTTGCATCTCTAAGTGAGATATCTACTCTAGAGCAATTAGACTTGTCTAAAAATAATTTGAGCGGAGAGATTCCTCGAGAACTCTCTAAATTAACTTATTTGGCATACCTGGATGTATCATTTAACAGATTGTGTGGGCGAATCCCTAAAGGAACGCAGATGGACACTTTCAACGTGACTTCATTTCAAAGGAACAAGTGCCTATGTGGGTATCCTTTACAAGCATGCACCAAAAAAGGAGATGGAGTCTCTCCAAATGTCAGTGATGACCAAGGATGGTTGAATCGTGTGGATGAACATATCTCATTAATTGCATTAGGGTTAGGCTATGGACTTGGCTTTGGTGGAGTTGTAACAATAATAATTATGTGGGATAAAGCATGGCATTGGATGGTACCTCCAAAAATAAAACCATTTTATGGAGTGTATCGATTCCCTAAATGACTTATCTTTTATCCAAGCATAATACTATTTTGATCAAATATGTACTGGAAATTAAAATAATATATAATATTTTGATGAATAAAATACCAGGGGTTATTATGTTATCTATTTATGTTTTCCATCTCCACTTAATTACGCGGTAAGAGAGCATTGTTGGCGGTGATCCTGTCATTCAAAACGAACTAGTACTTGGAGAAACTTTTTATACTTTTGATGATAAGTGTACCTCTAACAATCCTGCAGTAGCAGCTCGCTGCTCCTGTTGTTGTATGCGCACAACACAATTTTGTCATAGGAGTATGATAAAGCTGCAATTGTACATTAGCCACAGAGCAGATACAGAGTCTTATAATTTTGATTCAAAATTAATTCCCAATTAAATTCATTGATTATTTAAACTTTATTCCTGTTTGATTGGCAATTTAACTTTGTTGTATGCGCACAACACAATTTTGTCATAGGAGTATGATAAAGCTGCAATTGTACATTAGCCACAGAGCAGATACAGAGTCTTATAATTTTGATTCAAAATTAATTCCCAATAATTTTGATTCAAAATTAATTCCCAATTGAATTCATTCAGTTATATATATGCTTTCTTGATTATTTAAACTTTATTCCTGTTTGATTGGCAATTTAACTTTACTGCTGTTAGAGGATTTTTCGTTGTTATATATATAAACCAGGACTATCACTTAGTTTCATATCTTGATACTACTTTCTAAGTTACTATTATAGCACAACTGAAATGACTTTTTTACTGTTTTGTCTACCCAGATAAAGATATTATTCACAAACTGATGCTTAATACATCTGCTTGAGATTTTAAACTCTTCAACAATGTGCCCTTATTTTTCATATACAACCAGCTGAATTCAGTTACCATTGTATCTTTCTTCCGTTTTGAAAACAAGCAGCAATTCTGATTTTGCACAATGATTTCTCACTTCTCTGTTTACGTTTGTTTGTCTGATTTCTTTCAGTCTAATTCCTTTTCCTGCCTCTGAAAATTAAGCCAATCCCCTGTCTAATTCTTGCAAAGCAAAAATGAAGCTGGTATAACATTATAAATATAAATCGTTATGTTGGTGTGTCTTGCAAGTGAGTTGACATGGACAGAGTTTGATGGTTTGACATGCAGATGATGACGGAAAGTTTTCCATATTTTTTATATTTCAAATAGAAGAACAAACCTTAATGTTTTGAAAGTGAACAGGTTTTGCAAACTGGCGTACAACTTGTAGGCTTGAAAACAAATGCCTGTGAAATGCTGCCTGCTCCAATGTCTTATCAATTAAGTTTTGGTCCTTCTATGCTTGTTCTACATTCTTATATCTCTTTTGCCAATCCTCTCTTGCACTACGGTCTGCTTCTTAGACAGTAGTTGAATTCAAAGTCAGGAACTTATAACTTTGCAAAAACTGCAATTTTGGCAACAAGATTTTAGGAATAAAATCCTAACAGTAAACTCAACTATGCCACCTGTTATCCAATGGTAAAAAAACAAGAAAACTCTGACAAAATTCTCATTATCTGCCTCCAAAATGCACACGTCTTGACCTGCTAAGACCTAGAATTATTGTGTGTATCTTAACATTGCTGTTGGGTTTGTGTTGTGAATATTCACACATACGTAACAAATGTGAGACGGTTCATAAAGCATTGCTGGCACAGAAAGCTTTACCAATTGGACATCAGAATTTGGGTGTTAAGGTTGGTAAGTTGTGATTGTGCCAATATTTTAGGATTCTGTGTGAAAATTTCTGGAGCTCATGGCGTGATTCTGGAGGTACTTTAAAAACAATTATTGCAAGTGATTCCAATGCTTATTTTCCTTGTCTATTCACATACATGAGTTTTCTTTGGGAAGATTAAAGTTTAGCTACCATATCCAAGCATGTAGATCTAACTCACGATTCTTCCACATAGTCATTTGTTTGTAGGTGGTAACCTTAATCATATTATTTTCATAAAACCTGAAAGGATGAATGTGGGTGGGTTGTGCCTATAATACCTGAGATAAACATTGGTAAAAAATTACTTGAATCTTGCAAGGGGTACCAACCAATAGTAAAGGGTACATGCGTGAGGCATTGAACCATTAAGCATAATTTCATTGCAAATATCTCTCATACGTTTATAGTTGAATTAGCTGCTAACCAACCGAATCCAAAAAATTGAAATCTTTTTGAGCCACTTGTCTAATTGTTGTTATTATTATATTTTTTAAGATTGATATTTGGTTTAAGTCTAATTTCCCACTTGTATTATTATATTTTCAGTGTAAATCGTTGATTTTTACTATGGATTAGTTTATCCCATGTTTATCCCATGTCTTTCTCATAGATACCAAGGGAATTCATTCTAAACTGGAGGGTCAACCTCTCAGTAAATGCCAAGGATTAATACCATAGCAGAATTAGACTTAGAATTCTGGAGGCACTTTAAAAACAATTATTGCAAGTCATTCCAATGCTTATTTTCCTTGAAAATTCAGGACTAGTCGGGGACCATGTTGGAGTTTCAGATTTCAATTAACAAGTTATTGAAAAACTGGAAATGCTAATCTGTAAGAATACTTGGTACAGCCCACTGTTATCTGTCTAATTATGTAGTCTGAAACAACATCATTCATAAACAAAGGGATTTGAGCATCATATAAAAATTTCAGTTATTTATTTATAGAATAATCTAAGAGAACCTTTAAATGGCTGCAAAACCTTCCCAATGCCTCGGTCCTTTTTGCTTCATTCTTCTCTCTGTCAGTGCTGTGTTTGCAATGTACGTACTCTGTTTTTGTCTTTCTCATCTCAGTGGGATACACGCATGATGGGATTCCTCAAGTTGTACAACCTTTTGTTGAAATTCCATTCCATATTAGTATTCTTCTGTCTTATCTTTAGCTTTAATCTTGTGACAAATTTATTACATGGAGTTAAAATTGTAATTTCCATTGTTGCACTTTATGGAAAGGCAGTGCTGTGGCCTTTGAACCAAGCCCAGACATGAGGGTTCTGTGAAGCCTGGTATGCATTCCTTTTCCTTTCACATCACCACCTTCTAACATTTTAAACATGATTTCTCATTATCTGGCTCCAAAATGCACACATATCTTGACCTGCTAATTTGGTAGTGTAGATGGACCTGGTTCTAACCTTGGAACCTAACATTTGATCCCTTCTGAGAGGCCTTGCCCTCTTTTCCAATTTGGGTAAGGAATCACAATCTCCCTCGTTATTCTTAGAATAAGGATTCCAACGAAACATACAAATCACAAACGCAATATAGTCAACAATCAACAATCTTCCAGCACTTCTGCCAAGACTCTGCATCATTACTTGTTTTCGATGGCTATGGCATCCGATTTGATTGATAAAGCTTGGGACTTGTACGGAAATTCATCTCCGAGCATTGTTGGCGGTGATCCTGTCATTCAAAATAAACTAGTACTTGGAGAAACTTTTTATATTTTTGATGATAAGTGTACCTCTAACAATCCTGCAGTAGCAGCTCACTGCTCCTGTTGTTGTATGCGCACAGCACAATTTTGTCATAGGAGTATGATAAAGCTGCAATTGTACATTAGCCACAGAGCAGATACAGAGTCTTATAATTTTGATTCAAAATTAATTCCCAATTGAATTCATTCAGTTATTGATATGCTTTCTTGATTATTTAAACTTTATTCCGGTTCGATTGGCAATTTAACTTTACTACTGTTAGAGGATTTTTAAACTTTATTCCGGTTCGATTGGCAATTTAACTTTACTACTGTTAGAGGATTTTTAGTTGAAAACAAGCAGCAATTCTGATTTTGCACAACAGTTTCTCACTTCTCTGTTTACGTTTGTTTGTCTGATTTCTTTCGGTCTAATTCCTTTTCATGCAATAAAGCTACCCTAAAAAAGGAGATGGAGTCTCCCCAAATGTCAGTGATGATCAAGGATGGTTGAGTCGTGTGGATAAACATATCTTATTAATTGCATTAGGGTTAGGGGTAGGACTTGGCTTTGGTGGAGTTGTAACAGTAATAATTATGTGGGATAAAGCATGGCATTGGATGGTACCTCCAAAAATAAAACCATTTTATGGAGTGTATCGATTCCCTAAATGACTTATCTTTTATCCAACCATACTACTATTTTGATCAAATATGTACTGGAAATTAAAATAATATATAATATTTTGATGAATAAAATGCGAGTGGTTATTATGTTATCTATTTATGTTTTCCATCTCCACTTAATTATGTTTTTTTTCACATTTTTTTAGTTTTTTAGTTCCTAGTTTACATGTATATTTTAAGTATTTTGAAAAGTGTACATAATGAAGTGACATATGGTTCTTATGTTTGACCTTTTTCATACATTTAGGAACCAACATTCTTGGTTGAGAATCTTTGTGAAAAATTAACATTTTTTTCCTTTATGCTTTTCCTCTCCTTCCAAATGTTTTTCATATGTTATTTGATTAAGCCACTTTTAATTTATTTTATAAATTATGGTTACTTATGAATTGAAATTGACGATTTAAGAGGCATTCATACTCTACCCCTTTGGTTTTGAACCTACAACCTCTTAAATGGAAACACATGCTCTTAACCATTAGGCCCACTCAAGTAGTATAATTGTTGGACACCTCACAATTGTTAATTTAATACATATTTTTTGCATATAAATTTAATTATTATTAATCAATTATTAAATCAACAAAAATATGATATATAATTCATGGAACCAATCAATTTAAAAAGAAGTCATGTTGATGCTTGTGGGCTTTGTGATAATGGAAACAATAATATCATTGGACATTCCAACTGTTGTAACATTTAATTTCTCAAGGAGATCAATATATTCTTCGTCTTATGATATTTCACAAGGAATTGGCTTTGGTGGAGTTGTAACATTAATAATTATGTGGGAAAAAGCATGGCATTGGATGGTACCTCCAAAAATAAAACCATTTTATGGAGTGTATCAATTCCCTAAATGACTTATCTTTTAGCCAACCATAATGCTATTTTCATGAAATATGTATTGAAAATTAAAATAATATCTAATATTTTGATGAATAAAATGTGAGTGATTTTTATGTTTTCTATTTTTTTTCCATCTCCATTTAATTATTATTATTTTTTTATATTTTTTAGTTTTTTACTTCCTAGTTTATATATATATTTTAAGTATTTTGAAAAGTGTACACAATGAAGTGACATATGGTTCTTATGTTTGAGCTTTTTTATACATTTTGAAAGAAACATTCTTGGTTGAGAATTTTTGTGAAAAAATAACATATTTTTTCTTTATGCTTTTCCTCTTCTTCCAAATGCTTTTCATATGTTATTTGATTAAGCCATTTTTAATTTATTTTATCAATTATAGTTACTTATGAATTGAAATTGATGATTCTTCATGTTCAAATTTTAATTTGGGTAAAAAATTCAATGAATATTGTAATCTTAAAATTCATTTTGTTGAGAAAAATATTTTTGAAAATAAATATTAACAAATTTGTATTGAAAAGTTAAAAATATGTTTACTTTATTATTATGGAAATTTTTAAGATAAACGGAAAATGGAAAAATTCAACAAATCTTAAAAGGGAAATATATTATTATTATTATCCAATTTTAAGGTTACGGCCAAGCCAGACACCACATTGATGTATGAGACCCCCTTGTTTGTGGGACCAGGGACCCACCTCCAGTATATGAGACCTCCTTTTTTGTGGGACTAGGGACCCATCCCCGCACAATTATTTGACTACTAAGCCTACAAAGGCATATAAAATCTAACTCGGTCTGGTTTTGAACCTGTAACCTCTTAAGAGGAAACAAATGCTCTTAACCATTAGGCTTACTCAAGCTATATAATTGTTTCACACCTCACAATTGTTAATTTAGTACATATTTTTTGCATATAAATTTAATTATTATTAATCAATTATTAAATCAATAAAAATGTGATATATAATTCATGGAACCAATCAATTTAAAAAGAAGTCATGTTGATGCTTGTGGGCTTTGTGATCATGGAAACAATAATATCACTGGACATTCCAAATGTTGTAACATTAATTTCTCAAGGATATCATTATATTCTTCTTATGATATTTCACAAGGAATATGATCATCTCTATGACCCCACACCTAGTGGAAGTACTTCGCTTTAACACTGCAATTTTGTTTAGATGCAATGCACTTTGGAGGATTTCATGTATCAATTGACATCATGTAGGAATAAAAGGAACATGGAGGATAAAATTCATTTGAGAAAGGTTATTACATTAGAGCCACAAGGATTTTGTACAACTAGACAATTGAAAACTCAAAGAAGATATACTCATGGAAGATTTTTTCCTGCAAAAAACACACAAAAAGAGTCTTTGCAATAATCCTTTATGGATTACATTTGGAAGGTAGTATCTCTCCATCTCTTGGTAGCCTCTCCTTGTTGTGAACTTTGCATCTTTGAGAAAAATGTTTGGTAAGAAGAATTCTACCATAATTTGGATATCTTAAAGTTCTCCAAACACTTTATATAAACATTAATATTCTTTGGGGCTATACTACAAAATATTTTGTAATTTTACACACATTCAACAAATCATTCTTTCAGAAAATATTCAACAAAGACTAGACCAAGATAATTTTGTCATCTAGTCAAGTTGGAGTACCTCTCCTTGCTTATTATTCTTATGAGTTGAAGTATTGAAATTCTATGAGAAAATGCACCTCTCTAAGTATTAGACATTTATATTAACAATCTTGTTGGTCACGTCCTTTCAACTCTATGAAATTACTTCTTTTTTTTATCAAGTAAGAGTCAGACCTTCTATTAATCTATCCAATAATACATAATTTACATGAAGTTGTACCCACGATGTGAGAGTTCAACAGGCAACAAGGCAGGCAAAAACCGAACCACACACCCAATTCATGAGAAGCCCCAACAAGAGAACCATGGAGCTCCAGCCAAACACTTTGGAAAAAAAGCCATCAAAAAGCCAAACATCAATCCACACATAAGTCTCTCTTACGGAACCGAAGAAAAATCTAGGCCAGCTCTCTAAACTTTTTCAGGTCCGCATCGTCAAACCAACAAACTAGAATGCATCTACACCATTGATCACCTGTCGTAGATCCAACGGTCTTCGTAGATATCAAGTGGACAAAAAGCGCGAGGAATAACCACTCGATGAGAGTGGTTTTCTCTCACCTCCTCACTGCGACATGTCGCACAAAATCGGGGGCTTTCCTAAAAAAACGGAAACCACATGGACCCCGTCTGATAAACCACAAGCGGTTTTAGCAACGAATGCCTTGCGAAATATCTTTCTCGTTCCCGAGTCGGTCCTTTCACTACACCTCCGAAGGAATACTAAGCTTTGGATTGCGGGCAGTGCCAAATTGGGTATCGGTTTAGGGTTCACTGTCCTCCCGCATGTCTCCTGCATCGTTTAAGTCCATCCTGTTGATCAAGAGTTCCATATCTTTGTTTCCTTGACAGAGACAGTCCTCCAGCAATTTGCCTGGGGGTAACAAATCCGATACAAACCGAGAATCCCTATCCATATTGGTGATTCCTTCGTTCGCCAAACGATCTGCTAACATGTTAGCTTTCCTTTTCACATGGACAAATCTGACAGTTCTTAAATTTTGTAGATGGGAGTAGATGCGGTGAAAGACCTGCAAAAGCTTCCAATGCATCGACACTTTATCAGGAGAAGTGCCATTGCATATTTTCTTGGCCGCTCTAATGGTTAATTCTGAATCTGCTTCAATGATAGCATTCTATGAATAAGAATCCACTAATATTTCCAAGCATTTCTCTAGGGCCATGAGCTCCGCCATGTTCTTAGTGGCCTTCCCCAAGTGGCCATGGAAAATCTTCTTTATCTGACCCCGATCATCTCTTATAGCACCCCCAAAGCCAGCTAACCCTGGGTTGCCCTTAGATGCTCCGTCAATATTAACCTTTAAGAAACCGTATGGAGGAGGCTTCCAAATGTTAATAGTTGTTCTTAATTGGCTCACTCCCTTAATTATGCCCAGTGGGCATATCGAATGGAGACCCAAGTGAAGTAGAATACTCGCCTCTTGGGGCAGAGGAGGATCCTTGGGAAGTTTCCTCAACATGCTTATTAAAGTGTCTTTGAGCTGCCTTAAAATTTGGTCAATTAAGAGTTTGGGCTCCCTTGCTTTGTTTTTGAAGATCCGACTGTTGCGCTCTTTCTAAATATTCTAGATAACAAAGCTTGGAACTAGAAACCAGGCTTTATTAATGATTTCATTCGCTAAGAAGTTTGTTCTCAAGTTCTTCAAAGTGTTGGAAATGCTGAGTCTATCCCTATCTGTTTGTCTGAAGATAGAGGCCACCCAGTCCCACATGTTGGATGTGAAAGGACAGAGGTTGAGAAGGTGTTCCATCGTCTCCTCATGTGAGCCACAGAGGTAACATTTGTAGGGACCAACGAAGCCTTTTCTTAGGAGATTCTCCCAAGTTAAAATTTTACTTTGATGCACCAACCAGATGAATAACTTTATTTTCATCCAATGGGGGCTCTGCCATAGTTTCTTCCAGATTTGATCAGGATTCTTATAGTTAAAGCCTGTTATTTCCTGTTTAGCTTCTTTGAGATTAAAGTTACCTTCGGTGTTTTTTCCCCATCTTAATTGGTCAGGAAGGGAGGATAGCAGAATCCTTTTATGCTTTAGATCCTGGGTGAGAGCCTCTGCCTGGGCTTTCAGAGGACTCTCATCATTGTGGCCTAGATCCTTCCAAATCCTCCATTTCCCATTATTCCTTTCCTGGTCCCAGAAGTATTTCAGCATAAGTAGACCTTTGCTATCTGTGTCACTCTTGAGTGTTGTTAATTCCTCCTTATATACATTGGGTTCATGTTGCCAGTTATCCTCCCAAAATTGTTCTAGGTTCCCTGCTCGAATTTCCCAGAAACTATGTTGTTGAACAATACTTTTATTTGCCCAGGGAAGGTTCCACATATGGGAGTCCCTGATTTTCCCTAAAATTCTAATGTGATCTTTCTCCTGCCAATACTTGGCATATTTTTGTTTCCAAATTTTCTCCTAGGGAGATGTTGACTCCTTGATCCATCTCCACCAAAGTTTTGCTCCCGAAACTCTGCTGAGAGTTTCAAGGTCATGAAGCCCCAAGCCACCATGGTTTCTGGGCTTACATATCTTATCATAGGCTACGAATGCCCACTTCTTTTTCTCTTCTCCTCTGCCCCACAAAAAATCCCTTTGTATGCTCTTGATCTGCTGCTTAATACCCTTAGGAGTAGGAAGAGTTGAGAACATGAAAATGGGAATTGCCCGCAGGACCGCCTGTGTGAGCACTAGGTGCCCTGCCAAATTTAGTGACCTACATGTCCATTTTCTGACCTTGTCCTGAAGTTTAATTATTATTGGCTCCCACACTTTCTTGCTTAGTGAATTCATAGGCAAAACATTGGACACAGACACAACGCCATGGATAAAGCCATGATTGTCTGCTCTTTGATAGTGTTGGCAGCATTGGACAATGCGACTGCCACAACGATCAATTCATTAAGGGAGCCCCATCATCATCATCATTTTGTTTCAAAAGAACGCACCCTCACATCAATGGAGGATAAAAGGGACGTGGACGCGCTTCTATCGTTCAAGAAATCTATCGTTCCACAAGGATCGCTGTTGGACTGGAGAGTTGAGAATTCGGCGAACGTATGCTCTTGGGAGGGTGTTTCCTGCATAGACGGCACTAACAGAGTAGCTGAGCTAAACCTTATTTCACTAAGTCTCGAAGGTACTCTCTCGCAAACTCTGGGCAACCTTTCCTTCTTATCGAGTTTGGATTTGTCATCCAACAACTTGAGTGGAAGAATTCCAGGAGAATTGGGCTCACTGCAGAGCTTATGGACTTTGGATTTGTCATCCAACAACTTGAGTGGAAGAATTCCAGGAGAATTGGGCTCACTGCAGAGCTTAAAGAGTTTGGATTTGTCATCCAACAACTTGAGTGGAAGAATTCCAGGAGAATTGGGCTCACTGCAGAGCTTAAAGTATTTGGATTTGTCATCCAACAACTTGAGTGGAAGAATTCCAGGAGAATTGGGCTCACTGCAGTACTTACATAGTTTGGATTTGTCATCCAACAACTTGAGTGGAAGAATTCCAGGAGAATTGGGCTCACTGCAGAGCTTATGGACTTTGGATTTATCATCCAACAACTTGAGTGGAAGAATTCCAAGAGAATTGGGCTCACTGCAGAGCATACGAGGTTTGTATTTGTCATCCAACAACTTGAGTGGAAGAATTCCAGGAGAATTGGGCTCACTGCAGAGCTTATGGGCTTTGGATTTGTCATCCAACAACTTGAGTGGAAGAATTCCCGCATCTCTATGGAATTTCATATACCTGCATGATTTGTTCTTGTCCGACAATATGCTTAGTGGAACAATCCATGATAATATTGGCGAATGTGGCTCTCTAACAACATTAGATTTGTCAAAAAACATGTTGAATGGAAAGATTCCCACATCTTTACAGAATTGTGCATACTTAAATCGTGTCAAGTTGTTCGAGAACAAACTTAGTGGATCCCTAGACATAGTGTTTCCAATTTCCTTGGAGGTTTTCTCTGCTCATTCTAACAGTTTTTCTGGGAATCTTCCGTCGTCTTTAGCCAATTGCACCCAACTTATAGCACTAGATTTAAGGAAAAATAAATTGATAGGCCAGCTTCCTAAACAGTATGCATCTTTTCAATCATTACGAGTTTTAAGTTTGGGTTATAATAACCTTCAGGGTGGTATTTCTGATTGGATCACAAATCTTCCTAAATTACAGGTGTTGGATTTATCCAATAATAATTTTACAGGGAGAATACCTTTTAATTTAGGGAGACTATTAGGATTTCAAATACCTTCGTCTTCCCAGCTCACTGGTAGTACATTTTACACTGATGTGCAAGTGAACATTAAAGGTTATGAGTATTCTCTAAAATATGTGTTGCTCACAAATACCATTTTGGATTTGTCTAGCAATAATTTTATTGGAGAAATTCCCTCAAGCATGGCAAATTTGAGTGACTTGCGGTTGTTGAATCTATCTAGAAATCACTTGGAAGGAAAAATTCTTGCATCTCTAAGTGAGATATCTACTCTAGAGCAATTAGACTTGTCTAAAAATAATTTGAGCGGAGAGATTCCTCAAGAACTCTCTAAATTAACTATGTTGGCATACCTGGATGTATCATTTAACAGATTGTGTGGGCGAATCCCTAAAGGAACGCAGATGGACACTTTCAGCGTGGCTTCATTTCAAAGGAACAAGTGCCTATGTGGGTATCCTTTACAAGCATGCAATAAAGCTACCCCCAAAAAAGGAGATGGAGTCTCTCCAAATGTCAGTGATGACCAAGGATGGTTGAATCGTGTGGATGAACATATCTCATTAATTGCATTAGGGTTAGGCTATGGACTTGGCTTTGGTGGAGTTGTAACATTAATAATTATGTGGGATAAAGCATGGCATTGGATGGTACCTCCAAAAATAAAACCATTTTATGGAGTGTATCGATTCCCTAAATGACTTATCTTTTATCCAACCATAATACTATTTTCATCAAATATGTATTGGAAATTAAAATAATAGCTAATATTTTGATGAATAAAATGCCAGTGGTTATTATGTTATCTATTTATGTTTTCCATCTCCACTTAATTGTGATTTTTTTCAATTTTTTTTTATTTTTTTACTTCCTAGTTTACATATATATTTTAAGTATTTTGAAAAGTGTACACAATGAAGTGACATATGGTTCTTATGTTTGAGCTTTTTCATACATTTAGAAAGCAACATTCTGGGTTGAGAATCTTTGTGAAAAATTAACATTTTTTTCTTTATGCTTTTCCTCTCCTTCCAAATGCCTTTCATATGTTATTTGATTAAGCCATTTTTAATTTATTTTATAAATTATGGTTACTTATGAATTGAAATTGATGATTCTTCAGGTTCATATTTTAATTTGTGTAAAAAATTCAATGAATATTGTAATATTAAAATTCATTTTATTGAGAAAAATATTTTTGAAGATAAATATTAACAAATTTGTATTGAGAAGATAAAAAGATGTTTACTTTATTATTATGGAAAATTTAAAAATAAAAGTAAAATGGAAAAATTCAACAAATCTTAAAAGGGAAATATATTATTATTATTATCCAATTTTAAGGTCACAGCCAAGCTAGACACCACATTGGTGTTTGAGACCCCCTTGTTTGTGGGAGCAGGTACCCACCTCCATGCAGCGATTTGACTACTAAGTCTACAAAGACATACATACTCTACCCCCCTCTCGTTTTGAATATGTAACCTCTTAAGAGGAAACACATGCTCTTAACCATTAGACCCACTCAAGCTGTATAATCGTTCTACACCTCACAATTGTTAATTTAATACATATTTTTTGCATATAAATTTAATTATTATCAATCAATTATTAAATCAATAAAAATGTGATATATAATTCATGGAACCTCTGGGCTTTGTTATCATGGAAATAATAATATCATTGGACATTCCAACTATTGTAACATTTAATTTCTCAAGGAGATCATTATATTATTCTTCTTATGATATTTCACAAGGAATATGATCATCTCTATGGCCCCACACCTAGTGGAAGTACTTCACTTTAACCCTGCAATTTTGTTTGGATGCAATGCACTTTGGAGGATTTCATGTGTCAATTGACATCATGTAGGAATAAAAGGAACACCGAGGAAAAAATTTCATTTCAGAAAGGTTATTACATTAGAGCCACAAGGATTTTGTACAACTAGACAACTGAGAACTCAAAGAAGCCATAATCATGGAAGATTGTTTCCTGCAAAAAACACACTAAAAGTCTTTGCAATAATCCTTTATGGATTACATTTAGAAGGTAGTATCTCTCCATCTCTTGGTAGCCTCTCCTTATTGTGAACTTTTCAGCTTTGAGAAAAATGTTTGATAGGAAGAATTCCACCATAATTTGGAAAGTGCTCCAAACACTTTCTCTGAACAGGATCTATACTACAAAATATTTTGTAATTGTACACACATCTAACCAATCATTCTTTCAAAAAATATTAAAACAAAACTAGACCAAGATAATTGGGCCATCTAGTCAAGTTAGAATATCTCTCCTTATTCATTGGTCTTATGAGTTGAAGTATTGAAATTCTTTTAGAAAATGCACCTCTATAAGTAATGGACATTTATTTTAACAATATTGTTGGTCATGTCCTTTCAAATCTAGGGAATTACACTTAGTCATCAAGTATTGATTTTTCCATAAACAATTAAAGTGGAATATTTCTAGTTGAATTGGACTTTTTATATAACTTTAGACTCGTTTACCTATATTCAAAAACATGGTGGGCTAAAATTCCTCTATCTCTAGGAAATTGCTAAATGATAGTATCCTTAAAGCCAATACAAAATTAGGCAAGTTGACCCTTCTAATCTTTTATTCATACATGTTAACCAACAACATACTTGAGGTAATTCACATTTTAATCAAGCTTGAAAGTATGTGTCTTCAAACCAACAATATTAAGGGTATCAACAAATGTGTGTGTGTATGCCTATTACATTTGTTCATGGACGAGTTGCATGAAAATATATCCATGTCTTTTTAAGAATGAAATATTGAATTATTAAATTTCTATCATTATATTAATGCTTTACATATTAGTCACTAATAAAAATTGAGCCAATTTTCAGTGGCCTTTTGTTGTTATTTCCATGAAGTTTTGTTGCTATAAGGACAAAATGAGGTTTTGCTAAACATGAAACATGGTATAGTTGCATTATCAGAGTTTTCCAAATTTTTTGTAATTCTGATGTCTATCATTCTTCAGTAAACCAATGAAAGGGAGATCTTATGGTGTTGCATGATCAACGATAGGGTTGGTCGGTCTACTGTCGAAAGCATACGGTTTTCAATGAAACATGTCATCAGAATACCAATGGATGTAGGAGTCTTGTGGTGTTGCATGATGGATGATAACGATGGTTGGTCAATTGCCAAAGGCATATATACTTCAATGAAATGGGTCCTTAGAATATTGCGAGAAGTTGGAGCCACTCTACCAACATCACTGACCATAGGAGTATAAATAATGATGGAACAATTAGCGTCGATAAATCGATGACAACTGATTTTTCGCAACGAATTTGTTATGTCATCGACACTTTTTGTTATGTAACTGAATCACGAAAGCAAAAGAAAATATAGATCAACAACTTGAAAATAATCGTATTTGAGGGGGAAACCTTCTTTTACATCACATAAATGAATAATTCTTGGATTATTCAAATGATAATACCTCCTTGTATATATAGGAGTCTAAGGGGTCAAAATATGAATAGGGCCTTGTTGAAGGTGTTGGATCCACCAACATTCAGGGGATCTCCCTAATATGAAGTCCCAATTAGACCTCACACCATTTGGTGTAGGAGTCCCATATGGATTACAACATGGTTGTTGATGGAGTGGTTGTTAATGATATGCCTTGGCTGCAAATACGCATAGAATGATGTATGGTGACTTTGGTGAGAACAAGTGTGTGACCCTGCGCAGATTCAAGTGCGATGCATGAAGGTTCTAACACATGAAGGGAAGCTTATAATAATCCACAACTTAAAAAAGACACATGAGGATAAAGAAATCACAAGCTAATATGCGAAATAGCTCACAAGTTAATAGTAATGAAATAATACAACAACATACATTCAACAAGATTCATACCAATGCAAATGAAATAGTTCATATGCATAAGCCTAAGTTAAATAGCATACATTGCAAATAAAACATGAATAGTCCTACTATATTCACAACAGATGCACGAAAATATGCAGCCTCTGAGCTTTTATAAAGTGAAAGTTCCAATCACACATATACCATTGACTGACCACTTGCCTCAATAGTGGAACGTGAAGTCAAGATCACCTACTCCACCAAAGAAATATACTCCCTCTATGCTACGGAGAAGCCAAGGCTCTCACAAAACTCCCAAGCTCCTAATTCTAAGCCTAAGCCTAGCCAAGAGCTTGGCTCCCCAAAATCCCTTTACATAAGTTATGAGGATGGATGTATTTATAACAAAAGGGGTGACTCAACTTCTTTACAAATGACTATTCAATTACATTACATCATGACTCTTCATATTCCGCAATTGACACTTGTAATTTCACTTACAAATTATTTACAAAAGAATATTACAATACACTCATACCCGTATAAGACAAAATAGGGTAGAGCCAAGTAGACAACCTAACAAGAAAAACTATTATCATGGTTGAGTTTGGAGAAATTCTAGCTCAAAAATTTCCACTTGATGTTTTTCGGTCATGTATCTGTGCCAAGCATGGTATTGTGCCATGACATCCCCAAACTGTGTGATGATGTCTGGTTGGAAGCAGAATTTAGCCTCCATGGAATATAGGTACAATGATTTGGAACTATTTTGAACTTCCTTCTAGAGCAGGAGCAACATTGTTCTCACTTGGACAAGGCCACCAATGTAGTTCTGCATGTTTTGTCTATTCACCTCCAAATATTTCTTGGTGGAAATATGTCTAAGCTGCTCCAAGTATTCTTCAATCTCCTGCCTGACCTAGTTCCTGGGTTTGGCTTTAGTGAGTGAGCCAACTTATGGGATCCTGTCTAAGTTCACCAAGAAATCCAGACTGTTGTATAACCGTAAATACGAGACCTGAATGCTACCAATGAACTAGGGAAGATGTTTTTTGTTCTGGATCAACATTGATACTCTTGATTTCTCCAGCTCTGCTTGTTTCTTTGTTTTCTTTCCCAAGTCAAGAAATGACCCTTTGTATCACATTGACTATTCATGGCTGACAATGATGGAAGCTTTTATATTCCTAATAGTTTTGAAAAATTCTTTACATTTCTACTGCAATCCATGCAAGTGGACAGCTACAATATGCATAGTAACAAGCTCCTCATAGAGGTTCCACATGGTCTCTCCAAGTGTCGATACTTTAGCAAGTATCGCTGCCTTCATTTCCTCCAGATGGAACTATGTAGAAGCTACATTCTGGGCTGCAACGTGAAACTGTTTTACCTCTTGCCTAACAACCCACAATTTTATTTCCAATTGCTTATTCTCGACCACTAAATACTCAGGATTGACTTAGCTATACCTGCGAAGGCCAATTTGGCTATGACAATTTCATCGAGATTCTTCTTGGTGTCTGCCACTATCACCTTTTCTCTAATGAATTCAAGTGATACGACGTCATCCGGAGAAAGGCTTCTTATAAGTGTTTGGTCAATTTAGTGTTGTCTAAATTGCTATCATTAATTGTCAACCCGGGGCTCGTAAGCTGATGAAGTGAAGTGTACAATATATACTTAAGCAACCTTTCCTAGTTCTTTTTGTTGTTTTTAGTTTGTGTTTGACTTATCTTCCTAATGTGATGTGATGAAGTTATAAACAAGTGAGTGAATGTGTGTGTATGTGGTGGCTTCTAAATGAGTGAATGTGTGTGCAATTGGTGGTTTCTAAGTGCTTCTTGAACTTTTAAAGAGAAAGCTTAAAAAGTAACTTGAAATGGAATTGAAACTTCAAATGAAAGCAAAGCATTAAACAACTGACTAATGGCACTAGTCCACTATCTATGCTGCTGATAAGAACAAAAATAACAGCTATGTTAACTCAATGGAAAGTGAAGAATACTACTTTAACTGCAAAATCTAAATGACAAATCATAATACTTCATTCTTCCTTAACATTCTGCCTCTAGCTGAAATTGTTCATGTGAAAAATAGTTAAGAAGGAATCAGTAACATGAGTCCAAAAGCTAATCAAACCAAGCTGCCACTCAATGATATTTTGGTCCAATAAAGATTAGTCAATTATGATGAGAAGACCACCAAAAGGTTAGTAAGCAACTTGTCAAAAACTTTGATAAAGTAAACTAGCAATGAAACTAAGTAAGCAAGGTAAAAATCAGCAGCTAAGACAAGACAACTTCAAATACCATCAGTGATAAAAAGAAATAAAAACACACTATCCCGGGCTCCTAACACACCTGCAAGAACAAACTGATCAGTTCTGAAAAGTGCTGGAAATGTAAAGGCATGAAATCAAACTGTACAATATTATACATGTTGAAAGAAATGAAAATTGCAGAAATCAAACTGTACATTAGTATACATGTGAAAATGAAAACATAAAGAAGTGCAAAAAAATGAAATTAAACACGACTGTACATAGGTTGTGGCAGACGGGGGCCCTCCATCTACTCAACCAGTTAAAGATCAGCTACACGGATATGAGCAAAACAGTCTTCTTGATATTAAACCAGCATGTCAAAATACAAGAGTGTACACGCTGTATAAAACAGAGTTTTATAAACTGAATAACAACAGCCAAAAACTAAACTTGAAGACTAACTACTAAGCGTATGCAAACGCTTTATTTATAGCAGCAGAGACAAACTGTCTTCTGCGTAAACTAAGCAACTACAGTCTTGACTAATTAACTATGCAGCAACACGCAGGCAACTCCGTGCACGTTTGGAGGAAACGGTCATCATGGGGAGTAAATCTATGGTTAGATCCTGTCCCTTGCTGTCTTCGTGGCGTGGAGGAAGTGCCAGCTGTGATTTCGTGTCTCATTTGCTCACGCAGAGCCGTGCCACTGTTTGGAACTTTGTTGTTTGACCGTGGGTGCACCTGCGTTGACCGGGCGCATATGTGACCGATTTGGCCCAACTAATAGCATACGAACCATGTATACATCCACACCAACGTGCCCATGTGGCCCGTTCCTTGAGAAGACACGTGGAGTATAACAAACAACAAAAAGGCTGCGGAATCTCTGAACAGCTGCGGAATTGCAGAACAGCTGCGGAATTGCTGTACATGTACCAAAATTCTAAACCAACAATCAATCATTAGCACAATCAACAAATCATGTTAAAAAGACATATAATGCAATGAATTGAACAAGTTGATGGAGGAAATGATGACAAAAGATAGAAGTAAATAGGAAAAAGCTGTTAGGAGGATAGGTAAATGAGTGCAAGGTTGAGGCTCAACATACCCCCACTGTGAGGGTGTTGCATGTCCTCATGCAACCAAAACTTTGTCATAATCTTTCAGTTCACATGTTCAGATGCCTCTGCCAAGACATCCAACCTTCTCCTTTTCCTCCTTGTTACCAAACTTGCTCTCGGTTTCCTAACCAAGCACCTGAATTTCAAGTTAACCAAGGCCCTGCTCAATTTCTTGCATTTCCTCTTCAACTTTCTGTTCTTTCTTTGCCAAAGACCCAAATGAAGCATTGTGTTGTCGTGGATCATTTTGTCCACTTTACCTTGTTGTCTCAATGCTTCGTTTTCCTGTTTGATATGGCGATTTAGGACTTCTAGCTCAAATATTTCTTGCTTCAGAGATTGAACCTGTTGTTCAAGGGGCAAGACAGTGCTAGGACCAACAACAGATTGCTCTAATGTTTCCAAATAATCATATGCCTCTTGCTGGACAGGGTCAATGTCTGGTGTTTGTCTTGGCCTAAATTCAAATCCTTGAAAACTGCTGTCTCTCTCTTGCTGGAAAGGACTTTCCTCTCTTGGAGGACTTAGCTCAATATCTAGCCGAATTTGCCTCTTCTCAGGTGTGCCCAAATCAACGAAATGGGACTGTTTCTCTTTAGTTACACTCTTCTTCTCTATAAGCCTTCTGCTTCTTCTTACTTGTATGCTAGTACTTTTCTTCTTGGAGATGGCAGTTTTATGAAGCTGAGCAAGCCTATGAGCTAATGTTTGGGTATCTTCTTCAATTGAGGGCTCAGGTGAAGGGTATGACTCTTGCAAAATGGCTTTCCCTTTATCCCTCTTTTGTCTTTTTGTTCTGCTTCCCTTTTCCTTCTCTTTTTGAACAGTTTCTTGGGCAATTTCTTGAAGAGTTTCTGCAATAATCTCTTGGACAGTTTCTTCTACATCAGTATCTTGGGCAGCAGTTTCTTCTACAGCAGTTTCTTGGGTAACCATTTCTTTTCCTCTTCTTCTACTTCTCCTGGGTACTCTAGGAGAGCTACTAGAGGCTTCATCTGCCTCTTGAAAATGGTTCCTAACAAGGAACTTCTCCCATGTATTCTTTTTAATTTTTAACTGCTCTTCAATCAAGATTTTAATGAGTCCATGGTGGTATAAGTGGGGCTCAATGTTTCCCACGTGTTTTTGAACAGTGGCACTCATTTTTCTTAGACTAGCTAGCAAGAAATAAGGGAGATTGATGGTATGTTCACCCATAAAATGCATCATTATCTTTGCATCATAAACATACATTATACCAAATCTGCCTTCACATGTTAAAAATTTCTGAACTAGCAAAAGTAAGGCAGTCCATTCCTCTTTAATGACACTTACAGGTATTCCTTTGGTGAAGATAGTGGTATCCATACCTGGATTTTTCAACATGTTCTTTCACTCTTGGCCTTCAACAGTTCGATTTTTGAACCAACGTTCCCCAGTACGAGGCAAAGCAGTTGCTTGAGCCAAGCTGCTCTCTGTGACAGTGAATTGTAGGTCTCCAATCTCCACAGTATTTGTTTTTCCATCAAACGACTGAGCAAATGCCTTGGTAACTTCTTTGTGATATCCTTTGAATTTCTGAATAAATTTTAACCACTTGGCCTTCTGCAGGGCATTATTTGTTTGTGGGTAACCGTCTAGAAACTTAGAACCTTCCGGCTCTACTCTTAATAACTTGCTCATTTCGGTTACCAGTTTTCTTGCTGCTCTGACAGCGCTGTTTGGACGCTGGAGGAGAAAGCTTCACGGGAAAAACAGTGCTCCGTAGCGGAAATTACGGCTGGAATAGAGTGGAATTACGACTATAACAGAGTGGCCGTGATGCAATGGACTGTAAGGTGCAAGACTGGTGATCAGGGTTTTGAGTGGAGCGGTGAGGAAAATAAAACAGAGAGGTTTACGGAGAAACGAGAGTGGTGTATGGAAACGAGAGTGAAAACGGTGGAGTGAGGGAGTAGATAGCAATGCGAAGATGAGGTTATGCATGCGAGAAGTGGAGTTATAAGTAAAGGATGAAACAGCCAAATCCCTGAACGTTAGGTGGCTACGTACACTTGGCTGCAGAGATGATCACATGTAGAGCCGTAGTACACCAGTACACGTCATTGTGGTACGAGTAATTAATGGAAGATCAGTTCGTATTAAGTTTGAATCAACAGCAATTAGGGAACCGTTAGGAAGATGGTGAGGTGGATTACGCAGAATCATGGACGAGGAGTGGACGGGGATCTTGTCAATCATTACATTAAGTGCCTCCTACCATGATTTGAAAACCACACATAAATGATATCAAACTGTTGGTTAAAAGTTTGGAACATACCTTCATGCATTCGCATTTGATCCCTTGGTTGATTATGGTGGCTAACCTTTGATTTGTTGCTGACTGTGTAGGTGTTCTTGCTCTTTGATGTTGATGGTGCTTCTGGCTAAAAAGAAAATTTCCTTTTGAAAACAGAATTTTATTTGCAGGAACAGAGTGTATTGGCTGCGGAATCTTGATATCAGCTGCGGAATTGGCTCCTAGCTGCGGAAATTGTAGCAACACTTTTCTGCCTGCACAAAGAGGATTAAAACAACTTGACTGAATGGAATAGTCTTGAGAGGGACTTTATTGGTGAAAATGAGATGGAATGAATGGACTGGAAGAAAATGAAGTGGAATGAAAATGATGAGATGAATGAAATGGATGGGATGGATGAAATGGATGAGATGGAAAGAGAGAGATTTTTTTTTTTGGAAAATATAAAGTGTCAGGTGACCCTGATTTTCACCTTATATTTTCTGCATAAGACTGCCAATCCAAGATTGGTTTTCAGGCTTATACAAGAGATTTATTCTTTTTCTTTTTTTTTTTTCTTTTTTTTTTTAACTGAAAGAAACAAAGATTAGGCTGATGGAGGAGAAGAATTCTTCTCCACCAGCCTCATTGCAGAATCTTCTTGGAACAACTTAACAAATTCCTCCCTTGAGAGTGGCTTATGGTAGACTTTCAATCGGTGGCCATTCACAATGAAAGGAGTCTGAATCTCATCAATGGTCTTCACTCGAACTGCTCCATTGTTAAAGACTTCATCAATCTCATATGGTCCAAGCCAATGAGTTTGAAATTTTCCTTTGAAGTCCTTAAACTTGGAATCAAACAATAGTGCCCAATCTCCCTTCTGAAACTTTCTTTCTTTGATGTGTCGATCATGCCATTTAGTTCTTTGGTGTTGAACTAGATCAGTCCTTAGAATTGCATCTTGTCTTATTTCATCTAGCTCATTTAGCTGGTCCATTCTGTGCTTTTGGGCTTCTGATAGGCTCATCCCCAACTGAACTGCCATCTTGAAGGTCTTGATTTGGAACTCAATGGGGAGCATGACTTCTTTCCCATAAACAAGTTCATAGGGAGAATGTCCTGTTGTGTTCCTCCATGTAGTTCTATAGGCCCATAAGGCTTCAGGAAGCCTTTCTGCCCAATCTCTTCTGTGAAGATGAACAGTCTTGGTGATGATGCTTTCAAGAACTTTATTTATAGATTCCACTTGACCATTTGCTTGCGGATGGTATGGAGTAGATTTTCTGTGCTTGATTTTGTATTCCTCCATCAGCTTCTCCATCAATTTAGATGTAAATTGACTTCCCTGATCTGTCACAATTTCTCTTGGGACACCAAAACGAGTAAAAATATCCTCAAAAAGAAATTGAACAACTGAATTTTCAGTGGCAGAAGGCAATGCCTTGGCTTCTACCCACTTAGTAACATAATCAGTGCAAACCAATATATACTTATTTTGCTTAGATGGTGGATTAATAGGTCCAACGAAATCTAGAGCCCATTTCTCAAAGGGTTCGATGCATACCTGTGGCTGTAGTGGCATTTCATTTGAAGGAGTTGGTCTCCCAACTCTCTGGCAGCTGTCACACCTTCTAACATATTTCTTTGCATCTTTAAAGAGAGAAGGCCAATAATATCCTAAAGAAAGGATTTTATAGGCCGTCCTCTTGTCAGCAAAGTGTCTGCTGCACGGTTCATCATGACATGCCTTGAGGATGTCAGGCATTTCATCTTCCCGAACACATCTTCTGATCATATAATCTGGCCCTGTTTTGAACAATTCATTAGAAATCCAAGAATAATGTGAACTCTCCTGAATGATTTTCCTTTTCTCATTAGGAAATAAGTGTAGAGGTAGCTTCCCTGTAACTAAATAGTTAGCAATATCTGCATACCAAGGAGTTTTGGTAGTTACTGCAAACAAGTATTCATCTGGAAACCTATCCTCTACAGGAGAATCTTCGTTAGTGTTTTGGATTCTAGACAAGAAATCAGGTACTGTGTTTTGTTTCCCTGGTCTATCTAACACAGTAATGTTGAATTCTTGTAAAAGTAAAAGCCATCTTGTAACTCTGCCATTAGTAACAGGTTTGTTCATGAGATATCTAATTGCACAGTGATCAGTATGGACAAAAGTTTCATAGCTGGTTATATAATGTCTAAACTTGTTGATTGCATGAACAACGGCTAAGAATTCTTTTTCAGTCACAGTGTAATTTAACTCAGTGGGAGTCAAATTTTTACTGGTGTAATAAATGGCATAAGGGACCAAATCCTTTTGTCCCAAAACAGCTCCTAGAGCTGTATCTGAAGCATCAGTAGAAATGTGGAAAGGGAGTTTCCAATTTGGCCCTCTCAAAATGGGTGCTTCAGATATTCTAGTCTTTAAAGTTTCAAATGCAGACTGACATTCAGGATCCCATTTGAATTCACAGTCTTTGGTAAGTAATTTGAAGAGAGGAGATGCTATCTTGGTGAAGTTTTCAATAAATCTTCTATAATATCCAGTAAACATCATAAAACACTTTTCATGACTTAATGAAAGATTTGTTTCTTTACATCTAATTAGGACTTTTTCCAAATTTTCTAATGCTTCTTCAAATGTGTTACCATAAACTGTGAAATCATCCATGTAGACCTCTACACAATCATGAATTAGATCTGAAAAGATTCCTAGTACAGCCCTTTGAAATGTAGCGGGTGCATTGCATAATCCAAAAGGAAGTACTCGGTAAGCAAAAGTTCCCCAAGGACAAGTAAATGTGGTTTTGTCTTGATCTTCAGGTGCTACCTGAATTTGATTGTAACCACTAAAACCATCCAAAAATGAGAAAAACTTTTTACCTGCTAAAGTATCTAATACTTGATCAATAAAGGGCAAAGGAAAGTGATCCTTCAAGGTTGCTTTGTTCAATTCTCTGTAATCAATGCAAACCCTCCATTTACCATTCTTTTTAGGTACTATAACCAAGGGAGAAACCCACCGGCTATCTGAAATGGGGTAAATGAAGTTTAAATTGAGTAATTTCTGGAGCTCTTCTTTCACTATCTCCCTAAGGTTTGGATTCATCCTTCTTTGAGGTTGTCTGATAGGTCTACTGTTTTCCTCAATGTAGATGTGATGAATGCAAGTCTTAGGGTCAATACCTTTCATGTCGGTATACTCCCATGCAAATGCAGTAGAATGTCTTTGCAAGAGTTTGGTTAGCTCCTCCTGTTGGGATTTTTCCAAGTTTTTGTTAATGTTTAATGTTTTTCCTGGAAAGATCTCAATGGCAGAACTACCAAATTCTTCCATAGAGAAAAGAGACATTTGTCTAGATGATAGACACTCTATGTCGGAATTCAACTGAAATTGTGTAGAGTCATATTCTGAAGATGGTTCAAAATTTTCTAATGTATTCAGAATTTGACTATCTTCACTAATCTCAGAAATGGTAAAGACAGGTTGTATAGTATCTTCATCATCAATCCACTCATTGTCTCCTATTTCTGTGATTGCTTTTGCTGGAGGATACAGATTGAACTTCTTTGTTGAATTACCATCAGAAATATACATATCCCCAGACCTACAACTTATGAAAGCATCAGTTGTGGCCAACCAAGGTCTTCCTAAAATAAGAGGATGTCCTCCTAGATTGTTCTTGGGAGTTAAAATCATAAAATCAACTGGATATTCCCAAGAGTCTAGGGAGACTGGAATGTCTTCCAATACACCATCAGGTTTAATGATTGATCTATCTGCAAGTTGCAGTAGAGTAGGTGTAAAGAGAAGATTAGGAAGTTTTAACTGGTCCATGGTCTGTCTACTCATAATATTGATAGCAACCCCTAAGTCAATCAAAGTATTTGGTATTTCTACCCCATTGATATGTGTTTTGACAATTGGACTACCAGGGTCTACATATTTCTGCATAGTAATCTTTCCCATCATGATATCTGCAATTTTCCCTACCAGGTGGATCCTTCTGGTATCTCTTGGTTTCCTTCCTGGTCTTTTAAGGCTCAACTCCTTTATTGTTTTTGCTAGAATGGGAATCTCTTTAATGGCTTGTAACAAGGGAATCTTGATACAAACATTCTTCAATTCATCTAGAAAATTATAGTCAGGCAACCAAATTTGTTTTTCCACTCCTTTGTCAATTTGTAACCTTTCAGGAAAAGGAGGTGTGGCCAAAGATGTAGGTTGTTCAACTATGGGAGTTGTGGGGGTTGATTCTTTTTCTTTTTCTTTTTGAGTGTTTGGGTTTTGAAGGGATGCTTCAGAACCCTTATTAGCTTTAAGAGATTCTTCCTCAAAAATGCTTGGCTGTTGAACATTTATAGAAGGTTGATCTAGGATTCTACCTGATCTGAGTTGTACCTCATTGAGAGGAACAATCATATAGGTAGGGAATGGTTGACCTTCCATCATGTAAGCATTTTGAGGGTTCCTATTATTGGGGTTTGACAATGGCTGAGAAGGAAGTTGATTTGACTTCTGTTGGGATTGAAGCAAGAGTTGAGAATTTTGATTTTGTGGAGAAGGTTGTTGTTGTTGAGGAAATGGCAATGATAGCTGTTGACTTTGATTTGGAAATTGTGGAGCTTGCTGATTCTGAAAAGATGGAGGATATTGATAGAATTGAGCAAATCTCCCATAAGGATTTTGCATGCTTTGCATCCATGCTTGAAAAGGATTTTGTGGTTGTGGCCAAGGTTGTTGCCAAGGATTCCAATTTGGTGGAGGTTGGAAATTCATAGAGTTGTTAAACCCTTGATTTTGCTGCCCCTGCCAAGGTCTCCTTGCAACAAAACAGAGAGATTCAAGTGTACTTGGATCTTCTTGAAAGACTGCTTTGAGCCCAGGGATTGAAGGACAATCCTTGGTCTCATGGTTTTCTGAGCAAATTACACATGTTTCCACAACTTGTGCTTCCAAGGGACATTCCCTTAAAGCATGTTTCTTCCTACATTTCGAGCAAAAGATGGCCAAGGCCTCGGCTTCTGCCTTCTGTTTATTGTGGATCTTAAGGGTGTCTAATTGTTCATTAAGACTCCCTAAGATGTCAGTTTTGAATTCATCAAGCATATTGCCGATCTCAGCCCTACTTACCGATCCAGTTGCAGATTTATTGGCTCTAAGGAGAGAAGGATCTCTAGGCCCTTTTTGAGTTTTTGATTTGCCCCTTGAGAGATGGATACATAGCTCTGCTATATCATTGAGTGAAAGTTGAGATATATCTCCTTTCCCCATCATGTTTAGAATGTCTATCCATTCATCTCTAATGGCTTTTAATAGGAGGGCTTTCAAGGTCTCCTCATCCAAGTTACTCATTTTTGCTCTTTTCAAGTTATATTGAAATCTTTCAAGTAAATCCTCTAGGTTCTCATCTTCTCTTTGTTCCATTTTAAATACCTCATCCTTGTGGTTGGTAGGCATACAATAGTCTAGATATCTATCCAAAAATGTTTGTTTCATATCATTCCAAGACCTAATGGATTGAGTGAGTAACCCCATGAACCATTTCAAAGCTTGGTCTTTCAATGTGGAAGGGAACAATTTGAGTTTTTGAGTGTCATCCAGATAGTCATAAGTTTGACACACAACTTCAAACTCAAATAAAAATGTTTCAGGGTCCTCAGTTCTTAATCCATGGAAGTTTGGGAGGACAGATGGTGATATGTTTTTCATAGTAGCTCGGGAATCCTCATCAACGATAGGAAACCCAAATGAGTTATCCCCATCTCTATTTCCTCCAATGTGACCTCTTCCTCCTCCATTGTTGTTTCCTCCTCCTCCTCTACCTCTACCTCTACCACCTCCTTCCTCTGCCATAATGGTTTCCCTAGAGACTTCAGAGTCTTCTGGTTCTTCTACAAAGGGTAAATGAGAAGGAATTTCTCCCTCTTCTTCAGATGATTCTGCTTCTTCGATTACAATTGGTCTTTCTGTAGAAGGAAGGAAAGGATCTCTTTCTGATTCAAATTCAATAGAAGGTGTGGGAGAGTCAATTGTTGCCTCTTGAATTCCAGGAATCCTAGGGCTAGGAGTGTCAGTTGGAGATGAGGGAGGTGTCTCTTGTCTATTCCTTGAAGTAGATGGACTTGTGAAAATCGAACTCTTCGCCCTAGCTAAAAACCTTCCCCTAGAATCTCTAGCTCTATGCATGTCATTTTTTATTTTCCTTCAAGTCAGGGTAATAATTCTCTTTCTGATCTTCTAGGTCACTCTAGGTGCAAGAAGAGAGCATACTCAAGGAACTATTAAACCAATAACTTTCTCTTTTCTGATCCTCCAGATCACTCTAGGTGCAAGAGGAGAGCATACTTTGAGAGGTTATTAATTTTCCTTTCTTGAAATTTTCTTAATTTTTTTTTTTTAGAAATTGGCTACCTAATTTCACTTCCCCGGCAACGGCGCCAAAATGTTTGGTCAATTTAGTGTTGTCTAAATTGCTATCATTAATTGTCAACCCGGGGCTCGTAAGCTGATGAAGTGAAGTGTACAATATATACTTAAGCAGCCTTTCCTAGTTCTTTTTGTCGTTTTTAGTTTGTGTTTGACTTATCTTCCTAATGTGATGTGATGAAGTTATAAACAAGTGAGTGAATGTGTGTGTATGTGGTGGCTTCTAAATGAGTGAATGTGTGTGCAATTGGTGGTTTCTAAGTGCTTCTTGAACTTTTAAAGAGAAAGCTTAAAAAGTAACTTGAAATGGAATTGAAACTTCAAATGAAAGCAAAGCATTAAACAACTGACTAATGGCACTAGTCCACTATCTATGCTGCTGATAAGAACAAAAATAACAGCTATGTTAACTCAATGGAAAGTGAAGAATACTACTTTAACTGCAAAATCTAAATGACAAATCATAATACTTCATTCTTCCTTAACATTCTGCCTCTAGCTGAAATTGTTCATGTGAAAAATAGTTAAGAAGGAATCAGTAACATGAGTCCAAAAGCTAATCAAACCAAGCTACCACTCAATGATATTTTGGTCCAATAAAGATTAGTCAATTATGATGAGAAGATCACCAAAAGGTTAGTAAGCAACTTGTCAAAAACTTTGATAAAGTAAACTAGCAATGAAACTAAGTAAGCAAGGTAAAAATCAGCAGCTAAGACAAGACAACTTCAAATACCATCAGTGATAAAAAGAAATAAAAACACACTATCCCGGGCTCCTAACACACCTGCAAGAACAAACTGATCAGTTCTGAAAAGTGCTGGAAATGTAAAGGCATGAAATCAAACTGTACAATATTATACATGTTGAAAGAAATGAAAATTGCAGAAATCAAACTGTACATTAGTATACATGTGAAAATGAAAACATAAAGAAGTGCAGAAAAATGAAATTAAACACGACTGTACATAGGTTGTGGCAGACGGGGGCCCTCCATCTACTCAACCAGTTAAAGATCAGCTACACGGATATGAGCAAACAGTCTTCTTGATATTAAACCAGCATGTCAAAATACAAGAGTGTACACGTTGTATAAAACAGAGTTTTATAGACTGAATAACAACAGCCAAAAACTAAACTTGAAGACTAACTACTAAGCGTATGTAAACGCTTTATTTATAGCAGCAGAGACAAACTGTCTTCTGCATAAACTAAGCAACTACAGTCTTGACTAATTAACTATGCAGCAACACGCAGGCAACTCCGTGCACGTTTGGAGGAAACGGTCATCATGGGGAGTAAATCTATGGTTAGATCCTATCCCTTGCTGTCTTCGTGGCGTGGAGGAAGTGCCAGCTGTGATTCCGTGTCTCATTTTCTCACGCAGAGCCGTGCCACTGTTTGGAACTTTGCTGTTTGACCGTGGGTGCACCTGCGTTGACCGGGGGCATATGTGACCGATTGGGCCCAACTAATAGCATACGAACCATGTATACATCCACACCAACGTGCCCATATGGCCCGTTCCTTGAGAAGACACGTGGAGTATAGCAAACAACAAAAAGGCTGCGGAATCTCTGAACAGCTGCGGAATTGCTGTACATGTACCAAAATTCTAAACCAACAATTAATCATTAGCACAGTCAACAAATCATGTTAAAAAGACATATAATGCAATGAATTGAACAAGTTGATGGAGGAAATGATGACAAAAGAGAGAAGTAAATAGGAAAAAGCTGTTAGGAGGATAGGTAAATGAGTGCAAGGTTGAGGCTCAACAATAAGCATGTACAATATTCTTCTGAAGTTCATTGTACGATATATTGTACGTGTCCATAACCAAATTGTCATCAAGAGGAGAAACTTCGTCTTCCTCACTTGGAGCTAACTCTGTTGTTGGCGGTGGCAGAGATTGAATGGTGACCTATTGTGTACTTGGCTTCACGTTGACATCTTGATTTTATGGCTCTAGTCCCTCTTCCATATCTATAATATCTATCAACTCTTAAATCTACTGAGCAAGCTCCTTGTCATGAATCTTTCCACTCTCCTCCTCTGCTGGTGGTCAATTATATTCTTTCTCTTCAGCTTTTTTCTGCATCGTTTCTTATGTTATTGCGCTTTACCTCTCTTCTTCTTCCTACTTCTTCTTCTCTTCTTATTTTTTATTTTGTCATTTAAGAAGGCCATCACATCGGATCCAGGAGGATAGTTGTCCAACTGGACAACTAGGAATTCAATGAAGGTATGCTCATGGAATGGTGTTCCTTTCCAGAAAAACACTAATAGAGTTATTTCCCTATTACTTCCTTGGCGATACTTCGAGGGCACTCTTTCGCCAACTCTGGGCAACCTTTCCTTATTGCATACATTGGATCTTTCATATAATATTTTCAGTGGAATAATTCCGCCCAAGTTTGGGCAGGTCAAAGCGCTGGAAATGCTTAATATCAACAACAATCGTCTTAACAGTACTCTATCTCCATCTCTTGGCAGCCTCTCCTTACTGCGAACTTTGGATATTTCAGAAAATGATTTGACCGGGACCATACCAATGGAATTGGGTCGTCTAGTCAAGTTGAAATATTTCAATTTATCCTAGAATTCTTTCACTGGAAGTATCACAACTTCTATGAGCAATTTCACATCCCTACAAGAATTGGTCATTTACGAGAACAAGTTGATTGGTCACATCCCTCCAGCTCTGCGCAGTTGTACACAACTATTGTATCTTTCCTTTTATTCCAACTCCTTGAGCGGAATAATTCCGGTGGAATTCGGTTTGCTGTAGAACCTAGAGGACCTATCTCTAGGTGGCAACCACTTGATTGGAATAATTGCAGTGGAATTGGACTCGCTGCAGAACTTACAACAACTAGATCTACATTTGAACAACTTGAGTGGAAGAATTCCAAGAGAATTGGGCTCGTTGCAGAACTTAGAGAGGTTGGATTTGTCATCCAACAACTTCAGTGGAAGAATTCCAGGAGAATTGGGCCCGCTATAGAAATTAGAGAGTTTGCATTTGTCATCCAACAATTTAAGTGAAAGAATTCCAGAAGAATTGGGCTCCTTGCAAAATTTAGGGACGCTACATTTTTTATCCAACAACTTGAGTGGAAGAATTCCATGAGAATTGGGCTCACTGTAGAACTTATAGAGGTTGGATTTGTCATACAATAACTTGAATGGAATAATTCTAGGAGAATTGGGCTCGCTGTAGAAATTAGAGAGTTTGGATTTTTCATCCAACAACTCGAGTGGAAGAATTGAAGTATAATTGGGCTCGTTGCAGAACTTATTGAACCTACATCTTTCATCCAACAACTTGAATGGAAGGATTCTCACATCTCTAGGGAATTGCATAATGATGTCAGATTTGTTATTGTTCGACAATAAGCTTAGTGGAAAAATCCCTGAGAATATTGGCAAATGTGTCTATATATCAATGTTAGATTTATCCAAAAACTTGTTGAATGGAAATATTCCCACATCTTTACAGAATTGTAGATGGTTAAGTCGTGTCAAGATGTATGAGAACAAATTTGGCGGACCCCTAAACATAGTCTTTCCAATTTTCTTGCAGGTTTTCTCTACTCATTCCAATAGTTTTTCTAGGAATCTTTCATCATCTTTCGCCAATTGCACCAAACTTCTAGCACTATATTTAAGGGAAAATAAATTGATAGGCCAGTTTCCTAAACATTATGCATCTTTTCAATCATTACGATTTTTAAGTGTTGGTTATAATAACCTTTAGGGTGGTATTTATAATAACCAATCATTCTTTCAAAAAAATTCAACAAAGACTAGACTAAGATAATTGCATCATCTAGTCAAGTTAGAATATCTCTCCTTATTCATTAGTCTTATGAATTGAAGTATTGAACTTCTTTGAGAAAATGCACCTCTCTCTAAATATTAGAAATTTATTTTAACAATCTTGTTGGTCACGTCCTTCAAGCTCTAGGAAATTACACTTAGTCATCAAGTATTGATTTTTCTATAAAAAAATAAAGTGGAATATTTCTAGTTCAATTTGACTTTCTATAGAACTTAGAATCCTTTATCTATTTTCGAAAACATGTTGGGCTAAAATTCCTCTATCTCTAAGAAACTGCTCGTCTCCTGTTACACTAAAAAATGTCACCATGGCTATTTACAGTTAGTATGGCTCCATCAACTGTCATGCTATCCTCCTTGGCAAGTCTCATACCTCTGCTCTCCATGTCAAACTCCAAGAAAGAGAGAAAGTCTTTAAAAATGTATTTATCTCTGGGTACGCAGATTCTCTCAGCCTTACCTGCGTGTACGCACCTCAAGTTCACAATACCTGCGTACTTGTACGCTCTGTATGTAAAGGGGTGGGTGCGTACCCCTGTAAAGGTCAAAAGGCATGAGTTTCATCTTTAAAAAGTTACTTGTGGTCATTTCTAGAGCATTCTAGAAGCTTGTTCGACGTGTATTGAGCGCCTCCAGATGGTTCATGTATCCCTATGAAAGAGGAACTTATCCCATCAAGAGGGGAGCTATCCCATCCAAAGAGGGGCTTATCCCATTGATGGTGGACCTGATTAACTTCCTCTTGAGCACTATAAATACAGGCATTGGGCCAGAAGCAAGAGAGGTTGAAAGCTGAATATTCCTAAGGGTAGATGCTGCTGGAATTAAAACTTCCTTGTAGAAGCTTGTGAGGAGAGATTCCCATCCTTTCTTGTTTCATTTGGAAGTGGGTGAGCTTATCAAAGTAAAGGAGAACTCTTGATGGACCCTGGGAGGGACTTGCACAACACCAAGACTCAGGTTGTAATGGTTCCTTTTGTTTTCTATTAATGCAAATAAGTCCATTCTTCTCAACAATTTGTTATTTATGAGTTGTTTCATATACTCCTTGGTCTGTATGTTAAATATGTTTTATTTTATGAGATATTCAGGTGCTATTTAATCGTTTGATTGTTAGTGAATGCAGGTTTCGAAGAGAAGGAGGAGCTCATCCGGATCGACGAGGCTGGACTACTACAACAGCGTTGGACTACAGGTAGGATCTAAACACTTGATTTCTTGTATGGTAAACGCATATTTAGAGAAGGATTGCTCTTAATTGTCTTGTTTGTCACTAGATAGCCTTAAGCTCCTAGGGAGGTTGGTTTTGTCTGCAAAATCGACTCTTTCCGCCTGACAAAATGGCGACTCCACTGGGTAATCCATTGATGTGAATGATTTTTCCTTTGTGTGAAACTTTGATCTGAGAAAAGTCGTTTATTTTTTGGTTTTTGGCTGTTTGACTGTGTATTTGGGTGGGCTAGCTTAGGGTTAAATTAGATTTTAGTTTTTCTTGGTTTTTCCAGTAGTACGCACCCTCTGAGTGGAGCACAGTGCGTACCTGTACGCACTGTCGCTTTGTGCACAGAGCGGGCCCGCACCTGTCTGAACAGGTTGCCTGCGTACCCTGCTAAAAATTAAGAAAATTCCAATTTTTTCCATTTTTCCTCTTAGATTTTGTCTTTAATTAGTTTTTACTGCCCAGATCCACTGGTTACCTGTCAGAGATCTTCACCTGAACTTGTTTCGTTAGCGTCAAGAGTTTTAGTGGAATTCATAGAAGTTTAAGCCCTAGGGTTTGATTTTTGCATTGGTCCTGTAGTGACTTTGGCGTTAGAAGTTGTGAAACCTTAGATCTCTCTGGTTTTGTCAGTCTTCTTAGGAGTCGGACCTGTCATAAAGTCTACCTGTGTGAGCAACCTACCTTTGAGTTGTCTCTTTGGTGAATTTCGAAAAGCTTGTTGATTGAGTTGTGAATTTCATTCTTGAGAAAAAGAACAAAAGAGTTTGATTTTTGTTTTTGACTAGTTTATGATTCTGCATGAGCTGGTCCTTGGTTTGATTGTTGCCGAGTAAAACAACCTGGAATCATCTTTGTAGGCTTTTGCCTCGTTAGATTTGCTTTAGGGTAAATTTCCTTTTGATTTGCTTTTGAGTGAGTTTTTCATAGATTTTATAGATTTTGAGATTGATTTTTGTTAAAATAGTTTTATATGCTTTGTTAAATAGAAAAAATACAAAAACATCTCCTTTGAAAAGTTTGTTTTAAGTAGCATTTGAAATATTTTGAAAGAGAAAGGAATTTTCGTGCACGTAATGAGTGGTCATGTGTTGTATGCTTGGAAAAGATAAAGAGATTGTTTCTTTGATTGTCTGTTAAGAAAGTTGCTTTTATCAATTTTGCATCTTCCAACTCTCTTAGCTAGGTAATTCATTGAAAAAGAAAAGTAGTGTAAATCATCCTAAGTGCATCTTTTTAGTGGTTTGAGTCGAGTCTACACACCATTAGTTTCATCTCCACTACCTTTTGTCTTAAAGAAAAGCCATAAAAATTAACGCTTAAAGTAAAATCAACTTAGTAACTTTTTCTTTTACTAGGGCTCTGAAGCACCAATATAGATCAGGCTAGTGTCTTGGAGTAGGAGAGTAATTAACTCTCCAAGACAGCAAAACCAAACAAGTAGCTTATCTTGTGGTAGGATAAATCCAACTGTTGCATTTATACTCTGGGAAAGCTCCTCTTAAAGGAGAAGCACGAGCTCGTGTCCAAACCAGTGAGGGGATCAATCCTCCCTCGTTGGGAACGATGCCAAACACGCACGTATTACAAACCGTAAACCTCGGATTAACCATTGTCGAGGAGCCAGGGGTCACTTATCGGTAAACCTTGGATTATTGTCAAGGAGCCGGTAAGGGGATTGAGCTTGATACTCTGCCCTTGTGTGCTGTCGGAGCGTAGACTGTTCCCCCAGGTGTACTTGTTGTTGTTGGTAACCTTAGTGACCATTATCTTTAGGATTCTACCCAAGGTGACGGTGGAGGGAAGATCCCACTGTACCTGGAGCAGACGTCGGCTAGACTCACTTGGATTTTCTGGGGGGTTCACTTCACTCGAGACGGTTAAAGTGGAGGAACTTGGTCCAGTCTATTCATTAAGGCGGTTGCCGGGGTAACTGTTCCACCCACCATTTCTGTACTGGATTCTGCGAGGTTGGGCTTAATCACCAACTAGTGTTTTCGGTCCGGAGAGCTCACTGTTTGTGTGTGGTTTGACGCCCTAGATTCTTTAGGCGTGTGTTTCAAAATTTGTTTGGTTCTTTAGCGACTTTAGGTGGTTTGATTTGAGATTTTACTTTGTTTTCGTGTGCAGTAGTTAAAAGTTTTTAGCTGTGGCTGAATTACCGAGATAGTCCCGTAGACTTCGGGGCAAGTCACCTGAGATTGTTACCGTGGCTGATTTGTTGAGGAAATCTCGTAGATTACGGGGTGAACCTCCTGAAGACGTCCCGGGTCATTACGAAGGTTTGAAAGTCCTTGTAACTCCTCCTAGTGGCAGTAGAGTAGGTTCACCTGAAGAAGGAGAGTCTTCGTTGGTAGTCCATCCAGATTACCAAAGTCTAGAAACAGGCTATAATCCTGAAGTTGTTGCAGTTTCCGAGCTTGCTGGTAGTTTTTCATCTACTAGTGATATAGGTGAGGAACCTGAAATATCTGAACCTGTTACTCCAACTTCTGGTGCTCCAGATTCACCAAGAGTAGAACGAGTTATCACCGAAAATCTTCCTGCTGGTTTGATTGCTATAGAAGAACTTGCTCCAGAGGAAGAAATAGGCGTCTCTTACCTTGAAGATCAACCTACTATTGATCTAAGGGAGCGTGAATCCATATTTTACAGTCCTCCTAGAAGTACTACTTGGTACCTTTCGTTAACTAATTATTTAGACAACTCAGGGTCAAGTTTTTCTCCACCTCGTACTCCTTTTCCACCCGGAGGTATTTATACTCCTGTAAATATGTCTGGTCAGTCGTCAATGTTTACTCAATCGCCTGAATCATTCTTGTACGGCGGTCCTTCTGTTCCCTCTGGGTATCAGTCATTGTCTGGTACTTTTGCGGGAGCATCTCCTCAACCCATTGAACATGGGTTATTAGCTGGAAACAATGGTAATAAACCGTTGGGTGTAGGAGACATTTATATGATGTCAGGTTCAAATCCCGGTTCTCAACCTCAAGGTGGTCAGTTACCGCCTGGGGGGCAGCCTCAAGTAATGCCTGGGGGGCAACCTCAAGGTACACAAGTTGTGGCTGGGGGGCAGCCTCAAGGACAGTATGTACCTATGGTGCAATACATTCCTCAAGGTCAACCCCAACCTCAATATGTACCTCAGGGTCAACCTCAGTATCAATTTATGCCTCAAGGCCAACCCCAGTATCAGTATTTACCTCAAGGGTATCTACCTCAAGGTCAGTACTCGAGTCAAGGTTATCAACCGCCCCAAGGTCAATCTTATGTTCAAGGTACGGGAAATGTGCCTTTCAATTATCAATCCTATCCTCAATCCGGTTATGGATCTCAATATCCTCAACCTGTTATGGGTCAATACCCCGGAATGACTGTAGTGTGGGATCCTTCGCAGGCTCAACAGGTCTTGCAGCCAAGTGTACAGTTGTCATCTCAAGCTGGACAACCCTTAGTTTCTGGTTCACCCCAGCAACCAGTCCAGTCAAATGTTCAAACTTCTGTACCTTTGGTAGTTTCTCAGTCTGGGCCCATTGCGCCTAGTACTCCATCTCAAACGACTGCTGCAACTACCGCAACATCTGTTCCGTCTACCACACTTACTTCTAGAGCGTCGATAGCTCCGGTTTCTACTGTCTCTGCAACCACTCCTCAGACATCTTTACCACTGTCTGGATCTGCGATTCCAACTACGGTTCAGATGCCTGTAGGTCAGCCTGGTATAAGTACGGTTGTCACTAGTCAACCACAATTCGTTTATCAACCGTACCAGGGACAGTACCAATACGGGCCAGCTGTCCAGCAGCCAGTTTACCAGTATCAACCGTATCCTGGGTACACTTATCAACAACCTCAACAACCCCAGTACGGTCCGGTTAATCCTGGTTTTCCGGGAGGATACAATATCCCGAACGTGATTCCTATTCCAAGTTATCCTGGATATCCTCCTCCTGGGGCTGGTATAATGACTCAGAGTTTTAGGGATCCGAACCGGCAATTTCCGTTTATCGCAACTTTGGATTTACCAGACTTGTCGCGCCTAACGAACGATCCAATCAATTATCTTCCGTTTTGGCCGGCAATGCCAAATAAGTTGCCCAGTGACATACCCAAGTTCGAAGGTAAGTCTGGAGAGGACCCGTCGAATCATGTGATGACTTACCACCTCTGGTGTGCTTCAAATTCTATCTCGGATGATTCGATCCGCTTACGTCTTTTCCAACGTACACTCACTGGGCTCGCGGCCAAGTGGTACATTGAGTTACCACGGGCCTCTTTTTACAATTTTTAGCCAGTTAGCTACCTCGTTCTTAACCCACTTTCAGTTGCCGGTCAGATACGATAACGACACGGAGTTATTAACTTCACTAAAACAATCGACGTCCACGTATATTTCCGATCCTATTCATGAGTGGAGACGTCGAAGAAGGTTAGTGAAAGTTTTTATCCCGGACCAAATCTTAGCTGAATGGTTTGTTAAATCATTATTACCGAAGATACTTTAAAATTGATCTGTTTCGTGGCTGTTTTTTAGGCATGGAATCCCCCCACAACATGTTTTGGGGCTTAAAGCCCAAGTTTTGAGTAATATTGTTGTAAAGACTCAGCGAATTGCAGGCATGGAGCACGAATTGTATGTTAGAGTCATAGGGCTGTCTGCCCTAAGTTTTGAATGTAAAGTCGGCCTACCCATGGTCCGGGGACCATGGGATTGTATAAATAGAGCGAGGCTCTAAGTTGTAAAGTAGTTAAGCAGTCAAGGAATGAATGGAGTCTGATAGATAGCGAAGCATAGAGCAAGATTAAAAGTGCCTTGGGCCGTAGTAGTAGAATAAGGGTCTGCAACTGAGTGCACAGAGGCCTAGTAGAGTCCGCAACTGAGTGCGCAGAACCCTGCAGCTGAGTGTGCAGGGTAGAGTTGAGTTTGTAACAGAAGGAAGAAAATAATAAAGAGAAGCTTTGTTACCAATTCTGTGTATTTTTTCTATGTCATTACATGTTTGATATTACTTGCAATTATATTGTTTATTTACTGCACACACTTATATGAATTGTGAATATTGTTAAGTATAACTTAAAGAGTACAAATAAGCTTTGGTAATCACATAATATCAGGCTGTGAATAAGGACTTGGGTAATAACACTGTTCGGGCCCCGAGTAGTGCTGCGCGACGGCAGCATCTCAGGCTGCGAGGTACGGGTAAGTGCATGTATCAACGTGCACGCTGGATCGAACTGCAGACCACTGAAAATCATCAGACATCTCCAGGGTGTGCAAACCTGGTTCTAGCACCCTCCCATACTACTTCGGGTGAGACCTCAGTCCGCGCTCTGTGGACTGTTGTCGAAAGGTCTAGTAGTACTGGGGTTTGTTTAGCTCAATCACATTTGAACCTGGATTAGGCCCCACTAAGCCAACAAATGGTTCTGTTGTCGGGACCATTTGGGAAAATCTACCTCCAAGAAAGCCTTGATGGCCCAGAATTGGGGGCAATAGTCGAATTTGAATTCAAAAGGTTCTATAAAACTCAAAGGGCTAGCCACTGGACAACACTTGGTCATTTGAGAATTGAGCGGTTGAGCAGAGCACAGAGTGTTGAGAGCTGAGCGATAATAGAGCCCCTGAGTTCACGAAAGACAGAATATAGTGTAGATATGATGACGGCCACTAAGGATGGGTTGGGAATTGAAGAAGGAACTGCCAGCGAGGCTGTGCAGGCCCCCATGGTACAAGATGTTCCCAAGGGTGTTGGGGTGGTGACATAAATCCCCAAATCACCACGGATGCCACGGCCGAAGAAGGATAAACAGGCAGTGGGTCCAGTATGCATGTCCCCAAGGAATCCGCGGCACAGCAAATTATCAATGGAAGAAAAGGGGAAGGCAGTCACTATTGAAACAAATGAGGAAGAGGAAGACTTGCAAGCCCTGATCGCCACTGTAGAAGAAGAAGAAGAAGAGGTGGAGGAGGATATCCAACCATTGCGCTCTGTAGCAAAACTTCCTGCGTATGTCCCTCCATGGAAAGGGAAAACCAAAGTATCGAAGCATATAGATGCAATGAAGAGTTCACTCCAGACCCCGCTCCTCCTTGATGGCATTGTATTTGAGGGCTCGCACCTAGGCCCCATCCGCACCATGAAATTTGAAGACAGGGACATCACAGACAGCGAGAAATTCCCGCACCTAGAGACAGTGAATCTGATGAAGCAGAATACCGAGGGGGCGATGATAACATTAGATCCACGAAAATGGCTGCGTGATGTGGAAAAGATCAGGTTGTTGCACTTGTTATGGATACCACATTTCCACTATGTGCCCATCACCATTTTCGTCATTAGGTAGCTACTCTGCCTAGTGCATGATGGGTACCTATGGTTGGAGGAGCCTATTCCCTTCATGGCAAACCTCATCCACCATATTTCTCGGTGCCCCTGTAAGGGAAAGGACCTCGTGACTATAGCCAGAAAAAGTAGCGATTTGGCTCTCGCAGAAGCCATGAAGGCAAAGTATAAGCTGGAGAAAAAGAAGAGGGGCTGCACCATCTCCAGCATCAAGGACAAAGGGATGCGCATAGCCACCCAACTCTTGGCCAGTAAAGTGATGGGAAAATGTTGCATCGATGAGGTACCAGCACTGGTGGTCACATTGGCCAAGTAGTGCACGGAGGGGGTCTAGTTCAACTGGGCCAGATTCCTCTGTGAGGAATTTTTGCTAAACTGTCGCGAAGCCCAGGAGCAGGTTAAGAACTTCCACTACGCGTGGTTTCTCTTGTCCATATTGCTGGTAGCGGGAGAACTATCGGAGGATAGTCAGTTCCTGAACGTTGATTGAGACTTACCAGAGGCCATGAAGTACACTTTACTCTAGGCCACCAAGGATGCGAAATGGATTCACAATACAAAGATTTTTTGGGTGCTCATGGAGGCGAGCATCCAAATGTGGATCAACAAGAGGCCACGCCTGTCACCTATGGTGCATAATAGTTTGCAGAGTTTTGTAGACTTCAAGGAGGACATGCACAACATTTACATCAAGGCGCGAAAGGATCCAACGCAGTAATGGACAAGGATACCATTTGTAACCACTGATGACGCAGTCTTCACTATATTGGAGACATGGCCTCTCGAATGGCATGCCCGGGATCTAGCAGAACTCGAGAAGGTGACGGCACAGAAGAAAAAGGACGATGCTAAGCTATGCGTCACCCAATTAGCAGAGAGAAGGAGGAACGAAAAAGCGGTAGTTGAGGTAAGGGCAATGTAGAAATTTTGAATAATATAACACTTATTTACAGAGATTATCCTGATTATACACTATTTGTGGAATGCATGCATAATACATAACCTCCTCTACGTTGATCATCAATTTTGCATAATTAAGAAACAATCGCATGCGCACATTGAAACATTAATCACACATATCAACACAACATGTACTAGGGAAAGCATATAGCTGAAAATCCCCAACTATATGTATATTATAATGATAGAGAACATGTAACAATACATAGTACAATACTCCTCACAAGTACTTAGTACTATCTCCACCTGCTACACACAAACTAGCTCAGATCTGAATCAAGTCACAGGTTCAAATCTCCTCCACTGTTTTCCTGCCTCTACTGCACAATCCAAGTTGAGAATTGGAATGATCCAAGCTTGTTTTCCCTTCTTATGTACTGTGCAATCCTCACTGGCAATCTCAATCAATGATTGTGCAAATCTCATGCACAACTATAGTCACAACTGATAGTAGTCTCCACCTCTAACACCTGTCTCCACTGAACTGTCCATGCACTGAGTTAACTGATGTATTATTTAGTTGATTTATGAGTTAATAATTAGTGAATTAATTAATAATTAATTCACATCACTCATCACTAGTTTATTTGGCAGTTAGACTAAATACAACTAGTTCAACTAAGTCAAACTGAACACAACTCCATCAACTCCTCAATCAACTCCACCAAACTCAATCACTTGAGTTCTAACTGAAGTCCATCATGCAATAGCTCAACTGACCCATAAGAAAAGTGTATTTCCTTCTGGAAGTTGCATGTGCCACATCCGTAGCTTGAACTGAAGTGCTCCAAGAGGATAAGATAATGTTTATAGTCCAAATATTATTAAGAGCTAATAATATTCAACTATTCTATTTTTTGACTGGCAGTCTAAAAATAGACCCCGCACATATGTCTAAAAATAGAAGTCCATCTATTTTTACCAACATGACCAATCATCCACAAATAGCATCCTGCAACTCATAGACCATGATCCATATGTCTAAAAATAGACATAATTTAAAAATAGACTTTGCGCCAAAAATAGCCTGCGAGCCCACTTAGTGAAGGCAACTTCTTTTCACTAAGCTCCATCATCTTGTTGCATTTTCAACACCCCCTCTCAACAAGATATGGATTATCTGCAACCCCTATCCTGCCTCTGTGGTATTCGAATTTGCTCTTGGTGAGCGTCTTCATCAAGATATCAGCATCCTGATCCTCCGTTGGAATATATGAAAGTAACATGACTCTCCGCTACACACAATCTCTGATATGATGGTACCTGATGTCGATATGCTTGGATCTATCATGAAATACTAGATTAGCCGAGAGTTTAATGCAACTTTGGTTATCACAATAAATCACAATAGGCTCCAAGTGTGACCTGAACAACCCGACCAGGATCTTCCTCATCCATATAGCCTCGCATGCAGCCAAACTTGCTGCCATATACTCGGCCTCTGATGAACTGAGTGCCACAGATCTCTACTTCCTGCTATACCAAGAAATTGTTGTCGACCCGATACTGAAGATTCCTCCATATGTGCTCTTTCTGTCCATTGGGCTCCCTGCCCAATCTGCATCCGTGAAGCCACATAGCTTCACCTCATCCTCCTGTCTGTACCACAATCCATATCCCGATGTGCCTCTAAGATAACACAATACATGCTTGCCTGCCTTCCAGAAGAGCTTGGTTGGCTTAACCATAGCTTGTGAAAGCTGGTTAACAGCATAGCATATATCGGGTCGTGTATTGACCAGATACATAAGCGACCCCACCAACTGTCAATAAATAGTGGCATCCACTACCTCTGCTGAAGTAGCATCCTCCTTCCTCCAACCTCCAGGAAGAGGAGTATCAACAAGCTTGCAGCCATGCATGTTGAACTTCTCCAGTATCTCCCGAGCATACTTACCCTGAGAAACAAATAGTCCACCACTGCGCTGCCAAATTTCCAATCCCAGGAAATAATGAAGGAGGCCCAAGTCCTTCATCTCAAACTCTCTAGCAAGATCCTTCTTGCATGAAAGTATCAACAACTCATCTCCTGTCAAAATCAAATCATCTACATAAAGCACAATGATAAGCAACTTACCCTCCACCACAATCTGGTATAGGTTAGGATCCACCTCACTCTTGGAGAATCCAAGTCTGGTGAAATAACTGTCTATCCGTGTGTACCAAGCACGAGGTGCTTGTTTCAACCCATACAATGCTCTTTTGAGCCTGCATACATGCGACTCGCTGCTGAAGATCTCAAAACCTTCGGGCTGCTCTATGTACACCTCCTCCTCAATGACTTCATTGAGGAACGCAGTCTTCACATCCATCTGATGAATTTGCCACCCCATCTGCGTTGAGAGAGCAAGAATCATTCGTATGGAAGAATACCTTGCGATAGGTGCAAAGGTCTCCTCATAATCGATCCCCTCTATCTGTGAGAAGCCTCGGGCAACAAATCTTGCCTTGTACTTCTCCACACTCCCGTCAGCTGCCTGCTTCACTTTGTAGATCCATCTCGAACCCACCACTGATTTCCCCTCTGGTCTTGGGACAATCTCCCATGCATTATTTCTGACAATCGAATCATACTCTTCCACCATGGCATCTACCCATGCGGGATCCTCCACAGCTTCCTCAAAAGAGGATGGCTCAGTCACAACACATTTTCTCACAAGAGCCATGTATCTAGTGTACCGATCAGGTGACTATCTCTGTTTGCGTTGTGTTGTAGGTGGTCCTACAACCTTCTCTGCATCTTGAACCAGTCGCTCAGCTTCTGTAGTGTGCTTTCGCCCTCTGATGGTTGACGCTGCATGAGTGGTCTCTTCCACTCCATGAAATTCATATTGTGGCTGATCCATGTCCTGAAGCTCATCCTTAGGAACTAATAGCTCCTCATCTGCATGCAAGTGTGGCTCCCTCTCAAGCGAACACTTCATGGCTTTCTCCTCCTGAAATTTGATATCCCGTCGCACAACAGTCTTGTGACTATCTGGCACATACACATGCTAGTTGTGGGACGTATCAGTGTACCCCACAAATATCCCAACCTCTGCAGTTGGCTCCAACTTCTTCCTGGCATCCTTCGTCACATGCATGTAAACATTAGAACCAAAAATCCTCAAATGGGAAATATCAGGCCTCTTACCAGAATAAGCCTCCTCGGGTGTACTCATGCCAAGTACCTTGTGAGGACAACGGTTCTGCACATATACTGCAGTATTGCATGCCTTCGCCCACAAGTGAAGGGGTAGACCCTGATCATGCAACATCGCCCGTGCAACACCCATGATTGTTCTGTTCTTTCACTCAGCAACCCCGTTCTGCTATGGGTTATGGGGAGCTATGAGCTCTCTTCGAATCCCTTCTGCACTGCAGAAGTCCTTGAAATCGCCAGAGATGAATTCACCACCATTGTCGCTCCTAAGAGCCTTCACCTTCTTCCCCGATTCCTTCTCGACCAGTGCTTTGAACTCACAGAACTTTGAGTATGTCTCGCTCTTCTTCTACATGAAGAAGATCCAACACTTTCAAGAGAAATCATTAACAAAGATCACGTAGTACCTGTTCTTTGTTGTCGAAGCTACTGAGAAAGATCCACACACGTCTGTGTGAATTCTCTCAAGGATCGTCGTGGCGTGACTATCCTTCTCGTGAAAGGTGGCTTTCACAAATTTTCCCAAAGTACACCCCTTGCACTGATCTGACTGTGCAAGAGTGCCTTTAGGAAGCCTAGTAGAAATCTGCTGCAGTATCTTCAAGGCTCCGTGGTGAAGGTGGCCCAATCTCCGGTGCCACAGCTTGCCATCATCCCGGCTCACCAATCCTTCTACCTTGCATGCCATTGTTATGCAGCCATCTACATGCAATTGATAAAGGTTCTTGACTCAAACCCCTATCTTCTGGGTTTCTCCAGTTGTCTTACTGCGCAGGAAAGCCTTTCCCTCGCTGATAACAACATCATATCCCTTGTCTTCTAACATCGCCACAGAGATAAGATTCTTCTTCAATCCTGGAACATGCATCACTTCCTTCAATACGAAGGGTTTACCAGACTCCCTCTCAAAGGAAATGGTACCGATACTGGTTGCACTATATCTACCATCATCGCCCATCTCGATGTGCACTCCAAGATCTTTCTCATCCAGATCAGAAAACAAATCTCGATCTCCTGTCATGTGAAAAGACACACCACTATCCAAGAACCATACCAATCCCATCACACTTGATACCAAGCATGCGATCAGCAAAAAATCCAGCTCAAACTGCGAGGTTAAGGCTTCTCCCATTGCAGATCCAGCAGCCTGCTTATTTTTCTTCTTCTGCGGACAATTTGTGGCATAATTTCCATGCTGGTGACAGTGAAAGCACTTCACCTTGGACATGTCCTGCTTCTTGCCTTTCACATTGGAATGAGAAGCTTTCTTGTTCTTCCCCCTCTTTGCTTTGGCAGCCAAACCGCAATTTTCTTCATCAGATGCCTTTGATGAAGATCCGTCCCTGGTATTCCTCCTGATCTCCTCTTGCACAATATCTGACCAAAGTCTCTCCCATCCTGGAAATTTCTCTCGACCATTGACAGAGTCCTGATAGGAATGCCAACTCTTTGGAAGACCAAGGAGAGCCAAGCTCACCAAGTCCTCATCATCTACAGTCACCCCCACACTTCCCAGCTCATCCCGGCATTGGGTGAACTTCGTGAGATACTTGGGCATACTATCTCCTTTCTCACACTTAATGTTTCTGAGTTTATCCTTGAGCACCAACTTCCTCTGGTCGCTCTTGCTTTGGAATAAATCTGTCAATGCTTTCCACATCAAGTATGGAGAAGCCTTTCCATGCAGGCTAGATATAATGTGATCCTTCATGCCCTCCAACAAAATCCTTTGACACTTTGCTGTCTTCTTTTGCCAAGCCTCAACGTGAGCAGCACCAGTGGGCTTTGGGACATCAACATCTATGAACTCCTTCAACCCATTGTCATCTAACACTGCCTCCATCCTATCTTTCCATGCAATATAATTTGAGCTGCCTTCAAGGGCATACTCCAATCGCAATCCGTTGAAAGACATTTCAACTTCGACACCAAGAAAACACCGCTACAAATTCGAATTCCACCAGCTCAAAACTCAACCGCTTCTGATCTAAAATTCGTGAGAACAAGGTATTTCTTATACAGAGATTGACTGTATGGGCATTCAATGGATATCTCACCTTCTGAAAGAAGGATGAATCTAGAGGCTACCTGGCCCGATTACAGACTCTGCCTGAAGAAATAAAATGTAATCACTTCCTGAATAATAGATCTGATGATCAACTTCGCTCTGATACCATGTAGAAATTTTGAATAATATAACACTTATTCACAGAGATTATCCCGATTATACACTATTTGTGGAATGCATGCATAATACATAACCTCCTCTACGTTGATCATCAATTTTGTAGAATTAAGAAACAATCGCATGCGCACATTGAAACATCAATCACACATATCAACACAGTATGTACTAGGGAAAGCATACAACTAAAAACCCCCAACTATCTGTATATTATAATGATAGATAACATGTAACAATACATAGTACAATACTCCTCACAAGTACTCAGTACTATCTCCACCTGCTACACACAAACTAGCTCAGATCTGAATCAAGTCATAGGTTCAAATCTCCTCCACTATTTTCCTACCTCTACTGCACAATCCAAGTTGAGATTTGGAATGATCCAAGCTCATCTTCCCTTCTTCTGTACTACGTAATCCTCATTGGTGATCTCAATCAATGATTGTGCAAATCTCATGCACAACTATAGTCACAACTGATAGTAGTCTCCACCTCTAACACCTGTCTCCACTGAACTATCGATGCACTGAGTTAACTGATATATTCTTTAGTTGATTTATGAGTTAATAATTAGTGAATTAATTAATAATTAATTCACATCACTCATCACTAGTGTATTTGGCAGTTAGACTAAATACAACTAGTTCAACTAAGTCAAACTGAACACAACTCCATCAACTCCTCAATCAACTCCACCAAACTCAATCACTTGAGTTCTAACTGAATTCCATCATGCAATAGCTCAACTGACCCATAAGAAAAGCGTATTTCCTTCTGGAAGTTGCATGTGCCACATCCATAGCTCGAACTAAAGTGCTCCAAGAGGATAAGATAATGTTTATAGTCCAAATATTATTAAGAACTAATAATATTGGACTGTTCTATTCTTTGACTGGCAGCCTAAAAATAGACTCTGCCCATACGTCTAAAAATAGAAGTCCATCTATTTTACCAACATGACCAATCATCCACAAATAACATCCTGCAACTCATAGACCATGATCCATATGTCTAAAAATAGACAGTCTAAAAATAGACTTTGCGCCAAAAATAGCTTGCGGGCCCACTTAGTGAAGGCGACTTCAACAGGCAGTGCGTGAAGCGGCACAAAAAGCTACGGAGTAAAAGAAGTTTGAAGAAACAACAACAAAAACGTAGACAATAGAGGAAACAACAGTACATGAAGAGGAGGGCCAAGAAACGTCCTCAGGACAAGAGGCAAAGGACACCGAAATAGCAAAAGGGAGTGTGGACCCAGGGACTGTGTCCACACAACTCAAACGGCCACGCATCACAGAGAGATCGGGCCCAAGGAAGAAGGTCAAGGCCTCGAAGCTGGCTATTGACCCGCTCACCTTAACCAAAGGTGATCTCCTTGACATCAACGAAATGGTTCGCAATGTCATAAGTGAAGCACCAGACTGTGTTGGGGGCCCTTAGGGCGTAGCTGCAGGATTTACAGGTGTGGCCCCCTGAGGAAGGTACCTTTTCCACACACGTCGCAACAGGCACTTCAGCAGCAGAGCAGATGTTGCGCACGAGGATGGCCAACACAATAGTGTTGCCAGAGGGAGCATTAGTATCATCAGATGCGATGGATCGGTTGTCAGTCAGCATGATGAAAGGCCTTGGCCTTAATCTAGCTGCCCTTCCCCGAGAAACACTATATTTGTTACAGGATGGAATAACAATAGAGCTGCGTGCTAGGGAGAACAGTACGATCCAAGTTCTTAGTGAACAGAAGATCAATATGGAGTAGCTCAGCTTGCAGGGTGACGAGTTGGTGTCGTAGAATCAACGGTTGGTGCAGATGGTAGATTACGCTTGCCGACGCGTCCCATAGCTGGCTATCGCAGCAGATCTACTGGTAGAAGTGCGGATCCATAGTTTGGCAAGTGGAGTCTGTGATGTGAGAGAAGAGACAACAAAGGTTCAACTGGAGCTAAACCTTTAGATTGCGAGCTAAAGTTGAAGATGCAGCTTTCCACTCCCCCAGAGATCAGAGAACAATGCGCCAACACTATTACAGCAGGTTGGAAGATATTGGAGGTGCAGTGCGCGACTATACAAATATGTTGGAACAGGCACTAGAGGTCCTCACGACTTTGCAGGGGGATCTCAATATCCAGCGAATGGAGATAGAGGCACGCGAACTCCAACATTAGTATGACAACATCATGGGGACTACGGAGATAGTGGTCCTCACTCAACAGCTTGCGAGGATGCAGCAATCCAAGGCGTTAAAGGAGCAGGTGGACACGATGGGCCATAAGGAAGCAGTTCTCAAAGCACGTGTCCAGCCATGGATCGATGAAGCCTTCACAATCACAGTAGATATTGAAGGAAATCTCATGCAGATTCAGGGGATGCATGCACAGATGCAGTGCAGCATGCCGGAAACAGAGGTCTCATAAGAGAGAATGCAGCAGGTTCAACAAGCAGCAACTCAGTGTGCTGCAAACATCAAGACCGTTCGGGATCAGGTGGAGGGACTCTGAGCCAATAGAGTGACTTGAGGGCGAGTCACGATGTTTGTGTTGGGGGCTTGTTGGGCATAGAATCCCCCACAACATGTTTTGTGGCTCAAAGCCCAAGTTTTGATTAATATTGTTGTAAAGACTCCACGAATTGCAGGTGCGGACCGTGAATTGTATGTTAGAGTCATAGGGTTGTCTACCCTAAGTTTTGAATGTAAAGTCAGCCTACCCATCGTCCGGGGACCATAGGATTGTATAAATAGAGCGAGGCTCTAAGTTGTAAAGTAGTTAAGTAGTCAAGGAATGAATGGAATCTGATAGATAGCGAAGCATAGAGCAAGAGTAAAAGTGTCTTGGGTCATAGTAGTAGAAAAAGGCTTTCTAGCTGAGTGCACAAAGGCCTAGTAGAGTCCGCATCTAAGTGCGCAGACCCCTGTAGCTGAGTGGGCAGGGTAGAGTTGATTCTATAATAGAAGGAAGAAAATAATAAATAGAAGCTTTGTTACCAATTATGTGCATTTGTTCTGTGTCATTACATGTTTGATATTACTTGCAATTATACCATTTATTTACTATGCACACCTATATGAATTGTGAATATTGTTAAGTATAACTGAAAGAGTACAAATAAGCTCAGGTAATCACATAATATCAGGTTGCGAGCAAGGACTTGGGTAATAACACTGTTCGGGCCCCGAGTAGGGCTGCGCGATGGCAACATCTCAGGTTGCGAGGTACAGGTAAGTGCACATAGTGATGTGTGCACTAGGTTGAATCGTAGACAATTGAAAATCATCAAACATCTCCAGGGTGCAGAAACCTGGTTCTAGCACCCTCCCGTACTACTTCAGGTGAGACCTCAGTCTGCGCTCCGCAGACTATTGCCGAAAGGGCTAGTAGTACCAGGATTTGTTTGGCTCAATCACCTCTGAACCTGGGTCAGGCCCCACTAAGCTAACACTGTTATATTCTTGTTTTTATGATTTATTTAGGCTCCAATATTATTTTAACTTCTTCATCAAGTTCTAGCAACATTGTTTGAATTGGGAGCTTGTCACTGATAACTTTCTTTAAGCATGAAACATGGAAAACTAGGTGTACTCACCAAGGTGTAGGCAACTCCAATTTGTATGCCACAATATCATCATTTTGCAACACATTGTAAGGGCCATAGTACTTGGGTGATGATCTATTATCCTTCTTAGCTTTCTTGACGAACATTTGTTTGTATGGTTGTAGTCATAAAAATACCAAATCTCCCACATCAAAACTTATTTCTCTACGACGATGATCCACCTTTTGGTTCATTTGATTTTGTGTTAGACTCAAGTTATCCTTTAAGAGTTGGAGACCTTGTTTTTGATGCTTGATGTTATATTCCACTACTTTAACCTTATAATTGTCTCTTAAACACAATGTGATGGAAGGTGTATGATATCTGTAAAGCACCACAAATGGGGTCATTTTTACTGCAGTATGGAAGGAAGTGTTATACCACCATTCTTTGAGGTGTAACAACTTGATCCATTGTGTCTTTTATCATATATAATGAAATGAAGATATCCTTCCAAGAATTTTCTCACTATCTCAATTTTCCCATCAAATTGAGGATGAAAAGATGAGCTATGAGCTAATTGAGTACCAAGACAAGAAAATAATTGTCCAAAAATTTCCAAGGAAAATGGCATCTCTATCACTTACAATAATCTTTCGATTTCCATGTAGCTTTTGAATTGTTTCCACAAATGCAATAGCAACTGTACTAGCTTTGAAAGGATGGGGCATTGCACAAAAATGCACATACTTGATAAGTCTATCAACTATCACCATGATGACACTCTTTACTTCAGAATTGGGTAAACCTATGATAAAATCAATTGAAACCTCTTTCCAATGCTGAATTGGAATGACTGATGGTTGTAAAAGACCTAAGGTCTTAATTGTATCAACTTTATTTTGTTGGAAAACCAAGTGTTCCACCAGAAAAGTTTGAATATCATATTTAATTCCATCCCAAAAAATTCCTTCTTGACCCTATGGTAAGTTTTAAAAAATATTGAATGCCCTCCTAGAGGAGAGGTGTGTAATTCCAAAAGAACCTTTTGTTTAAGTTGGGAGTTCTCACATAGATATAAGCAAACTTTGTACCAAAGTGAATCAATTTTCCAAATAAATGAGTCAGATGCACTGGGATCTTGATACAACTTTTGAATGAGTGTCTATACTTCTTCATCATTCTTCCATTCATCCCTTGCTTATGTTATCCAAACAAGTTGGATAATAGAAATGGAACAAAGCAATGGTTCCACATCCTCATCACTTCTTGAGAGTGCATATGAAACAACATTTTTCTACCCTTTTTTATAGATGATCTCAAATTCATAACCCAACATCTTTGTGACCCATTTTTGCTACTCTTCTGAAGATATATTTGTTCCAAGAAGTATTTAAGACCGTCATGATCTATTTTTACCTTCAAGTCTCTTCCCATTAGGTAAGGGTGCCATTTCTTCAGTGCATGTAGTATTTTCAACAATTTCTTCTCATAAATAAGTTTCTATAAATAATTTCCCTTGATTGGACGACTTTCAAAAGCAATGAGTCTTCCTTCCTGCATTAAAATAGAATCAATGCCATTTTTTGAGGCATCACATTGCACAATAAAGATTTTTTTGAAGTCATGTATCAGAGCTTCACACATTGCCTCTTTAAGATGTTCAAAGGCCTTAGTTGCTTCTAGAGTCCAAAAAAATGCATCTTTCTTCAGTAATTTTGTTAAAGGTGTTGCTATCTTCCCATAATTCTTAACAAACTTGCAATAATACTCCATTAACCCGAGAAACCCTCAAAGATGCCTTAAGGTTGTGGGAATTTTCCATTCCTTGATGGCTTTAATTGTTTTAGGCTCTGCCTTAACACCCTCATCAGATACAATATGACCCAAATATTCCACTTCCTGTACCCAAAGAAACATTTGGAGGATTTGCATATAATTGTTTCTCCTCTAATAGTTTGAGCACCATGTCAACATGTTGAACATGATGTTTCCAAAACTTTCTATAGATTAGTATATCATCAAAAATTACTAACACAATTTTTTTATGGAAGGGTTTGAAAGTGGAATTACTCAAAACTTGAAATGTGGAAGGTGCATTAGTAAGGCCAAAAGGCATGACCAAAAATCCATAACGACCTTCATGAGTTCTAATTGTTGTTTTCAAAATGTCTTCTATCTTCATTCTATTTTGATGATATCCTAAATGAAGATCTAGCTTCATGAAGTAAATTGCTCCATGTAGTTCATCCAACAATTAATCAATGATAGGAGTGGGAAACTTATCTTTAATAGTGAGGTTGTTGATCTCTCTATAATTCAGACACATACGCCATGATTCATCCTTCTTGTGCACTAATATGACCGAAGAAGAGAAATAACTTTGGCTAGGTTGAATCATACCCACCTCTGGAATTTTTGCAACCATATATTCAATTTCACTCTTCTAGGAATAAGGATATTTATAAGGTGTAATGTTTGGAGGACCACTTCCTGGAATCAAGTGAATATCATGATCATGATAAAAAATAGGTGGGAGACCTTTGGGAGTCTCAAATGACTTGGAATAGTTGTCAAGGACTCTTTCGAGATCTAAAGAAATGGATGACTTAGATGTTTGAACATCTAGTCAACATAATTGTGCAATTATCCCTCATTGTTCCTTGTTCAAAATATTTGTCATTCCATTTGAACTAATTATCTTCCCAGGCTTCCCTACAATACCCCTTAATTCAATTTCCTTTCCTTTTGATAAAAAGGTAAAGAAATGTTATTGAAAATTAAAATCTATCGTCCCCATAGATTGTAACCATTGGAATCCTAATACAAAATCCACACCACCCATTATAATGAAAAGCATTGGTCTATTCAATACATATTACGCCATCGTTATATTGATATTATGGCAATTCCCTGAGAAATTTATAGTTCCTCCATTTTCAACCATCACGACACTTTAGTATTGGATATAGAAAGAAATTCAAATCCTTGGTTATATTGCAATGAATAAAACTATGAGAACTACCTAAAACAATCAACACTATTACCTTTCTCTTCCTGATATACTTTCTATCTTAAGAGTTTGAGGAGTGGTAATTCCCACCAATGCATTACAATATATGGTCAGATTCATTTTTTGTTTTTCAACCTGTAGGGTTGGTTCCTGGTTTATATCTTCTTCTTTTGATGTTTCTTATTTATTTTCTTTATCCTTTTCACAATATATGTAAAATAAGTTATTATCACCACACTTATTACCTTTAGTTTTTTTTCTATCACAACTATAGCAAATCATGTTTTCTCTTTTTTCCTCCAGTTGTTACAATGTCAACCTTGTAGGTTGCGAGAAGCTAGGAGTGACAATACTTGCATCTTGCTAGTTGTGAGTGGTAGATCTCCTTATTGCCATAATTTTTCTTTCAATTTTTATGCCTCGGAAACTATCTAGTCTCATGGTTGAGCAAGAAGCAAGCTTTTATTTCCTTATCAACAACTAAAGTGGAATACATTGCAGCAACATCATGATGTAATCAACTTCTGTGGATGAAGCAGACTTTACAAGATGTACAAGTGTTTTATGATCAATTAATCCCCATAATTTGTGACAACACAAGTGCAATTAACATGTCGAAGAATCCAGTATTTCACTCTAAGACCAAGCATATCCCCATCAAGTATAATTTCTTGAAAGAGTAAGTTACAACCTAGATTATGAAGCTTTAGTATGTTACCAACAGTGAACAAGTTGTTGATATATTTAAAAATCCACTCGCTAGAGAATAGTTTGAATATTTTAGAAAAATAGTGGGGGTCATGTCTTTTGCCTCCCTTCACTAGCTCCTCCTCCAAGAGAAAGCAAGGAAGCTGGTATATTTTTTAACATATAATGGTGAAGCTTATAGGTCCACAAGGATCAAAAGGCTAAAGAAAGGATTGAATATAGGAGAAGCATGGTGATAGGGGGAGCATGATGGGTTTTTTTACATTGATGTCAAAAGAGGAGTGATAGTGATAAAATCAAACAAGTATTATCAAATCAAATAATAAGAGGTTTTGGAGTGATCTGGTGATCAAACAAAAAGGGTGTGAAAGGAAACAAAACTAGTAGCAGTACCACAAAACTGAAGGACAAGGAGGAGTCCCATCTTAGGGGGAGCAAAACAAAACTTGAAAGACTTAAAAAGAGAAAAAGGTGTTTACGAAAGATGTGTTGTTTGATTTTATTGTTTCGATCAATGTCAAAGGGGGAGATTGTTGAGATATGTTGTTAATGATGCTAATAGGGTGATGGAAATAGACTGTTTCCTAATATTCAGGAGGTGGCACATGTGTCAAAGAAGGCAACATGATGGAGCACTATGACAAAATGGCGGCAAAAAGGTGCAAATGATTTATAGCCAATTCTAGAGCACCAGATCATCTCAGGTGCAAGTGAAACCCCCATAGATGGAAATAGCTCAGAAGTAACTTTTAAATACTACATGGGAGTCCCAACAATGTCTCCTAATTTGTGATATAGAGTCAGTCAAATATAGGGACCCCAAAAGTCAACTTAGTAGAGTTAAAAGGAGTGTAGTGAAGTTTTGGCGCATAGCCAAGTTTTGCACATGGCTAAAAGATAGTGGAAAGACATAGTGAAGCCTCTAAGTGAGAGCTCCAAGCTTATTTGGAAGCCACAACAGAAGCAAGAAGTAGCCCCATTAGAGCAGGCTGGACAGGCGACACCCACCCAGAGGTAATACATCGGAGCATATACTATGATAGTATAGTGTTATCTTGCATGTCTAAGTGATTGGGCTTAGATTTACGCCACAACAATAGCAGAGATGATATTCATTGGCTAGAGATGGAGCCCACCTGACAGGATGGCTCGATGGACTTACCTTGGCAGGTTCACCCTAGCATTAATACTTTGATGCACAAAGGGAAGGTCTAGGAAGATAAAGAACCAAGACACGACAAATTAGCATTATTCAATGGTAAAACACATATTTCATTAAATTTGGAAGTTTTCAATGGATCTAGAATTTAGAAGTTTAACTAGATTAAGTTTTTTCAAAATGAGGAATTAGAAAGTCACTTAGTTCACTAATTTTAATGTAGATATTCACCATTTTTTGTGTAAAAATTATCATGATAAGCTTTATAAAAAAAATTATATAAACTTGCTAAAGCAAATCTTTCACATCTTAATCTTGGATTCCTTACATTATCTATTTTAATAGTTTTTATGGTTTATATTAAAAGATAAGTTTTTTAAGGTTATTTTATGAAAATAATGATGTGTATTTCACTATAATTAACCCATTTAATTATAATCGGATATAGTAAATCTCATGTATGTGTTAAGCTACAATTATTACTAAGAAAGTGTTGGCACAATTTAAAAGTCTATCGCCTTTGCAACACTAATAATATGGTTGAAGATTAAAAAACTCTCATAGATCATCCAATTTATACTCATATTGGAATTAAATTTCAAATTATTTGTGACGCTGCCAACCTTTTTGATTGTTTAACTAAACAAAATTATGATGGTCTTGAAACACTTCTTTTAATACTTTTTGAGCATATTAACAATAAAATTCGAAATAACTTTTAGTAAATTATATCTTTTTACCCATTTTTGGTCTTAGTGGATGATAATCATCATTATCACCATCATAATTACATACTAGTGTAGGAAGTTTGCACCATTTTAGAGTTGAGGAGAAAAAAAAATAGTATCGAATTAAATGTTGAGTGTGAGTAGTAGCATAATTTATTTTTATTTATTATTTGTACTTTTATGTTAATAAAAAGTTGATTGAGGCTTACCATATATGTCCAATATATACCATTATTTAGAACTTTAACTAAATTAAGTTTTTTCAAAATGAGGAATTAGAAAGTCACTTAGTTCACTAATTTAATGTAGATATTCACCATTTTTTGTGTAAAATTATCATGATAAAATTTATAAAACAAATTTATATAAACTTGCAAAAGCAAATCTTTCACATCTTAATTTGGATTCCATACATTAACTATTTTAATATTTTTTATGGTTTATATTAAAAGATAAGTTTGTTAAGGTTATTTTATGAAAATAATGGCGTATGTTACTATTATTAATCCATTTAATTATAATCTGATATAGTACATATCATGTATGTGTTAAGTTATGATTATTACTAAAGGAGTGTTAGCACAATTTAAAAGTCTATCACCTTTGCAACACTAGTAATATGGTTGAAGATTAAAAAAACTCTCATAGATCATCTAGTTTATACTCATATTGGAATTAAATTTCAAAATATTTGTGACGCTACCAACTTTCTTGATTGTTTAACTAAACAAAATTATGATGATCTTGAAACACTCCTTTTAATGTATTTTTAGCATAACAATAAAATTCGAAATAACATTTAGTAATATCTTTTTACCTTCTTAAATACCATATTTGGTCTTAGTGGATGATAATCATCATTATCACCATCAACATTACATACTATTGTAGGAAGTTGCACCATTTTAGAGTTGAGGAGAAAATATTTTTTTAAGATCAAATTAAATGTTGAATGGGAGTAGTAGCATAATTTATTTTTATTTATTATTTGTACTTCTATGTTTAAAACTTGAGGCTGGCTTAATTAATAATAGATTAATATGCAAGCTATATATTAAGTATAAAGTTATTTAATGACAAATGATCATAGTAATGTGTCCAATATATACCATCATAGATCCATTTTAAGTGGAGATGTAGGGATCAATTTTCTTCACATACAAATATTTTGAATGAAAGATACAATGTGTTATTTTTCATTTTTGAATCTGTATTTTTGAATGCTAAATAGAGTATATATATGACCAAATAAGAATTTTAACCATAAAAAACTTTTTTCTTATATATAGATATATATGAAGTTGATATTGACATAAATTAGTTAACATAAATCTTCAAATAGTTCCTCTGTATCTCTAGCTGAAATTTTTTGAAAAGTATAAGATTTAAACATCTAATTCACACATTTTATATACTTCTAAATACTTTACAAAATATTCATTTCTTTTATTTTTCTATTTAGAACATAATTTTTATTTACCCCCCCCCCCCCCATATTGGGTTGTAAAATGAGTCTCTCGTCTCAATTATTAATCATTTTAATGATCAAAATCAAGCATGAATTAGAATAGTAACAAAGTAGTACAATTTGATTATTTTCAAATACAACAAGAAAGAGAGAAAATTGACTAAGATATTTATTACAAATGTTTAGTTTTTATTCTTGTAGTGTTTAAGGATATTATATTGAAAAGAACATATTAACATTCATCTAAAACTTAGATTAGTTACATTATTTCTATTATCATTAACATTTATATTTATGTATTAAATTTGACTCTTGAATAATAGATTTTGCAAAAAAAAAACTTACCTATGAAGTTATTTAACGATATACTAATATTGTTGTTCTTACTATTATTGACCATAATGATCAAAATCAATCATGAATTAGAATAGTAACAAAGTAGTATAATTTAATTATATTCAAATACAACAAGAAAGAGAGAAAATTGACTAAGATATTTATTACAAATGTTTAGTTTATATTCCTGTAGTATTTAAGGATATTATATTGAAAAGAACATATTAACATTCATCTAAAACTTAGATTCCTTACATTATTTCTATTATCATTAACATTTATATTTATGTATTAAATTTGACTCGTGAATAATATTCATCTAAAACTTAGATTCCTTACATTATTTCTATTATCATTAACATTTATATTTATGTATTAAATTTGACTCGTGAATAATAGATTTTGCAACAAAAAAAAACTTACCTATAAAGTTATTTAAGAATATACTAATATTGTTTTTCTTACTACTATTGACCATTTTAAATTGACACTAACTATTTTTCCTACGTTAAGTACATATTAATTATACTAGTACAATATTGGCACCACTTCAAAATCTATAAGAGGAAATATTTTATAATTCTAGTTGTGTTGTTCAATGATCAAAATATATTTTTTATAAATTAGAGTGCAACAAGATAGTGAATTTGATTTATATCAATTATAATAAGGAAAATTAAGGAAAACTCACCTCAAACATTTTTTCTAGTGTCTAGCATTTATTCATTAAGTGTTTAAATGGTTTATATTAAATAGAATACTAATTAGGTACTCCATTGTTTTTTTAATAGACCAAGTTTAGAAGATGTTTTTAAGTGCATTATTGAATTTGATTATGCATATTTGATATGGTGAGAAGTCATGTTGGTCAAATAAAGTTTTGAAAACTTAAATATTTTATGGCATTGTCATGTAATTTGTATAACACATGATTACTTTGAAATATTAAATAATATAAAAATCCTCCAAAAAGAATATGAAGAGAATATTTGATATACAACAAATATGGAAAAGTGTGTATGAATGTATATTAATAGATCCTTCAAAAAAAATTACATTCATGAATCATATAAACCTACTCTTAAGATATTCGCTCAAGTAGATCAAGAATGGCTTCTACACCATATTTATTTATCTTGATCTTCTTGCAATGTTCTTTATTTGGCATCCATGCCCACACTATGGTATTAATTGGAATAGAGCCAAGCTCTGTGTCATCAGGATTTGGTACCCAATATTGCTCTAAAAATTTTCCATTGTATTTCCCTGACATAGGCTTCCACCAGTCAACCTTTACATGAAGATTCTCACTTTCATTATCCCTAAAGATATTTGAGATGGATTTTTCCATCCAAATCATCTCTCCTGCATCCTCATTTCCTGATCTAACTAGCAACATCTTTCCTTTCTCAACATCAATCATCGGATTGAAAGTTGGTTTTGGCTTGTTGCATTTGGGTCCAACATATATTGGTTCATCTATCACATTATCAAAATCTCCATCCATAATACTTGACATTACTTGGAGTGCATTACGATCAACATCAACAATGTGCCTTGTCCTGGGCCAGAAATCCTCAGAAGATGAATCACTTCCATCTATTATTCTATGATCATTATAGATTCCATCTAATGTATCAAGAACTTTTTCCCAATACACTACTTTATTTTTCCATTCCTCTGTAACAATTGGTGAATCCTCATTCCCAATAGTGTCTTTCCACATTTTTATGTATGATGTTATCCCTTCCTTTAGTTCTTTTAAATAGACATCATTCTGTTTGGAAGCTAAGAAAGATGGCTTCCCAATGGGAATTATAGGTCGGCCTTCATCATCTATATTCCATAACTCAACTAGTTCTGACCACTCAATATCTCTAATTGATTCTTTGTACCTTAGTACTGGAACATCATTGAGTACAAGAAATTGGAAGTATTGGACATTAAGATGTCCAACTAGTGCATTTTTTCCCTCCTTGATGTATCCATTAAGGAAACTTTTGAAGTCATAGACCTTGTCAATAAGTGTAGGTGGAAACACTCGATTTTCTTCAATTGTACGATATGTATCCATCATTTCAGGTAAAGAATAAATATCTTTACTTTTTAGGTTGGAAGACATTCTTCCATAGGTTCCATCTATGTCTTCATGGGTGTGCCCCACAAGCAAGAACCCAACCTCAATAGTGATGAAGACACCAAGTGCAGTTAAAAGTGATAGAAACATGAAAAGATAGCGATTCTTATTATCACTTGCTGCATTGTCCAACTGTAGCAACAAATGTGGAGGAAGAGGTTTAAAATCAACATTTTGACTTTTTGAACTTCCATGAAATATAAAATCATCCTTGTACCCTTGACATTTTGAGTAAATAGAGGTGTCAAGTAATGCATTTGTAAGTGGGTTTCTTGAAATTCCACTTTCATAAAGTAGATCACCATACATATTCATTTGTGGGTCTTCAAGGTCCCTTAAGCACTTTGCAAGAGATGTAATAGTAAATTGTGATCCCATCGACAAATGGTAAGGAGAAATGACCAAAACCTCCTGCCTTATGCCCATGTGTAAGCATACCTGTCAATGATAAACCTAAATTTGTTCCTACAATAGATTTTGATTTGACACGTAGCCTTGGGATTGAAGTCTTTGTTTTGTCCATTTTATCATGGATAATGCTCAAATACTCCTTTGGAAACCGCTCTGACATAATTCTATGGGCATAGTAGCAATATCTTCCACACATAACAATCTTGTTATGTTTCTTCAACCTACCTCGTGCCTTTTCTTCCAACTCTTTTGTAGTTGCTGACTTCATTTGTGCTTTCAACACAATACATTCATTGCATTTACTGAAGTTGGTGTTCTTTGAAAATGCCACATCTCGAAACTTAGTATTCCAAATCTTGCTCATTGTTGACTGTGATATTGATGGGTAATTGAGCATTTGAAGATCCTCATTGATCTCTTTTAACAAAGAACTTTGTGTGTAAGTCGAAGGAAGCAATCTTAAAGGAGCAGATGTTCCATCTTCTTCAACTTGACGTGTTTGGTTTGGTGAAAAATCTGAATTGTCCATTACAATTTTGTGCAATATTTCTATGGCTGCCACTGTGTGAGCTCTTGCTTTGCATGTGTTGGTGTTACCATGAATAGCTTTGATCTGTCCATGTTGGAAATAATGCTAGTAGTTATAGAATGTGCTTTGAGGAATTTTATGTATCTTATACCATGCTTTCTTACAAATAATATTCCCATTAAATCTCATGTCCTTTACATTTCTAGCAATAGTTGGTAAGCCATGGCCATGGCCATGGCCCTTTGACATGACTGTGTTTGACATGAGTGAATTCAAGACAAATTCTCTAATACCATTTTTATTTATTTGTCTCATATCCCTTCTAGCACCTGCAATGGCCTTCCTATCCACATGTTGAAGACAATCTTTTCTACAACATACATCTGCTGCCAAAACTCGAATTTCTTTCTCTTCATCTATTTTTGTTTGACATTTTGCAATTTTTTTTGTAGCCATAACTCGTTTAATCCTTTTATATGGCCTTGTTACATGCATATCAGTTGAGTTTCTATCTTTTTCATTACAAAAGAACCCATCCCAATTGTTTAAGGGATTTCTGTCCTCTATAACATCCCATATCACCATTTCCTTGGGTGGCTCCTTGAACTTTTCCTTAACCCTTAATATCACACCTTTGTTGTCCACCAACTTATTTATTGGCCATCTAACCAAACAGTGTATACACTTATCCCCAATTCTACATATCTCACAAGTTCCATCTATCTCTTCTACAAAAACACCAAAATCCATTTCACCTAGTGTTTCACCCTCAACAATGTCATCCTCGCGGACATTAACTAGCATTCCTTTGGCAATGCACATGCTTGTTCCCATGCATTCATGTGTAAGAGAAACCTTTGTAAATATGAATGTAACCCTATCTTGGGGAATATTTGTGGCATGATCATGACAGTGAGGCTCCAAATCTGATTCTGGCCAAATTTCATAAGATTCTAATGCACCCCCAAGTGTATGCTCAAATCCTGTTGGATGTGGTAGAGGAGCATTATGTTTTAACACCTTCTCGATTTTAACCACTATGCATCCTTTCTTTACCATCTTTCCATGCACTTTATGCCCAAGCTCTGTATTGAATATGGAGCCCTCGCCCACCTTCACTCCATGTTGCGAAGATCTACCTTGGCTCCAATAGAAAATGTGGAAGAAACATTTGCACCTATAAACAAATGTAAATAAGGTTAGTATTTACTCAAAAAAAAACATTTATTATGCTATCAATAATATATAACACATGCTTCAATATTTTGATTTATATTTGTGTCTCAAATCCATGATCTTCCATGGATGTATGTCCCCTTCATTAACATCCTCATCAATCAAATGTGGTTGAGTTACATCAATTATCAAAATTGTAACATAACCAGCGTTAACCCTTTCTCCAACATAATAAGTTCCAGACTCTGCAGATTCGACCCTTCCTAGCCCAATGACTTGATCATTAATAAAGAGATCAACATAGTCCCCTTTTGCCAAAATTATATTTTCCATTGTAGCTTGTATCAATTCTGTAACAACAATTAAATCGTAACTTGTAATTAAAAGGTTGAACCGTGTAAAGTGTGACTTTATATTTTCATAGAAACACACAACTTACGAAAAAGTAATATAGATGCAAAAATTAAAATAGCATGGTAGTAATATTGTATGTATTGAAAAATTGTTTCCTCAAATGAAAGCTAACAATCAATATCATTCCTTCTACTACAAACATAAGCATATTGCTAGAAGCAACATTACATGGTCAAATAAATCTAACACGTGCTAGATTTCCTTCTAGGACAAACAAGCACATTGTCAATAAGAATATTGCAAGGCGAAGGAAATCCACCACATGCTAAATTTCCTTCTAACGTAAATAGAAGCATATTACTCACAAAAACATTTCAAAGTAAAAGAAATCTTACACATTCTAAAGTTTATTCTAGCACAAACACAATCACATTGCCAAAAACAACATTGCAATGTGAAAGATATCTAGCATATGCTTGATTTACTTCTAGCACAAACAAAAGCACATTGCCAACAATAATATTGTAGGGGAAACCAAATCCAACAACTTCTATCAAAAACACAATCACATTTCTAATAACAACGTCGCGAGGTAAAATAAATTTAACGTGTGCTAGCTTTACATGTAGCATAAATACAAGCATACTACCAAAAACAACATTTCATGCCAGAAGAAATCTAGTGCATGTTATATTTCCTTCTAACACAAACAAAAGCACGTCACCAAGGTGAAGGAAATCTAACACGTGTTAGATTTCCTTCTATAATAAACAACCAAATTGAAAACAACAATATTGCATAGCAAACGAAATCTAGCACAACTTCTAGCCCAAACACAAGCACAACATTTCCAATAACATTGCCAAGGTGAAGGAAATCTAACACTTGCTAGATTTCCTTTTATCATAAACAACCAAATTGACAACAAAAATATTGCAAAGAAAAAGAAATCTAGCATAGTTTCTAGCCCAAACACAAGCACGCTTCCAATAAAAATATTGCAAGGTGAAAGAAATTTAACGCATGTTAGCTTTACATGTGGCACACATACAAGAAAACTACCAACAACAACATTGCATGCCAAAAGAAATGTATTGCGTGTTATTTTTCTTTTTAACACAAATCAACAAAGTGTAATGGTGATTCTCTATTGTGAAGACTCATATTAAAAGTGGTGTAATGCTAATAAGACCAATGCAGCTACTGCCAAGATACCAATGTAAAGTTTCATTGTTCAAAAGTTTAGGGCCTCCTTGGTAAAACCATGCATGTCATATTCAGTGACTATGGCATACTCTGAGGTAGATTCAGTAATAAATTTTGTGCATCAATAGAGTTTTGGCATTTTCTGGCTAAGTTAAGGCACCAACACCACAACTGTTATGAATCACCTAGTCAGGTCTCAAGAGAGAGCTTCTTTTGTCTCATCACTATATCAATCCATGAAATGGTGGAGAGCCTAACAACCTTCTCTTTTAATCACTCAAGCTAGACCAAATTGACAAGTTGTATTCCTACCTAACCAAACATTTTCCATGTTTTTGCTTCCTCATAAAAAGATAGCAATCTAGGGGTTATCCTGAAGCAAAATGTACCTTTCGACAGACTATGTTAACACCTTTTTTTAGGAGATTAACCCACTAGCCTTTGTTCTATAGTACAAATAAAATCGGTCACACTTTCACATTTTATTTGGATTTTATTTTCACCCATATGTAGTAGCATTGTGCTGACCAATACATTGGCTGCCTCCTTCCTGTCTCTCGGCACCTTCTTCTGTGTCTATCGGCACCTCCTCTGACTTAGGTTCTCTCGGCTAACAGGCACCTTGTGGGACTGATGGGCTCTCGACTGCTTGGCAGTGACCGGTGTATGGGCTCTTCTCAGCTCTCGTCAATGATATACGACAATGAGGTTCAATGGGTAGTTCATCAAGGCTTTAGCCTACGAGTTGAGTGATGGTTTGTTGGCCCGGCTGCCCTTTGAGACCTTATCGTTTCTCCTCGACTTACAGGATTGGCTGCCGCTCCTTCTTTCTAAACCCTAAAATTGAAGTCGATCAATAAAAACAATGTGCTGGTTCGCTTGAAGCCCCTCTTAAAAAGTAATGCAGTTCTAATAGTCAATATTGACATGGTTGGTCAATCTTTTTCTATGGAATAGATTTATGACGACAGGAAAATTATAGAAGTATCGATAGTCATAGAAAATGAATTTGCAGAGAGACTGGGAAGACCAAATCAAGTTCCCACATCCATTGGCCTGTTGAAAACATCCCAACATGAGGACTCAGATACATATCTTGGAAAGGAATCTTCAAATGGAACCCGATCAAAAAAAAAATAGACAAACGTAAAAGAAATCGATCAAGAACCAGGAACAGATACAAAAACTCATTATGGGTATTGATATATATTGGGATAATGTGGTAAAGATGAAGCATAAGGTATTGGTGGGCCACTGGGAACACATTAGGATGTCTAGTGGACAAATGAAAGAATGGGTGCAGAAATGTTGGTTCTGTATTGTTGGAAATAGACCGAAGGTAAGCATGCTCCTCAATAGTTGGTTTGGATTCCACTTCATGACAGTGGAAGATGCAGATAGGATTGGCTCAATCTCATGTGTGAAAGGTAGGGGATTTTTATGCTTGTAGAATTAGACAGTCGGATTTAATCCTATTAAAGAAGATCCCCAGCGAAAATACATATGGGTTAAACTCCCTAGCCTTCCTTTGGAACTATGGACCAAGAAGGAAATCATGGAAATTGCCAACAAGATAGGAAAATTCTATTATGTCGATGAAGGGAGTGCTGGCCTTCTAGAAAAATGAGTAGCATGGTTTTTCATTGAACCAGATTCCATAAAAGGTCTCTCGGCTACCCTTGATATCTATTAGAGTACACAATCTATCATAAAACGAGTGGATTACTGGGGAATCCCTTTTAGATGTTTGGGATGCCATAATACCATACATCTAATAGCGAAATTCCTACGTATACTTGGTTGGGATGACATCAAAATGTATGGTAAGGCTATAGGCATAAATCAGAATCATATTTTTCCCAAGAAAGAACATGCCCCTTGGGAGCTGCCAAATGAAGTGTAGGTGCCTACGCTAGAATAAGTTCCTATAAACAATAGTAGTAGAAAGGATAACAGTATGTCGACTCTAGGAATTAATACTCAAGAAATAGATTCCCAAGATAGGCCATATGGACGGGGAAACTTGGCGAATAATGAGAAGAGAAGCTTAATATGACTAAGATGGAGCAATTAAGATGACAAAGTGAGCAGAAAAGAAGGATCATGCACAAAAATGAAGAACAAGATGAGTGAGAATGAAAAAGGATGAAGAAATATCAACAGATAAATAGTTGCTTAGCAAGCAAAGGTGGAAGATTTCAGATTCAAGTAGTATCTTTGGTTGTTAGTTGTAATTGGTTCCCAGTAAATGCATATATTCGTTTGCCCAGAACAACAAAAAAAAAAACTGTTATTTGTTTGCATCAATTTACTAAGCAATGGTATATCATCATAAATATATGATGTTTTCCTAGAAATTTGGAGCACCTCCTCACAGATTGGTTTTGCACAGATTGGTTTTGCCAATAGTTGGCAAAACCTCCTCAAATATATCCTTTTTTCACTTTCACTAGAATTATTTGTCATGTTTCATATGTTTCAGATGTGTGAAGTAATTTAGTCCTGACATGCTGAATTCTCAGTTCACATATCCTAGATTTAAGTTTTGGATGTGGATGAATGAAATGCGTTTAAGGTTATCATCTCAATCCATATAGTGACTTGGCATCTCTTTTCAGCAGAAGAGGTCCACTGCTTCTGCATAAATGCCTTACATTCTACATTCACATTGCACTGCTTTTAGTGCACTTGATGGTTTAAGACTCAAATGTTTCTTTGATATGCTTGACTTTAAAGACGTTCGGTGGAGTTCTTATTATTCTGAGAGATTAGTTTAATGCAGGGACTTAGCTTTCTTAGGTTAGGGTTGAATTTACGAATGCTTGGTAAACATCATAACATGCTCAAGGAAATACCAATGGGCTACCTAATATCCAAGAGTTTCTAGTATTAAGAGGACTTATAGACAATATACTAGTATTAACGTTTATGTTGGTCCCATACTTTCTTGTTCTCAATCTTATATGCAAAATGAACTCCTTAAGAAAATCATTTCTGTCTGAGAGAATGCAGATTCTGTAATTTTCTAGTCAACCTGATTCCTATTGCTTCGGTTTCCAACTATTAATGAAGATGGTTTCGTCCAAAACATTCCTGGCACCTCAATGTTCTTTTAACAATTGAATGAGCAGCTATTCAATTAAACAGCAAGGCTCTCAAGCAGCATTCCCCTTCGAAACAACACTTGCCCTAGCTCATGTTTGCCAACCATCAAAACTACTCTTGAATGCATTGTAGTCCAGCACTCTTCCTTAAGACTCAGATACAAAGAAATATACTCTCCAGCATTAACACAAAACAGACTCACTTTACTTCTTCCTCTACATTACCCAAGCATTGACATAAAATGTAATTATATTCAACAACAGCAACAAATTAAATGTCCCTGAGGAAAGGAACAGTGTACATATTCAAACAAAAACCAGCACTCCAATGCCATTAATAAAGAGATAAACAGCCAGTGGGTTCACTTGTAATTAATTCCCAACATCCATTAGAGCAGTCTCATAATATTTTAATAGTTTTTCCTCCACACACAAGATAGCACTACAGAAGGTTTGTGCTTTACCAAATGACAACACTGTCAGGTGCACTGAAGACATTGTAGGCTTGCTTATGCAATGGAAACATATCATATTTAATGACTCAAGCAAGCTCAGGAGGCAATCAAGAATTAAATTCTAAATCTTAAAAAAATGAACTTCTCAGAATCATGTTTCTTTTGGCTTCCATTCTGTCAAAATTTCAGACTCCAGTCACTATCTCTCTGGGTTTAGTATGGTTACAGGAGTGCAAAACCAATCTGTGACAGTTCCAACTATTGGCCTTCTAGGTTGGAGTTCCAACTGTTATTGTCTGCTAGAATTTTATAATTAATATTACAGAGGCAGAGTCAAGGTGCTTATGCACCAAAGTGCCAAAGTGTACTCTGCTTATGTAGAATAACAGTCAATAAATAGGAACTCATCTACAGTCATACAAGAGATCGCAATGTTCAGAGAGCCAAAAGATTTCTAAGCACCTTCCAAGCAAAAGCTTAGCACACTTATACATCTAATGGGCATTACCATCCATGGATCATTGCTTCAACCAAACTACAGTAGTCAAACTTTCAACCCATTAGGTATGGCAGTCATAAAAACACCAAGTAATGGCATGGCTTACCAAAGAACAATTGCACTGCCATGACAGGAGAATCATTTGGCATGTGTTCAGACACATCCAGAGTTAATAGAAAGACAGTTTCCTATTCAGATTCTGGTTCTTCTGAACCCTCCTCAGTGTCGTCATCATCATGATTTTTATCATCTTCTTCCCCTTCAATATCTTCTTCAGTGTCAGGGGCATTATCGTTATTTCTTCTAAGTCCATGAAGCTGCCTGAAATCAGGGGCAACAATATCAAGCATCTCATTCAAAGCTTGGTGCTCATAGCTTTGCCGAGAAGCTAACTTGGGAGGTGGAGAATTTTGACTTCCTGCCACTGCATCTTCAGGCACTGTGTGTTGACACTTCAAGCTACTTAATAGTAGATCTTGCCTGGACCTAATATTCTCACCTGCTGCTGCAATCTGACTAGCATCAAAATCTTGATTAATTCCTTCATCACTGATCCTTCCTGTCCCTGGCTGTCTGTCATCACTCCGAAGAGATTCATTGTCGCCATGAACTGAACCAGCTGTACTGAATGCCCAACTACCAGCAACCTCTGATGCTAATAGATCAATTGTTACTATCGAATGCTTATCTCTCTTGTTTCTAGCATCTATCTCATCTCTATGCTGCTGACTGACAGGAGATTGACTCTGCCTCTCCCCATTTAACAAGTTTCCAATAGGATGGGATGTTCTCACCAAATGCTGGCCACTGTTATATGTATCAGGTAATCTTTTTGGTTCAGCACCAGTCTTGGTGTTTAATGTTTCCCTTGATTTTCACCAGCTAAGTCTGTCCTCACCCATTCCATTGGAGCTTGTTCTTCATCTTCAAGTTGCATTGTTTCTCCTCCCAAACCCCCTTCACCATCTCTTACTTCATCATCCTCCTGAACCGTTTCTCTTAGATTCTTGTTTGATTTGGCAGGCTCATTCCCCATAGGATATGTACAAAACTCGATCCTTCTACATCCACTTGTGCTTTCAAGCAACTGAGCTGCATCTGCTTCTGCACCAAGGAATTTTAGTTTCCGATCATAATGCAATCTTTTTGGAATGGAATGGTGAACAAGAAGCCAAGGAATTACCATTCAAGTTCAATCAAGTATGGCTACAAGATAAATATTTAGTGGACCTGATTAAGATATCTTGGATGAGGCCTTTAGGGATAATGAAAAATAAAATGATGTATCAGGTCACTCAAAAACTGCACAGGCTAAAGTCAAAGGTTAAGACATGCATCATCAAGTGCAAGAAGACACTCTCTCGGGAGTTTTCTATTATAGATAAAGAGATTTCAGAATTGATGGACCCTACAAGGCCTAATTTCCTATCTGAACAAAGCAAAAATACAATATTGGAGCTCTCTAAATTATCAGGCAGAGGAATGGAGACAAAAAATAAAAATGACGCGGGTTTCTAGGGGAGATAATAATACTAAGTACTTTCATAAGATAGCTTCCAAAAGAAAAAATTCCGACACAATCTGGTATATTAGAAATATGGACAATATAATACTAACTACTCAGAAAGACATCCTACAGGAAGTTGTAAGCCATTTTAGTAATCATTGGATTGGCTGGGAATCACATTCTTCCTCCCCCAATCATCCAGTTTCTTCACAGGCATGAGCTGTTCACTCTTGCTGATATTGGCTGCCAACAATCTGTCATTTCCTCCTCTTCCAGTTGGCCACATGCTGAAAATTTGGCTCTTCTGATGGAGCTCAATGTCAAATGGGAAAATTACAGATCTCATCTCTATCACGCAGATATTGCTCTGTCTAAGAGGGCAGATAGGCATTCTTGGGGCGGTCTTTCTCATGGAGGAGAAATCTACCAAAGAAACATACAAGTACATATACAACATGCAAAAGGGGAAGAAAATCAACCATATGAAAAGTATGGTGAAGATCACGCTTTCCTTGCTGATAATTTAAATCCTGAAAACACTTTTGAGGTCACAGAAATACAGTTCATTAAACTAATCCTATTTTCACAGACACTGAAAGTAAGGGAGCTGTAGACTTTCATGGTAATACACCTGGCACCTCAGCATTTCATTGTGAGTTTGAGTAGGAATAACGTAACCCCCATGTTGCACTTTGATGTAGACCATGACTTTGTCCTTTCTTTCTTTTGCTTAAATATTTGGTTTTTCCTTTCTTTCCAAAGCATTGACATGACAAAACTACGGGAAATAATCCACTCTCTATTTTGAACTGGACTATTGAATATGCTGGATCTATGAGGGAGTACAAGTATAAAAAAATGTTGAAGTTACAGTACAAGGATCCAAAAGGCAGTCAACTATGCATCCAAATATGTTCAATGGAAGGACATACATTCAATATATGCTCCATAGAATATTCATAATTCCAACATAAAGTACAAAGTCAGGGGCCCTAAAATCCATTTTTCCTGATTTGATCCCATGTGAGGATCTTACGTCATCCAACTAGCCAAAGGAATTGAGGACCATGGGAAAACACCATTCATCTAGATTTTCTTCCAAATGGGATCCTAGTGGATGTCTTGATGACCAACTATAAGAGAGTAGGATTCCTTGAGAGTAAACATCCCTTGGTTTGAGAACCTCACCAGAGTTTGTCTTCATCCTGAGCATTGGATATTTTTCATTTTTGAAGCTCATGAGCTAAAATAGGCCAGGGAGAGAAAGATGGATGTGATTGCCAATCTTCAACTGTTTTCCATTCCTTCCATAGCCTAGGGGATTGAATCAGTTTCTAAAATTCTTCTACAGTAAGACCCTGATGCTTTGAAGTAAATGTTATTAAATCTCTAGGATTAACAATCCCTCAATTGTGGCATCTATTGCCAAGAATCTTTTGAGAATAATGTAGTCACTAGTGTGACCATTCCAGGTCTCTCAAAAAACATGACTTTGAATTAAGGTCTAGTTGGCCTGTGGCAAATTTCATATGGAAGATCTTAGAGGATGCTTGGTTGCTTGCAACTTTTTCAATTGAGAAGAGTGGCCATATTTCATATCCCATATTTGTTTCTAGAGTTCATCTCTAACCGAAGTCAATCCAACATAATTTCTCTTCAATGCTTTGTTTAGGATCCCCAAGTCTCTAAAGCCCCACTCAATTTAGGATACAAAGCTTCTCTCAGGATTTATATCAAAATTTCTGAAATATGGGCAACAACTACCATTAATAACTTACCTTTTGCAGTGACCACTATCTTTATATCCCTCCAGACATGAATTCAAGATAGTTTTTGAACCCAAATTTTGACAAAATCAGATCAATAGATAAGTATAACTATGCACCCAATCACAGGAGAAGAAACTATTTAAAAAACTAAAGCAACTACAACTGATACTGGAGTTTAAAAATTCTTTGACATCAATTATCAGACCATCATATGACTGGAGGGTGTGTCTTTGTGATGCCTAAGGTCTATTGTTAGACATACATTACTGGTTCTTGGTCCAATCATGTTGGTATTCAAGACCATAACCTTGATTTTCCTGCGATCCAAATAGGAGCGTGCTTAGAGAATGTGCAACCCCAACAAGAAATCACAGAGTTTCATTCATTGTGGACACTTGTAATATTATGGCAAGACATATAAGATCAACAAATTACAGATCTCATCTCTATCACGCAGATATTGCTCTGTCTAAGAGGGCAGATAGGCATTCTTGGGGCGGTCTTTCTCATGGAGGAGAAATCTCTACCAAAGAAACATACAAGTACATATACAACATGCAAAGGTAGGGGAAGAAAATCAACCATATGAAAAGTATGGTGAAGATCACGCTTTCCTTGCTGATAATTTAAATCCTGAAAACACTTTTGAGGTCACAGAAATACAGTTCATTAAACTAATCCTATTTTCACAGACACTGAAAGTAAGGGAGCTGTAGAATTTCATGGTAATACACTTGGCACCTCAGCATTTCATTGTGAGTTTGAGTAGGAGTAATGTAACCCCCATGTTGCACTTTGATGTAGACCATGACTTTGTCCTTTCTTTCTTTTGCTTAAATATTTGGTTTTTCCTTTCTTTCCAAAGCATTGACATGACAAAACTACGGGAAATAATCCACTCTCTATTTTGAACTGGACTATTGAATATGCTGGATCTATGAGGGAGTACAAGTATAAAAAACTGTTGAGGTTACAGTACAAGGATCCAAAAGGCAGTCAACTATGCATCCAAATATGTTCAATGGAAGGACATACATTCAATATATGCTCCATAGAATATTCATAATTCCAACATAAAGTACAAAGTCAGGGGCCCTAAAATCCATTTTTCCTGATTTGATCCCATGTGAGGATCTTACGTCATCCAACTAGCCAAAGGAATTGAGGACCATGGGAAAACACCATTCATCTAGATTTTCTTCCAAATTGGATCCTAGTGGATGTCTTGATGACCAACTATAAGAGAGTAGGATTCCTTGAGAGTAAATATCCCTTTGGTTTGAGAACCTCACCAGAGTTTGTCTTCATCCTGAGCATTGGATATTTTTCATTTTTGAAGCTCATGAGCTAAAATAGGCCAGGGAGAGAAAGATGGATGTGATTGCCAATCTTCAACTGTTTTCCATTCCTTCCATAGCCTAGGGGATTGAATCAGTTTCTAAAATTCTTCTACAGTAAGACCCTGATGCTTTGAAGTAAATGTTATTAAATCTCTAGGATTAACAATCCCTCAATTGTGGCATCTATTGCCAAGAATCTTTTGAGAATAATGTAGTCACTAGTGTGACCATTCCAGGTCTCTCAAAAAACATGACTTTGAATTAAGGTCTAGTTGGCCTGTGGCAAATTTCATATGGAAGATCTTAGAGGATGCTTGGTTGCTTGCAACTTTTTCAATTGAGAAGAGTGGCCATATTTCATATCCCATATTTGTTTCTAGAGTTCATCTCTAACCCGAAGTCAATCCCAACATAATTTCTCTCCAATGCTTTGTTTAGGATCCCCAAGTCTCTCAATCCTAAAGCCCCACTCAATTTAGGATACAAAGCTTCTCTCAGGATTTATATCAAAATTTCTGAAATATGGGCAACAACTACCATTAATAACTTACCTTTTGCAGTGACCACTATCTTTATATCCCTCCAGACATGAATTCAAGATAGTTTTTGAACCCAAATTTTTCCCAAAATCAGATCTTTAGATAAAATCAGATCAATAGGAGAATATTTAAAAAACTAAAGCAACTACAACTGATACTGGAGTTTAAAAATTCTTTGACATCAATTATCAGACCATCATATGACTGGAGGTGTGTCCTTTGTGATGCCTAAGGTCTATTGTTAGACATACATTACTGGTTCTTGGTCCAATCATGTTGGTATTCAAGACCATAACCTTGATTTTCCTGCGATCCAAATACGAGCATGCTTAGAGAATGTGCAACCCCAACAAGAAATCACAGAGTTTCATTCATTGTGGACACTTGTAATATTATGGCAAGACATATAAGATCAACAAATTACAGATCTCATCTCTATCACGCAGATATTGCTCTGTCTAAGAGGGCAGATAGGCATTCTTGGGGCAGTCTTTCTCATGGAGGAGAAATCTCTACCAAAGAAACATACAAGTACATATACAACATGCAAAGGTAGGGGAAGAAAATCAACCATATGAAAAGTATGGTGAAGATCACGCTTTCCTGGATAATTTAAATCCTGAAAACACTATTGAGGTCACAGAAATACAGTTCATTAAACTAATCCTATTTTCACAGACACTGAAAGTAAGGGAGCTGTAGACTTTCATGGTAATACACTTGGCACCTCAGCATTTCATTGTGAGTTTGAGTAGGAATAACGTAACCCCCATGTTGCACTTTGATGTAGACCATGACTTTGTCCTTTCTTTCTTTTGCTTAAATATTTGGTTTTTCCTTTCTTTCCAAAGCATTGACATGACAAAACTACGGGAAATAATCCACTCTCTATTTTGAACTGGACTATTGAATATGCTGGATCTATGAGGGAGTACAAGTATAAAAAACTGTTGAAGAGTTACAGTACAAGGATCCAAAAAGGCAGTCAACTATGCATCCAAATATGTTCAATGGAAGGACATACATTCAATATATGCTCCATAGAATATTCATAATTCCAACATAAAGTACAAAGTCAGGGGCCCTAAAATCCATTTTTCCTGATTTGATCCATGTGAGGATCTTACGTCATTCAACTAGCCAAAGGAATTGAGGACCATATGGGAAAACACCATTCATCTAGATTTTCTTCCAAATGGGATCCTAGTGGATTTCTTGATGACCAACTATAAGAGAGTAGGATTCCTTGAGAGTAAACATCCCTTTGGTTTGAGAACCTCACCAGAGTTTGTCTTCATCCTGAGCATTGGATTATTTTCATTTTTGAAGCTCATGAGCTAAAATAGGCCAGGGAGAGAAAGATGGATGTGATTGCCAATCTTCACTGTTTTCCATTCCTTCCATAGCCTAGGGGATTGAATCAGTTTCTAAAATTCTTCTACAGTAAGACCCTGATGCTTTGAAGTAAATGTTATTAAATCTCTAGGATTAACAATCCCTCAATTGTGGCATCTATTGCCAAGAATCTTTTGAGAATAATGTAGTCACTAGTGTGACCATTCCAGGTCTCTCAAAAAACATGACTTTGAATTAAGGTCTGTTGGCCTGTGGCAATTTTCATATGGAAGATCTTAGAGGATGCTTGGTTGCTTGCAACTTTTTCAATGAGAAGAGTGGCCATATTTCATATCCCATATTTGTTTCTAGAGTTCATCTCTACCCGAAGTCAATCCCAACATAATTTCTCTTCCAATGCTTTGTTAGGATCCCCAAGTCTCTAAAGCCCCACTCAATTTAGGATACAAAGCTTCTCTCAGGATTTATATCAAAATTTCTGAAATATGGGCAACACCTACCATTAATAACTTACCTTTTGCAGTGACCACTATCTTTATATCCCTCCAGACATGAATTCAAGATAGTTTTTGAACCCAAATTTTGACAAAATCAGATCAATAGATAAGTATAACTATGCACCCAATCACAGGAGAAGAAACTATTTAAGAAACTAAAGCAACTACAACTGATACTGGAGTTTAAAAATTCTTTGACATCAATTATCAGACCATCATATGACTGGAGGTGTGTCCTTTGTGATGCCTAAGGTCTATTGTTAGACATACATTACTGGTTCTTGGTCCAATCATGTTGGTATTCAAGACCATAACCTTGATTTTCCTGCGATCCAAATAGGAGCATGCTTAGAGAATGTGCAACCCCAACAAGAAATCACAGAGTTTCATCATTGTGGACACTTGTAATATTATGGCAAGACATATAAGATCAACAAATCAAAAAATCCACACACAAACAATAATTTGTTTGGGAGGCAAATCAACTATGAATTTTGTTAGCAAAGAAATTCTACACCTACAGTACATGAACAGTTTCAAGAAGCCAAAACAAATACAACCCATTTACAGTGGCAAATACCAAATATACCCAATCTAAGGTAATACCAAGTGTTTCATCTCTCATATGTGAGACAAGACACATCGACTCTAAAAACATGACAATAAGGATTTCAATTATTTTAGAATTTAGAAACTAGAACATCTACATGATACAAATTCAATCATAAAACTTAGTACTACATCAATGATGATCAAATGGCAAACACAAGAAGTTAGGAACCACAAACTGTGGTCTTCTCATTAAGTCATAAAAATCAGAATGTAGAAAACATACAACATAGATATTGATTCAATGCTACTACAGATTGGAATGCCAATGGAAAATACAAAATAGCATGGACACTAGAACCATAGATGGAAGATTCTCATAGCCGATGACTATCAGTAGTCCTCCTCGATGCCATAATCATTAGAATTTGTGTATTACCATTGTTGTCTCACCCATCATCCTCCTTCTCTATACTTAATCCAATATATGCATTTGCTAGTGTGGAGAATGAACGCTCAAGAGGATAACCATCATCAAAAGTGACCAATTATAGCACTAGTCTAGAGGGAGTGCCCTAGGCTCTACACATGCACTAATGAAGAAGCCCTAGATGCGGGAGGAAAGGGAGATATAGCACGGTGAAGGAAGCCCTAATGTTGCCTATGGAGAAGCCCTAAATGCTACCCTATGAAGAAGTAGTAATATGCAGCCATGGAAATGAAGGCGAGAAACCCTGGCCGCAAGTCTAAGGAGAAGAGATGCCCTAAACCTAGTCGCTACGCTGCCTAATGGAGATGGCACCTCAACATCGTCCTAGAAGAAGTGCTCTACACATGGAATGCCCTTGCTATCATGAAAGGAAAAGCCCTTATCCTATATACAGTCATAAAAGGAAAATCCCTTATCCCATACGCAGTCATGAGTGAAATAGCAATCAGTGAAGGCAGTTGGGAAAGGACAAAAGTATCCATGGATTCCTCATCCCTCTTCAAATTCGCCAAGGGTAAAGTCGAAGCAGAGCATATCATCAAAATGGCGCAGTGGAAGCTTCTGATGGCCTACCTACATATCACTTCAATGGGAAGTCTGGATCTCAGGGTGAAAGGAAAGGCAGATTACAATAAGTTCGGCCATTATGCGAAAGGAATGTACAAATGGCAAGGACAATCTATTGATGAAGATAAAATCATTCCAAGGACATCTTCAATGATCGAAGGAATGACAGATAATGAAGGTCATCAAGGAAACGACTGACTCTTCAAAGAAAGCAAGGAACCCCAGGTATGAAGAATCAAATGTTGTTTCTGATAAGATAAAGAAGCGTTATCTTGTATTGGCCCTCTCCTTCAGATTCTGTGGGAAGCTAGCTTATTGATTATAGTGCTTCAAGGCACTTCATCGAATAGAAGGGTGCTCTCTTGAATTTGGTAAGAAACAATCGTGGGATTATATTTGGAGTCGATGCCACCTATCCCGAAAAGGGTGTAGGAAATGTTACCCCTCAATTGAATGAGGGTAACTCAATTCATTTACAGAATCTCTTTTATGTACCTGATCGCAAGAAGAACCTGGTGTCCATTTCGGCAACGGAAGTCAAAGGTTTCAGGGTGGCATTCATCGATGGAAGGTACGTGTTTGAAAATAGAATTTTCAAAGATGCTTTTACTCATGGGTTCAGCATTGGCAATTTGTACAAGTTGCAGGATGGTCCATCAGGGACCATGTTAGTTGACACATCTCATCTATAGCACCAAAGGTCTACTTATTGTGGGGCCTTACTCGATGTGAGTCAGATGGTGACTGGGATGCCTGAATACAAAAGGAGCATGAAGGTACATGTCTGAGATGTACCGAAGGAAAATCTTACAAAGGGACCATTCCCCTCATGTAGCAGGCTATGTCACAAGGTTCGCTGAATTTGAAGATTCAGGTTTGAAATTCGGCAAACCTCAAAAAAAAAATTGAAATTCGTTCAAGTTCACCGAACCTGAAATTTGAACCCAAAAGGCGAACCTAATCAAATTTGAACCTCATCCGAACACAAACCTAAACGCGAATTTGATCGATTTTTTTTAGGTTCGACTTAGGGTTTGCCAGTTTTTTTTTACAGTTTTATTTGCCTATTTATGTGAAAAACCATGGGCTGCATACTGCTTTTCTACAACGATTCCCGCCAATTTTTTCTTTATAAACAATGGCGCTCTAAGGATTTGGCACAAGCTGTGCCAGTCGGTCGAGTGAATAGAGTATTGAGTTAGCAGAGTGTTTGTATTGGCATAGCAGGAGTGCATTTGTATTGGCATATTGTTGTGCATTTTATTGCGCTGTGCAGTGTGAGCCTTGAGGAGATCGATGTAGTCCTGCAGCGGCATGCAGGCACCTTGCAAGTTCAGTCACTGCTAGTCGCTGATTACGCGGCTGCTTGAGCCCGTGCCCACTACCATGTGAGCCTATAAGCTATAGCCGTAGGCTGTGCAGTGTGAATCGTGATTTGTTGCACCTTCGTTCGAGCTTCAACGTTGACTGTAGTGTGCACGACTAGAACACGTTACACGTAACACAGGTATCGTCGACCCTCTAGTCCATCATATAATAACTTATAGTTATAGAATCTGAGCTAACGACTCAAAACTTTGGACATATATTAATATTCTACATTGCAATCATCTAAAAAAGGAAAAAATTCACGGTTGGTGTTGGGAGTTCATCTCAGTCAAAGATCGATAAATCAAGTGGGACAGCTACATTAAATTCTCTTTGAAAGCCCATGTAGAACAAGAAACAAGTTGCTGATATGCTATAGCTGATATGTTTTTTGAATCTGCAATTCCATTTAATGTGGCAAGAAGCCCTTACTTAATCATGCGTGTAAGATGATGGCAAGTTTTGGTAAAGGATATGTCCCTCCTAGTTCTGAGACTATAAGGACCACTCTTTTGAAGAGGTCAAAAGAAAGGGTTACAAACAATTTGCAGAAGATCAAAGACTCTTGGAAGGAAACAGGGTGCACACTTTTATCAGATGGTTGGTCAGATATGAATCATAGACCTCTTATTAATGTGTTGGTTTATTGCCCTAAAGGGGTACTTTTTTTTAAAGTAGTTGATGCATCAGGGAATAAGAAGACCTCTGAATTTATTTTCAAGATTTTAGAGGAAGCTATTCTTGAGGTTGGAGAAGAAAATGTGGTCTAGTGCTTCAAATTGTGTCGGAGCAGGAAAAATGATCATGGATAAATACAGAAAAATATATTGGACACCTTGTGTTGCTCATTGTCTTGACTTATTGTTACATGACTTGGCAAAGTTTCCATGGATTAATGAGACAGTTCGGAGGGGGAAAAAATTTCTCACTTCATATTTAACCATCAACTCACATTGAGCTTGTACAAGAATAATGCATCTAGAGAGTTGCTCGGGCCTTGTGACACCAGGTTTGCCACATATTATATTACTATCAAAAGGCTAGTTGAAGAAAAAGGGAGTTAAGAGGTGTTTTTTTACAACACAAAAGGCTACTAAAAGGCTACTAAAAGAAACAGAAACAAACACACCATATGACACCGTTATTTTTGGACCAATGTACCCACCGAAAAAACCCAATGCAAAAACCAGTGCAGCTATCTGAGGGTTTTTTTTACTAAGCAATATAAGAGTACAATCTGGGTGTCAAAACTGGCCTACCCAACAGAGAATTTCCTTAGCAGTAATACCTCACAGTTTCTCACATCTCCTGGCTGAAACCTCAGATAATCATTCCGGCAGCTCCTCAGCACAAAATTGCACTGAAACCCCAGTGTCTGCCCAATCTGCACTGCGTCAGCCTCTCCTTGCCCAGCGTTTGCCCTGCGTCAGCCTATCTAGGCCTGTGTCAGCCCCAGGAGGCCCTGCATTAGCTCTCTAGGCCTCTGCGTCAAATACGCTGGCCTCTCTGGGCCTCTGCGTCAAATACGCTGCCCTCTATGGCTTGAAGCAAATCACTGGGGTTTGATATGAGAGGATTGATAATTGTCAGATGAAGCTGAGATTCACTAAGAGTGAAGCCAATTCAAACCATTGTTTGAAGATTGTGGATGATAGACCTCTCATACTGACACCTTCTAAGAACGACCTATTTCTGATAGGTGCAGACCCTCTCACTTGCAAAAGTAAGAGAGAGTTGGATTCTGAATGTGGAATGGTAAACTGCAAGATCATGACTACCTCAAGGATATTAACTTTCAGAAGTTATATTGTGATGATGTCGGACCAGATTTGGGAAATGCCTCTAAGTTTCATAAACTCATTTGCATTGATGTTCTTTGTGAACTTTCGTCGTATATATGTTTTATAGTTAGCATGGTGAGCTCATATTTGGTTGAGCCTCACTAGATTGGTGCCAAGAATCTTTTGAGATATCTTCGGAGCACAATCTCTCATGGATTGAGATTCACTGCCTGAAATATGAAGCTGCATGATTATTCGAATGTTGACTGGGCAGTCAAAGGGGAGGATCACCAAAGAACTTCTCAGTGCTAGTTCTCCTTGGATTTTGCTTCGATATCATGGATGAGCAAGAAGCAGAAGTCGATTGCTTTAAGCACAGCAGCCGAGACCGAATACATAGCTACGAGTATGATCTTGTGTGATGCTGCCTGGTTGTGGAAGCTCTTCAGTGTGTTGTTTGTACACATGATGAATACCACTGTGATCCTCTATGACAACCAGGGGGGATTCGATTGTTGAGAAATCCTGTATTCGATGATTGCTCCAGTAGATAGACATCAGATACTAACTTATATAGAATATGGTAAGTCGATGAGCGAGGAGGCTCCATCGTATTGAGACTGATGTACAGGTTGCAAACATTTTGTCAAAGCCCAGGGGGAAAGGTCAAATCTAGACTTTACCGAACAACCTGGAGTCGTTGAGAGACCTTCGTATATATTACTATCAAAAGGCTAGTTGAAGAAAAAGGGAGTATAAGAGGTGTTTTTTACAACACAAAAGGCTACTAAAAGGCTACTAAAAGAAACAGAAACAAACACACCATATGACACCGTTATTTTTGGACCAATGTCCCCGCGGAAAAACCCAATGCGGGAAAACAGGTTGCAGCTATCTGAGGGATTTTTTTACTAAGCAATTTAAGAGTACAATCTGGGTGTCAAAACTGGCCTACCCAACAGAGAATTTCCTTAGCAGTAATACCTCACAGTTTCTCACAGATCTCCTGGCTGAAACCTCAGATAATCATTCTGGCAACTCCTCAGCACAAGAATTGCACTGAGCCCCAGCGTCTGCCCAATCTGGATTGCGTCAGCCTCTCCTTGCCCACGTTGGCCCTGCGTCAGCCTATCTAGGCCTGTGTCAACCCCAGGAGGCCCTGCGTTAGCTCTCTAGGCCTTTGCGTCAAATACGCTGGCCTCTTTGGGCCTCTGCATCAAATACGCTGCCCTCTATGGCTTGAAGCAAATCACCCCGAGTTTGATATGAGAGGATTGATAATTGTCAGATGAAGCTGAGATTCACTAAGAGTGAAGCCAATCCAAACCATTGTTTGAAGATTGTGGGGATGATATACCTCTCCGACACCTTCAAAGAACGACCTATTTCTGATAGGTGCAGACCCTCTCACTTGCAAAAAGTAAGAGAGAGTTGGATCCGGATGTGGAATGGTAAACTGCAAGACCGTGACTACCTCGAGGATCTTAACTTTCAGAAGTTATATTGTGATGTGCTAGACCAGATTTGGGAAATGCCCTTAAGTTTCATAAACTCATTTGCATTGATGTTCTTGGGTGAACTTTTGTCCGTTATATATGTTTTATAGTTAGCATGGTGAGCTCATATTTGGTTGAGCCTCATAGATTGGTGCCAAGAAACTTTTGAGATATCTTCAGAGACAATCTCTCATGGATTGAGATTCACTGCCTGAAATATGAAGCTACATGATTATTCGAATGTTGACTGGGCAGGTATGGGGAGGATCACTAGAGAACTTCTCAGTGCTAGTTCTCTTTTTGGATTCTGCTTCGATATCATGGATGAGCAAAAGTAGAAAGAAGTCGATTGCATATAAGCAGCGACCGAGACCGAACCGAATACATAGCTACGGTATGATCTTGTGTGACGTTGCCTGGTTGTGGAAGCTTCTTCAGTTGCGTTGTTTGTACAAATGATGAATATAACACTGTGATCCTCTGTGACAACCAGGGGGGATTCGATTGTTGAGAGAAATCTGTATTCGATGATTGCTCAGTAGATAGACATCAAATACTAACTTATCTAGAATATGGTAAGTCGATGAGCAAGGAGGCTCCATCGCATTGAGACTGATGTACAGGTTGCAAACATTTTGTCAAACCTAGGGGGAAAGGTCAAATATTTGTTGATTTCCAGAACAACCTTGAGTCGTTGAGAGACCTTCGTATAAGGGTCCTGCATGTTGCATGCATTGAGCTCTGGGGAGATCTAAGGGGTTTGGGTGTACTTACTGGAGCAACACACGACCATAGGGCAACTCACCCTCCCCTAATGGTGCACTGTGTACAAGATGAATAGCTTAGCCTTCCCTTGTAATACCAATGGTGACTTTGGGATAGGATGATTCATTCTCTCTGTGAGCAAGGATGATTAGTTCTCTGTAGGATAGATGATCAATTCCCCTATCGAGGCATCCTACCCATGCAATCTGAGAACTCATTGGAAGTACCTCTCATCTGATTAATGAGCAGGGAAATGGGG